>OX637901.1:11812500-12341000 GCA_951802745.1 Nomada flava | reverse complement strand
TACCCGCCCTTGATTTTGGAGAGTTTTATTACGTTGACCTCTCCCAATGTTACTGCTTGATGCAGTAATTTTTAACTTTATGGCGATATACGCCCTTGATTTTGGAGAGTTTTATTACGTTGAGCTCTCCCAATGTTACTGCTTGATGCAGTAATTTTTTTTTTAGTTGATGGCGATACCCGCCCTTGATTTTGGAGAGTTTTATTACGTTGACCTCTCCCAATGTTACTGCTTGATGCAGTAATTTTTTTTTTAGTTGATGGCGATACCCGCCCTTGATTTTGGAGAGTTTTATTACGTTGACCTCTCCCAATGTTACTGCTTGATGCAGTAAATTTTATTTATTTTTTTTACTTGATGGCGATACCCGCCCTTGATTTTGGAGAGTTTTATTACGTTGACCTCTCCCAATGTTACTGCTTGATGCAGTAATTTTTAACTTTATGGCGATATACGCCCTTGATTTTGGAGAGTTTTATTACGTTGACCTCTCCCAATGTTACTGCTTGATGCAGTAATTTTTTTTTTAGTTGATGGCGATACCCGCCCTTGATTTTGGAGAGTTTTATTACGTTGACCTCTCCCAATGTTACTGCTTGATGCAGTAAATTTTATTTATTTTTTTTACTTGATGGCGATACCCGCCCTTGATTTTGGAGAGTTTTATTACGTTGACCTCTCCCAATGTTACTGCTTGATGCAGTAATTTTTTTTTTAGTTGATGGCGATACCCGCCCTTGATTTTGGAGAGTTTTATTACGTTGACCTCTCCCAATGTTACTGCTTGATGCAGTAAATTTTATTTATTTTTTTTACTTGATGGCGATACCCGCCCTTGATTTTGGAGAGTTTTATTACGTTGACCTCTCCCAATGTTACTGCTTGATGCAGTAATTTTTAACTTTATGGCGATATACGCCCTTGATTTTGGAGAGTTTTATTACGTTGAGCTCTCCCAATGTTACTGCTTGATGCAGTAATTTTTTTTTTAGTTGATGGCGATACCCGCCCTTGATTTTGGAGAGTTTTATTACGTTGACCTCTCCCAATGTTACTGCTTGATGCAGTAATTTTTTTTTTAGTTGATGGCGATACCCGCCCTTGATTTTGGAGAGTTTTATTACGTTGACCTCTCCCATTGTTACTGATCCTTGACGCGTGTCCCTCATCTGTTTCCGGATTCGCTGGAATACTTGTAATGGCGTAGAGCGTCTTTTGGACATTAAGAGTTCGGAGTTAATGATCGGTACAGAAGACGTTCCCCAATCGACGCGTGTATGTGCGAAATTGTTGCTGATTCCGTGGTTGATTTGAAAATTGGGTTCCTAAGATCCCTGTCCTCCTCGATCAGCGGCGAATCATCCACGACGCGAGAATGAACTTGATGGCCCGCAACCTTTATTGACACTTTCCCTAGGGTGGTCAGGTTCGAAGCCGATTTGCCACTGTTATCACATCTCGGTCGTTTATACTCGTCGTTCTGCTCAGGACTGACTTCTTGATGAGATTTATTTCATTTTCGGAGTACAGCAATATACTCGTTGTTCCTTGCACATCTGGGGATACCATTTACGTGTATCGCGGAAATATAAATTTAAACGTTTGTATAGTGTTTATCCCCGCGGAAACATATTTCCTGTCTAGTCGCTGTCTGCTTCTGCTTTGCGTTTCTTTTGGTTCCTGTTGTTCGGATTACCGATCTTATCCGATCTTTCTTCCGTGTTGAATGTGTGGATTAATTCCTTGATTCGGTTTCTAGGTTCATCTTCTTTCTTCGTTACCTCTGATAGGTCCAGGGTCATTGCATCTTCTTCTTTCTTGAAGCTTTTAGGTGGTTGTTGGCGGATTTGTTGCGTTTCCACAAATTCCTTATTTTCGCAAATGACGTTCCTTACTGCTCGAGTGGCTTGGTCAATTTCGAATTGTATCGTAAACTGTACCCTTCCTTGATCCTGCCATTCTCTTTCCATCGTAGTTTTAGCAGATGGTACTTCCGACCATTTTCGATACACTTCTCAACGTATGCGATCGCATCCCACCGCTGTCACCAAAATTATGTTAAGAGTCCTAGGTTAGGGCTCCATAATGACTGACAGGACGTTTCTCGATGTTGGTTGGATACGTTCGCACTTTCGATCGTGACTGGTCCCTATGGGTAGTCAACCTGCATCGGGACGTTAAGAAGTATGGATTGTCGAGTGTACGAGCCTTAGGTAGCGAGCGGATCTACCCCCTTCGTTGAAGGATATGGCTAGCACACATTGTTGCCGGTCCTAATTCCTCGCGATGGTTTCTCGTGCGATATTTTTCGTTGCGAGGATCGTCTTCTCGATATGGTCCGTAGTAAAATTCAGAGCATAAATCTACAGATTACGCGGTCGAAGCTCGATGTCAGTTTTTAGGTACACTCGTAAATGAATTAGAGAACACAGTGTCTAGTGAACATGATAACAACTATATTCTATCACTTGGTAGTTTCACTGGGTTACAAGATTTGAATTATAACTAACAACGCGATGTTACTCGGCTGCCTAAGCAGACCTGTTTGCGTGTACTCACTACGATTAACGTCGATTATCGATGTGTATGGTCCGACTGCCGTAGCAGAACTATTTGCGTGTACTCACTATGATTGGCGTCGACTGTAGATTGATGTTACTCGGCTGACTCTAGGGTAAGAACTGACTTTCCAGTGGCTGCTCAGCTCCTTTTATTGTTGTAAAGTGCTGATGCAGCTGGCGACTGTCTGTCGTCACTGGATACTTTGTACGTGCCTTATCTTTGCAACGTACGGATTTATCTCCGTGGGAGCGGATGCTGACGCAGCTTCACACGCTATTCGTTATTCGATGTTGTCGCGACAGGTCTTATTACAATTTTGCGACGTAGATGTAATTGCGATGTTGTCATTTGATCCTTTTGGCTTTGCACACGTGCATTTTACCTTTGTCAGCAGTGTTACAAATTGTGTCTTAACTTTTGACGGTTAATAGTGTTATATTACGCACTTTCAACCGATGAGTCACTCAGAAGGTTTTCAGGTTTGGATTTTCGTATTTCCTGAACATGCTGAGTCACACATCAGGCTTTAAACAACCCTTTTGGTTGTTTTAACAATTGTTAATATTACAAATGTAAGTTATTAATGCTCTAAATATTTTTTGTAACAAGGTGACAGGTTACCTTTGGCCAAATTTTGGTTTCTACTTTATCGACCGTATAAAAACGTCGGCACATGAAACCTGCCTAGGAATCTACCTTACCGACTGATGGTAAGTTACCGGCAAATGGTAAATTATCGGTTGCATAAAACGTCGGCACATGAAACCTGTCTAGAAATCTACCTTACCGACTGATGGCAAGTTACCGGCAAATGGTAAATTATCGGCTGCATAAGACGTCGGCGCATGAAACCTGTCTAGAAATCTACCTTACCGACTGATGGCAAGTTACCTACAGTCGGTACATTACCGACCAATGACAATATGAAGGTTTTTGCGATTTGTTACCGACGGTCGGTAAAACAGTTTTTTAATAATTTTGTTCGTCACGGGTCGGGGAGTCCCGGGACGTGACACCTTCCCCCTTGGGAAGCAAATTTCTGGAAGAAATTTGCTCTAACTCACGAATGGTTCGTTTGAATTCTTGGAGGGTTGGTGTGGGCCTCGTTGGTGGTGTAACTGTTGGACTGCGTTGGTCGTCTGTCTCCATGTTGCGAGTTGTGTCTTCGTTGCTGATGTTCCCTGGTTGCAGGTGTCTTCATTGCGTGGCGTTGTGTAACGCCTACTTCCTTCACCTCTTCGGATTAAGAGATGCGAATGTCAACTCCGTTTGATGTTGATCGGTTGGAATCCGTATGCGTAAATTGTATGGAGTTGGTACTCGTGAATGATTGTTTTGGCGGCTACCTTTCAATGCAGTAAAATTTTTTCTTGAAGGCAATCCACGTCCTTGATTTTGGGAGAATTTTTATTACTTTGAACTCTCTCAATGTTACTGCTTGATGCAGTATTTTTTGGCTTGATAGCGATACTCGCCCTTGATTTTGGGAGAGTTTTATTACGTTGACCTCTCCCAATGTTACTGCTTGATGCAGTAATTTTTTTTGTTGATGGCGATACCCGCCCTTGATTTTGGAGAGTTTTATTACGTTGACCTCTCCCAATGTTACTGCTTGATGCAGTAATTTTTTTTTTAGTTGATTGCGATACCCGCCCTTGATTTTGGAGAGTTTTATTACGTTGACCTCTCCCAATGTTACTGCTTGATGCAGTAAATTTTATTTATTTTTTTTACTTGATGGCGATACCCGCCCTTGATTTTGGAGAGTTTTATTACGTTGACCTCTCCCAATGTTACTGCTTGATGCAGTAATTTTTAACTTTATGGCGATATACGCCCTTGATTTTGGAGAGTTTTATTACGTTGCGCTCTCCCAATGTTACTGCTTGATGCAGTAATTTTTTTTTTAGTTGATGGCGATACCCGCCCTTGATTTTGGAGAGTTTTATTACGTTGACCTCTCCCAATGTTACTGCTTGATGCAGTAATTTTTTTTTTAGTTGATGGCGATACCCGCCCTTGATTTTGGAGAGTTTTATTACGTTGACCTCTCCCAATGTTACTGCTTGATGCAGTCAATTTTATTTATTTTTTTTACTTGATGGCGATACCCGCCCTTGATTTTGGAGAGTTTTATTACGTTGACCTCTCCCAATGTTACTGCTTGATGCAGTAATTTTTACCTTTATGGCGATATACGCCCTTGATTTTGGAGAGTTTTATTACGTTGACCTCTCCCAATGTTACTGCTTGATGCAGTAATTTTTTTTTTAGTTGATTGCGATACCCGCCCTTGATTTTTGAGAGTTTTATTACGTTGACCTCTCCCAATGTTACTGCTTGATGCAGTAAATTTTATTTATTTTTTTTACTTGATGGCGATACCCGCCCTTGATTTTGGAGAGTTTTATTACGTTGACCTCTCCCAATGTTACTGCTTGATGCAGTAATTTTTAACTTTATGGCGATATACGCCCTTGATTTTGGAGAGTTTTATTACGTTGAGCTCTCCCAATGTTACTGCTTGATGCAGTAATTTTTTTTTTAGTTGATGGCGATACCCGCCCTTGATTTTGGAGAGTTTTATTACGTTGACCTCTCCCAATGTTACTGCTTGATGCAGTAATTTTTTTTTTAGTTGATGGCGATACCCGCCCTTGATTTTGGAGAGTTTTATTACGTTGACCTCTCCCAATGTTACTGCTTGATGCAGTAAATTTTATTTATTTTTTTTACTTGATGGCGATACCCGCCCTTGATTTTGGAGAGTTTTATTACGTTGACCTCTCCCAATGTTACTGCTTGATGCAGTAATTTTTAACTTTATGGCGATATACGCCCTTGATTTTGGAGAGTTTTATTACGTTGACCTCTCCCAATGTTACTGCTTGATGCAGTAATTTTTTTTTTAGTTGATGGCGATACCCGCCCTTGATTTTGGAGAGTTTTATTACGTTGACCTCTCCCAATGTTACTGCTTGATGCAGTAAATTTTATTTATTTTTTTTACTTGATGGCGATACCCGCCCTTGATTTTGGAGAGTTTTATTACGTTGACCTCTCCCAATGTTACTGCTTGATGCAGTAATTTTTTTTTTAGTTGATGGCGATACCCGCCCTTGATTTTGGAGAGTTTTATTACGTTGACCTCTCCCAATGTTACTGCTTGATGCAGTAAATTTTATTTATTTTTTTTACTTGATGGCGATACCCGCCCTTGATTTTGGAGAGTTTTATTACGTTGACCTCTCCCAATGTTACTGCTTGATGCAGTAATTTTTAACTTTATGGCGATATACGCCCTTGATTTTGGAGAGTTTTATTACGTTGAGCTCTCCCAATGTTACTGCTTGATGCAGTAATTTTTTTTTTAGTTGATGGCGATACCCGCCCTTGATTTTGGAGAGTTTTATTACGTTGACCTCTCCCAATGTTACTGCTTGATGCAGTAATTTTTTTTTTAGTTGATGGCGATACCCGCCCTTGATTTTGGAGAGTTTTATTACGTTGACCTCTCCCATTGTTACTGATCCTTGACGCGTGTCCCTCATCTGTTTCCGGATTCGCTGGAATACTTGTAATGGCGTAGAGCGTCTTTTGGACATTAAGAGTTCGGAGTTAATGATCGGTACAGAAGACGTTCCCCAATCGACGCGTGTATGTGCGAAATTGTTGCTGATTCCGTGGTTGATTTGAAAATTGGGTTCCTAAGATCCCTGTCCTCCTCGATCAGCGGCGAATCATCCACGACGCGAGAATGAACTTGATGGCCCGCAACCTTTATTGACACTTTCCCTAGGGTGGTCAGGTTCGAAGCCGATTTGCCACTGTTATCACATCTCGGTCGTTTATACTCGTCGTTCTGCTCAGGACTGACTTCTTGATGAGATTTATTTCATTTTCGGAGTACAGCAATATACTCGTTGTTCCTTGCACATCTGGGGATACCATTTACGTGTATCGCGGAAATATAAATTTAAACGTTTGTATAGTGTTTATCCCCGCGGAAACATATTTCCTGTCTAGTCGCTGTCTGCTTCTGCTTTGCGTTTCTTTTGGTTCCTGTTGTTCGGATTACCGATCTTATCCGATCTTTCTTCCGTGTTGAATGTGTGGATTAATTCCTTGATTCGGTTTCTAGGTTCATCTTCTTTCTTCGTTACCTCTGATAGGTCCAGGGTCATTGCATCTTCTTCTTTCTTGAAGCTTTTAGGTGGTTGTTGGCGGATTTGTTGCGTTTCCACAAATTCCTTATTTTCGCAAATGACGTTCCTTACTGCTCGAGTGGCTTGGTCAATTTCGAATTGTATCGTAAACTGTACCCTTCCTTGATCCTGCCATTCTCTTTCCATCGTAGTTTTAGCAGATGGTACTTCCGACCATTTTCGATACACTTCTCAACGTATGCGATCGCATCCCACCGCTGTCACCAAAATTATGTTAAGAGTCCTAGGTTAGGGCTCCATAATGACTGACAGGACGTTTCTCGATGTTGGTTGGATACGTTCGCACTTTCGATCGTGACTGGTCCCTATGGGTAGTCAACCTGCATCGGGACGTTAAGAAGTATGGATTGTCGAGTGTACGAGCCTTAGGTAGCGAGCGGATCTACCCCCTTCGTTGAAGGATACGGCTAGCACACATTGTTGCCGGTCCTTATTCCTCGCGATGGTTTCTCGTGCGATATTTTTCGTTGCGAGGATCGTCTTCTCGATATGGTCCGTAGTAAAATTCAGAGCATAAATCTACAGATTACGCGGTCGAAGCTCGATGTCAGTTTTTAGGTACACTCGTAAATGAATTAGAGAACACAGTGTCTAGTGAACATGATAACAACTATATTCTATCACTTGGTAGTTACACTGGGTTACAAGATTTGAATTTATAATTAACAACGCGATGTTACTCGGCTGCCTAAGCAGACCTGTTTGCGTGTACTCACTACGATTAACGTCGATTATTGATGTGTATGGTCCGACTGCCGTAGCAGAACTATTTGCGTGTACTCACTATGATTGGCGTCGACTGTAGATTGATGTTACTCGGCTGACTCTAGGGTAAGAACTGACTTTCCAGTGGCTGCTCAGCTCCTTTTATTGTTGTAAAGTGCTGATGCAGCTGGCGACTGTCTGTCGTCACTGGATACTTTGTACGTGCCTTATCTTTGCAACGTACGGATTTATCTCCGTGGGAGCGGATGCTGACGCAGCTTCACACGCTATTCGTTATTCGATGTTGTCGCGACAGGTCTTATTACAATTTTGCGACGTAGATGTAATTGCGATGTTGTCATTTGATCCTTTTGGCTTTGCACACGTGCATTTTACCTTTGTCAGCAGTGTTACAAATTGTGTCTTAACTTTTGACGGTTAATAGTGTTATATTACGCACTTTCAACCGATGAGTCACTCAGAAGGTTTTCAGGTTTGGATTTTCGTATTTCCTGAACATGCTGAGTCACACATCAGGCTTTAAACAACCCTTTTGGTTGTTTTAACAATTGTTAATATTATAAATGTAAGTTATTAATACTCTAAATATTTTTTGTAACAAGGTGACAGGTTACCTTTGGCCAAATTTTGGTTTCTACTTTATCGACCGTATAAAAACGTCGGCACATGAAACCTGCCTAGGAATCTACCTTACCGACTGATGGTAAGTTACCGGCAAATGGTAAATTATCGGCTGCATAAAACGTCGGCACATGAAACCTGTCTAGAAATCTACCTTACCGACTGATGGCAAGTTACCGGCAAATGGTAAATTATCGGCTGCATAAGACGTCGGCGCATGAAACCTGTCTAGAAATCTACCTTACCGACTGATGGCAAGTTACCTACAGTCGGTA
Organism: Nomada flava; assembly: GCA_951802745.1. Classification (NCBI taxonomy): domain Eukaryota; kingdom Metazoa; phylum Arthropoda; class Insecta; order Hymenoptera; family Apidae; genus Nomada; species Nomada flava. Next base: position 12,332,590 of record OX637901.1, on the reverse strand, counting down.
CATTACCGACCAATGACAATATGAAGGTTTTTGCGATTTGTTACCGACGGTCGGTAAAACAGTTTTTTAATAATTTTGTTCGTCACGGGTCGGGGAGTCCCGGGACGTGACACCTTCCCCCTTGGGAAGCAAATTTCTGGAAGAAATTTGCTCTAACTCACGAATGGTTCGTTTGAATTCTTGGAGGGTTGGTGTGGGCCTCGTTGGTGGTGTAACTGTTGGACTGCGTTGGTCGTCTGTCTCCATGTTGCGAGTTGTGTCTTCGTTGCTGATGTTCCCTGGTTGCAGGTGTCTTCATTGCGTGGCGTTGTGTAACGCCTACTTCCTTCACCTCTTCGGATTAAGAGATGCGAATGTCAACTCCGTTTGATGTTGATCGGTTGGAATCCGTATGCGTAAATTGTATGGAGTTGGTACTCGTGAATGATTGTTTTGGCGGCTACCTTTCAATGCAGTAAAATTTTTGCCTGAAGGCAATCCACGTCCTTGATTTTGGGAGAATTTTTATTACTTTGAACTCTCTCAATGTTACTGCTTGATGCAGTATTTTTTGGCTTGATAGCGATACTCGCCCTTGATTTTGGGAGAGTTTTATTACGTTGACCTCTCCCAATGTTACTGCTTGATGCAGTAATTTTTTTTGTTGATGGCGATACCCGCCCTTGATTTTGGAGAGTTTTATTACGTTGACCTCTCCCAATGTTACTGCTTGATGCAGTAATTTTTTTTTTAGTTGATGGCGATACCCGCCCTTGATTTTGGAGAGTTTTATTACGTTGACCTCTCCCAATGTTACTGCTTGATGCAGTAAATTTTATTTATTTTTTTTACTTGATGGCGATACCCGCCCTTGATTTTGGAGAGTTTTATTACGTTGACCTCTCCCAATGTTACTGCTTGATGCAGTAATTTTTAACTTTATGGCGATATACGCCCTTGATTTTGGAGAGTTTTATTACGTTGACCTCTCCCAATGTTACTGCTTGATGCAGTAATTTTTTTTTTAGTTGATGGCGATACCCGCCCTTGATTTTGGAGAGTTTTATTACGTTGACCTCTCCCAATGTTACTGCTTGATGCAGTAATTTTTTTTTTAGTTGATGGCGATACCCGCCCTTGATTTTGGAGAGTTTTATTACGTTGACCTCTCCCATTGTTACTGATCCTTGACGCGTGTCCCTCATCTGTTTCCGGATTCGCTGGAATACTTGTAATGGCGTAGAGCGTCTTTTGGACATTAAGAGTTCGGAGTTAATGATCGGTACAGAAGACGTTCCCCAATCGACGCGTGTATGTGCGAAATTGTTGCTGATTCCGTGGTTGATTTGAAAATTGGGTTCCTAAGATCCCTGTCCTCCTCGATCAGCGGCGAATCATCCACGACGCGAGAATGAACTTGATGGCCCGCAACCTTTATTGACACTTTCCCTAGGGTGGTCAGGTTCGAAGCCGATTTGCCACTGTTATCACATCTCGGTCGTTTATACTCGTCGTTCTGCTCAGGACTGACTTCTTGATGAGATTTATTTCATTTTCGGAGTACAGCAATATACTCGTTGTTCCTTGCACATCTGGGGATACCATTTACGTGTATCGCGGAAATATAAATTTAAACGTTTGAATAGTGTTTATCCCCGCGGAAACATATTTCCTGTCTAGTCGCTGTCTGCTTCTGCTTTGCGTTTCTTTTGGTTCCTGTTGTTCGGATTACCGATCTTATCCGATCTTTCTTCCGTGTTGAATGTGTGGATTAATTCCTTGATTCGGTTTCTAGGTTCATCTTCTTTCTTCGTTACCTCTGATAGGTCCAGGGTCATTGCATCTTCTTCTTTCTTGAAGCTTTTAGGTGGTTGTTGGCGGATTTGTTGCGTTTCCACAAATTCCTTATTTTCGCAAATGACGTTCCTTACTGCTCGAGTGGCTTGGTGAATTTCGAATTGTATCGTAAACTGTACCCTTCCTTGATCCTGCCATTCTCTTTCCATCGTAGTTTTAGCAGATGGTACTTCCGACCATTTTCGATACACTTCTCAACGTATGCGATCGCATCCCACCGCTGTCACCAAAATTATGTTAAGAGTCCTAGGTTAGGGCTCCATAATGACTGACAGGACGTTTCTCGATGATGGTTGGATACGTTCGCACTTTCGATCGTGACTGGTCCCTATGGGTAGTCAACCTGCATCGGGACGTTAAGAAGTATGGATTGTCGAGTGTACGAGCCTTAGGTAGCGAGCGGATCTACCCCCTTCGTTGAAGGATATGGCTAGCACACATTGTTGCCGGTCCTTATTCCTCGCGATGGTTTCTCGTGCGATATTTTTCGTTGCGAGGATCGTCTTCTCGATATGGTCCGTAGTAAAATTCAGAGCATAAATCTACAGATTACGCGGTCGAAGCTCGATGTCAGTTTTTAGGTACACTCGTAAATGAATTAGAGAACACAGTGTCTAGTGAACATGATAACAACTATATTCTATCACTTGGTAGTTACACTGGGTTACAAGATTTGAATTTATAATTAACAACGCGATGTTACTCGGCTGCCTAAGCAGACCTGTTTGCGTGTACTCACTACGATTAACGTCGATTATTGATGTGTATGGTCCGACTGCCGTAGCAGAACTATTTGCGTGTACTCACTATGATTGGCGTCGACTGTAGATTGATGTTACTCGGCTGACTCTAGGGTAAGAACTGACTTTCCAGTGGCTGCTCAGCTCCTTTTATTGTTGTAAAGTGCTGATGCAGCTGGCGACTGTCTGTCGTCACTGGATACTTTGTACGTGCCTTATCTTTGCAACGTACGGATTTATCTCCGTGGGAGCGGATGCTGACGCAGCTTCACACGCTATTCGTTATTCGATGTTGTCGCGACAGGTCTTATTACAATTTTGCGACGTAGATGTAATTGCGATGTTGTCATTTGATCCTTTTGGCTTTGCACACGTGCATTTTACCTTTGTCAGCAGTGTTACAAATTGTGTCTTAACTTTTGACGGTTAATAGTGTTATATTACGCACTTTCAACCGATGAGTCACTCAGAAGGTTTTCAGGTTTGGATTTTCGTATTTCCTGAACATGCTGAGTCACACATCAGGCTTTAAACAACCCTTTTGGTTGTTTTAACAATTGTTAATATTATAAATGTAAGTTATTAATACTCTAAATATTTTTTGTAACAAGGTGACAGGTTACCTTTGGCCAAATTTTGGTTTCTACTTTATCGACCGTATAAAAACGTCGGCACATGAAACCTGCCTAGGAATCTACCTTACCGACTGATGGTAAGTTACCGGCAAATGGTAAATTATCGGCTGCATAAAACGTCGGCACATGAAACCTGTCTAGAAATCTACCTTACCGACTGATGGCAAGTTACCGGCAAATGGTAAATTATCGGCTGCATAAAACGTCGGCGCATGAAACCTGTCTAGAAATCTACCTTACCGACTGATGGCAAGTTACCTACAGTCGGTACATTACCGACCAATGACAATATGAAGGTTTTTGCGATTTGTTACCGACGGTCGGTAAAACAGTTTTTTAATAATTTTGTTCGTCACGGGTCGGGGAGTCCCGGGACGTGACACCTTCCCCCTTGGGAAGCAAATTTCTGGAAGAAATTTGCTCTAACTCACGAATGGTTCGTTTGAATTCTTGGAGGGTTGGTGTGGGCCTCGTTGGTGGTGTAACTGTTGGACTGCGTTGGTCGTCTGTCTCCATGTTGCGAGTTGTGTCTTCGTTGCTGATGTTCCCTGGTTGCAGGTGTCTTCATTGCGTGGCGTTGTGTAACGCCTACTTCCTTCACCTCTTCGGATTAAGAGATGCGAATGTCAACTCCGTTTGATGTTGATCGGTTGGAATCCGTATGCGTAAATTGTATGGAGTTGGTACTCGTGAATGATTGTTTTGGCGGCTACCTTTCAATGCAGTAAAATTTTTGCCTGAAGGCAATCCACGTCCTTGATTTTGGGAGAATTTTTATTACTTTGAACTCTCTCAATGTTACTGCTTGATGCAGTATTTTTTGGCTTGATAGCGATACTCGCCCTTGATTTTGGGAGAGTTTTATTACGTTGACCTCTCCAAATGTTACTGCTTGATGCAGTAATTTTTTTTGTTGATGGCGATACCCGCCCTTGATTTTGGAGAGTTTTATTACGTTGACCTCTCCCAATGTTACTGCTTGATGCAGTAATTTTTTTTTTAGTTGATGGCGATACCCGCCCTTGATTTTGGAGAGTTTTATTACGTTGACCTCTCCCAATGTTACTGCTTGATGCAGTAAATTTTATTTATTTTTTTTACTTGATGGCGATACCCGCCCTTGATTTTGGAGAGTTTTATTACGTTGACCTCTCCCAATGTTACTGCTTGATGCAGTAATTTTTAACTTTATGGCGATATACGCCCTTGATTTTGGAGAGTTTTATTACGTTGACCTCTCCCAATGTTACTGCTTGATGCAGTAATTTTTTTTTTAGTTGATGGCGATACCCGCCCTTGATTTTGGAGAGTTTTATTACGTTGACCTCTCCCATTGTTACTGATCCTTGACGCGTGTCCCTCATCTGTTTCCGGATTCGCTGGAATACTTGTAATGGCGTAGAGCGTCTTTTGGACATTAAGAGTTCGGAGTTAATGATCGGTACAGAAGACGTTCCCCAATCGACGCGTGTATGTGCGAAATTGTTGCTGATTCCGTGGTTGATTTGAAAATTGGGTTCCTAAGATCCCTGTCCTCCTCGATCAGCGGCGAATCATCCACGACGCGAGAATGAACTTGATGGCCCGCAACCTTTATTGACACTTTCCCTAGGGTGGTCAGGTTCGAAGCCGATTTGCCACTGTTATCACATCTCGGTCGTTTATACTCGTCGTTCTGCTCAGGACTGACTTCTTGATGAGATTTATTTCATTTTCGGAGTACAGCAATATACTCGTTGTTCCTTGCACATCTGGGGATACCATTTACGTGTATCGCGGAAATATAAATTTAAACGTTTGTATAGTGTTTATCCCCGCGGAAACATATTTCCTGTCTAGTCGCTGTCTGCTTCTGCTTTGCGTTTCTTTTGGTTCCTGTTGTTCGGATTACCGATCTTATCCGATCTTTCTTCCGTGTTGAATGTGTGGATTAATTCCTTGATTCGGTTTCTAGGTTCATCTTCTTTCTTCGTTACCTCTGATAGGTCCAGGGTCATTGCATCTTCTTCTTTCTTGAAGCTTTTAGGTGGTTGTTGGCGGATTTGTTGCGTTTCCACAAATTCCTTATTTTCGCAAATGACGTTCCTTACTGCTCGAGTGGCTTGGTGAATTTCGAATTGTATCGTAAACTGTACCCTTCCTTGATCCTGCCATTCTCTTTCCATCGTAGTTTTAGCAGATGGTACTTCCGACCATTTTCGATACACTTCTCAACGTATGCGATCGCATCCCACCGCTGTCACCAAAATTATGTTAAGAGTCCTAGGTTAGGGCTCCATAATGACTGACAGGACGTTTCTCGATGATGGTTGGATACGTTCGCACTTTCGATCGTGACTGGTCCCTATGGGTAGTCAACCTGCATCGGGACGTTAAGAAGTATGGATTGTCGAGTGTACGAGCCTTAGGTAGCGAGCGGATCTACCCCCTTCGTTGAAGGATATGGCTAGCACACATTGTTGCCGGTCCTTATTCCTCGCGATGGTTTCTCGTGCGATATTTTTCGTTGCGAGGATCGTCTTCTCGATATGGTCCGTAGTAAAATTCAGAGCATAAATCTACAGATTACGCGGTCGAAGCTCGATGTCAGTTTTTAGGTACACTCGTAAATGAATTAGAGAACACAGTGTCTAGTGAACATGATAACAACTATATTCTATCACTTGGTAGTTACACTGGGTTACAAGATTTGAATTTATAATTAACAACGCGATGTTACTCGGCTGCCTAAGCAGACCTGTTTGCGTGTACTCACTACGATTAACGTCGATTATTGATGTGTATGGTCCGACTGCCGTAGCAGAACTATTTGCGTGTACTCACTATGATTGGCGTCGACTGTAGATTGATGTTACTCGGCTGACTCTAGGGTAAGAACTGACTTTCCAGTGGCTGCTCAGCTCCTTTTATTGTTGTAAAGTGCTGATGCAGCTGGCGACTGTCTGTCGTCACTGGATACTTTGTACGTGCCTTATCTTTGCAACGTACGGATTTATCTCCGTGGGAGCGGATGCTGACGCAGCTTCACACGCTATTCGTTATTCGATGTTGTCGCGACAGGTCTTATTACAATTTTGCGACGTAGATGTAATTGCGATGTTGTCATTTGATCCTTTTGGCTTTGCACACGTGCATTTTACCTTTGTCAGCAGTGTTACAAATTGTGTCTTAACTTTTGACGGTTAATAGTGTTATATTACGCACTTTCAACCGATGAGTCACTCAGAAGGTTTTCAGGTTTGGATTTTCGTATTTCCTGAACATGCTGAGTCACACATCAGGCTTTAAACAACCCTTTTGGTTGTTTTAACAATTGTTAATATTATAAATGTAAGTTATTAATACTCTAAATATTTTTTGTAACAAGGTGACAGGTTACCTTTGGCCAAATTTTGGTTTCTACTTTATCGACCGTATAAAAACGTCGGCACATGAAACCTGCCTAGGAATCTACCTTACCGACTGATGGTAAGTTACCGGCAAATGGTAAATTATCGGCTGCATAAAACGTCGGCACATGAAACCTGTCTAGAAATCTACCTTACCGACTGATGGCAAGTTACCGGCAAATGGTAAATTATCGGCTGCATAAGACGTCGGCGCATGAAACCTGTCTAGAAATCTACCTTACCGACTGATGGCAAGTTACCTACAGTCGGTACATTACCGACCAATGACAATATGAAGGTTTTTGCGATTTGTTACCGACGGTCGGTAAAACAGTTTTTTAATAATTTTGTTCGTCACGGGTCGGGGAGTCCCGGGACGTGACACCTTCCCCCTTGGGAAGCAAATTTCTGGAAGAAATTTGCTCTAACTCACGAATGGTTCGTTTGAATTCTTGGAGGGTTGGTGTGGGCCTCGTTGGTGGTGTAACTGTTGGACTGCGTTGGTCGTCTGTCTCCATGTTGCGAGTTGTGTCTTCGTTGCTGATGTTCCCTGGTTGCAGGTGTCTTCATTGCGTGGCGTTGTGTAACGCCTACTTCCTTCACCTCTTCGGATTAAGAGATGCGAATGTCAACTCCGTTTGATGTTGATCGGTTGGAATCCGTATGCGTAAATTGTATGGAGTTGGTACTCGTGAATGATTGTTTTGGCGGCTACCTTTCAATGCAGTAAAATTTTTTCTTGAAGGCAATCCACGTCCTTGATTTTGGGAGAATTTTTATTACTTTGAACTCTCTCAATGTTACTGCTTGATGCAGTATTTTTTGGCTTGATAGCGATACTCGCCCTTGATTTTGGGAGAGTTTTATTACGTTGACCTCTCCCAATGTTACTGCTTGATGCAGTAATTTTTTTTGTTGATGGCGATACCCGCCCTTGATTTTGGAGAGTTTTATTACGTTGACCTCTCCCAATGTTACTGCTTGATGCAGTAATTTTTTTTTTAGTTGATTGCGATACCCGCCCTTGATTTTGGAGAGTTTTATTACGTTGACCTCTCCCAATGTTACTGCTTGATGCAGTAAATTTTATTTATTTTTTTTACTTGATGGCGATACCCGCCCTTGATTTTGGAGAGTTTTATTACGTTGACCTCTCCCAATGTTACTGCTTGATGCAGTAATTTTTAACTTTATGGCGATATACGCCCTTGATTTTGGAGAGTTTTATTACGTTGACCTCTCCCAATGTTACTGCTTGATGCAGTAATTTTTTTTTTAGTTGATGGCGATACCCGCCCTTGATTTTGGAGAGTTTTATTACGTTGACCTCTCCCATTGTTACTGATCCTTGACGCGTGTCCCTCATCTGTTTCCGGATTCGCTGGAATACTTGTAATGGCGTAGAGCGTCTTTTGGACATTAAGAGTTCGGAGTTAATGATCGGTACAGAAGACGTTCCCCAATCGACGCGTGTATGTGCGAAATTGTTGCTGATTCCGTGGTTGATTTGAAAATTGGGTTCCTAAGATCCCTGTCCTCCTCGATCAGCGGCGAATCATCCACGACGCGAGAATGAACTTGATGGCCCGCAACCTTTATTGACACTTTCCCTAGGGTGGTCAGGTTCGAAGCCGATTTGCCACTGTTATCACATCTCGGTCGTTTATACTCGTCGTTCTGCTCAGGACTGACTTCTTGATGAGATTTATTTCATTTTCGGAGTACAGCAATATACTCGTTGTTCCTTGCACATCTGGGGATACCATTTACGTGTATCGCGGAAATATAAATTTAAACGTTTGTATAGTGTTTATCCCCGCGGAAACATATTTCCTGTCTAGTCGCTGTCTGCTTCTGCTTTGCGTTTCTTTTGGTTCCTGTTGTTCGGATTACCGATCTTATCCGATCTTTCTTCCGTGTTGAATGTGTGGATTAATTCCTTGATTCGGTTTCTAGGTTCATCTTCTTTCTTCGTTACCTCTGATAGGTCCAGGGTCATTGCATCTTCTTCTTTCTTGAAGCTTTTAGGTGGTTGTTGGCGGATTTGTTGCGTTTCCACAAATTCCTTATTTTCGCAAATGACGTTCCTTACTGCTCGAGTGGCTTGGTGAATTTCGAATTGTATCGTAAACTGTACCCTTCCTTGATCCTGCCATTCTCTTTCCATCGTAGTTTTAGCAGATGGTACTTCCGACCATTTTCGATACACTTCTCAACGTATGCGATCGCATCCCACCGCTGTCACCAAAATTATGTTAAGAGTCCTAGGTTAGGGCTCCATAATGACTGACAGGACGTTTCTCGATGATGGTTGGATACGTTCGCACTTTCGATCGTGACTGGTCCCTATGGGTAGTCAACCTGCATCGGGACGTTAAGAAGTATGGATTGTCGAGTGTACGAGCCTTAGGTAGCGAGCGGATCTACCCCCTTCGTTGAAGGATATGGCTAGCACACATTGTTGCCGGTCCTTATTCCTCGCGATGGTTTCTCGTGCGATATTTTTCGTTGCGAGGATCGTCTTCTCGATATGGTCCGTAGTAAAATTCAGAGCATAAATCTACAGATTACGCGGTCGAAGCTCGATGTCAGTTTTTAGGTACACTCGTAAATGAATTAGAGAACACAGTGTCTAGTGAACATGATAACAACTATATTCTATCACTTGGTAGTTACACTGGGTTACAAGATTTGAATTTATAATTAACAACGCGATGTTACTCGGCTGCCTAAGCAGACCTGTTTGCGTGTACTCACTACGATTAACGTCGATTATTGATGTGTATGGTCCGACTGCCGTAGCAGAACTATTTGCGTGTACTCACTATGATTGGCGTCGACTGTAGATTGATGTTACTCGGCTGACTCTAGGGTAAGAACTGACTTTCCAGTGGCTGCTCAGCTCCTTTTATTGTTGTAAAGTGCTGATGCAGCTGGCGACTGTCTGTCGTCACTGGATACTTTGTACGTGCCTTATCTTTGCAACGTACGGATTTATCTCCGTGGGAGCGGATGCTGACGCAGCTTCACACGCTATTCGTTATTCGATGTTGTCGCGACAGGTCTTATTACAATTTTGCGACGTAGATGTAATTGCGATGTTGTCATTTGATCCTTTTGGCTTTGCACACGTGCATTTTACCTTTGTCAGCAGTGTTACAAATTGTGTCTTAACTTTTGACGGTTAATAGTGTTATATTACGCACTTTCAACCGATGAGTCACTCAGAAGGTTTTCAGGTTTGGATTTTCGTATTTCCTGAACATGCTGAGTCACACATCAGGCTTTAAACAACCCTTTTGGTTGTTTTAACAATTGTTAATATTATAAATGTAAGTTATTAATACTCTAAATATTTTTTGTAACAAGGTGACAGGTTACCTTTGGCCAAATTTTGGTTTCTACTTTATCGACCGTATAAAAACGTCGGCACATGAAACCTGCCTAGGAATCTACCTTACCGACTGATGGTAAGTTACCGGCAAATGGTAAATTATCGGCTGCATAAAACGTCGGCACATGAAACCTGTCTAGAAATCTACCTTACCGACTGATGGCAAGTTACCGGCAAATGGTAAATTATCGGCTGCATAAGACGTCGGCGCATGAAACCTGTCTAGAAATCTACCTTACCGACTGATGGCAAGTTACCTACAGTCGGTACATTACCGACCAATGACAATATGAAGGTTTTTGCGATTTGTTACCGACGGTCGGTAAAACAGTTTTTTAATAATTTTGTTCGTCACGGGTCGGGGAGTCCCGGGACGTGACACCTTCCCCCTTGGGAAGCAAATTTCTGGAAGAAATTTGCTCTAACTCACGAATGGTTCGTTTGAATTCTTGGAGGGTTGGTGTGGGCCTCGTTGGTGGTGTAACTGTTGGACTGCGTTGGTCGTCTGTCTCCATGTTGCGAGTTGTGTCTTCGTTGCTGATGTTCCCTGGTTGCAGGTGTCTTCATTGCGTGGCGTTGTGTAACGCCTACTTCCTTCACCTCTTCGGATTAAGAGATGCGAATGTCAACTCCGTTTGATGTTGATCGGTTGGAATCCGTATGCGTAAATTGTATGGAGTTGGTACTCGTGAATGATTGTTTTGGCGGCTACCTTTCAATGCAGTAAAATTTTTTCTTGAAGGCAATCCACGTCCTTGATTTTGGGAGAATTTTTATTACTTTGAACTCTCTCAATGTTACTGCTTGATGCAGAATTTTTTGGCTTGATAGCGATACTCGCCCTTGATTTTGGGAGAGTTTTATTACGTTGACCTCTCCCAATGTTACTGCTTGATGCAGTAATTTTTTTTGTTGATGGCGATACCCGCCCTTGATTTTGGAGAGTTTTATTACGTTGACCTCTCCCAATGTTACTGCTTGATGCAGTAATTTTTTTTTTAGTTGATTGCGATACCCGCCCTTGATTTTGGAGAGTTTTATTACGTTGACCTCTCCCAATGTTACTGCTTGATGCAGTAAATTTTATTTATTTTTTTTACTTGATGGCGATACCCGCCCTTGATTTTGGAGAGTTTTATTACGTTGACCTCTCCCAATGTTACTGCTTGATGCAGTAATTTTTAACTTTATGGCGATATACGCCCTTGATTTTGGAGAGTTTTATTACGTTGACCTCTCCCAATGTTACTGCTTGATGCAGTAATTTTTTTTTTAGTTGATGGCGATACCCGCCCTTGATTTTGGAGAGTTTTATTACGTTGACCTCTCCCAATGTTACTGCTTGATGCAGTAATTTTTTTTTTAGTTGATGGCGATACCCGCCCTTGATTTTGGAGAGTTTTATTACGTTGACCTCTCCCATTGTTACTGATCCTTGACGCGTGTCCCTCATCTGTTTCCGGATTCGCTGGAATACTTGTAATGGCGTAGAGCGTCTTTTGGACATTAAGAGTTCGGAGTTAATGATCGGTACAGAAGACGTTCCCCAATCGACGCGTGTATGTGCGAAATTGTTGCTGATTCCGTGGTTGATTTGAAAATTGGGTTCCTAAGATCCCTGTCCTCCTCGATCAGCGGCGAATCATCCACGACGCGAGAATGAACTTGATGGCCCGCAACCTTTATTGACACTTTCCCTAGGGTGGTCAGGTTCGAAGCCGATTTGCCACTGTTATCACATCTCGGTCGTTTATACTCGTCGTTCTGCTCAGGACTGACTTCTTGATGAGATTTATTTCATTTTCGGAGTACAGCAATATACTCGTTGTTCCTTGCACATCTGGGGATACCATTTACGTGTATCGCGGAAATATAAATTTAAACGTTTGTATAGTGTTTATCCCCGCGGAAACATATTTCCTGTCTAGTCGCTGTCTGCTTCTGCTTTGCGTTTCTTTTGGTTCCTGTTGTTCGGATTACCGATCTTATCCGATCTTTCTTCCGTGTTGAATGTGTGGATTAATTCCTTGATTCGGTTTCTAGGTTCATCTTCTTTCTTCGTTACCTCTGATAGGTCCAGGGTCATTGCATCTTCTTCTTTCTTGAAGCTTTTAGGTGGTTGTTGGCGGATTTGTTGCGTTTCCACAAATTCCTTATTTTCGCAAATGACGTTCCTTACTGCTCGAGTGGCTTGGTGAATTTCGAATTGTATCGTAAACTGTACCCTTCCTTGATCCTGCCATTCTCTTTCCATCGTAGTTTTAGCAGATGGTACTTCCGACCATTTTCGATACACTTCTCAACGTATGCGATCGCATCCCACCGCTTTCACCAAAATTATGTTAAGAGTCCTAGGTTAGGGCTCCATAATGACTGACAGGACGTTTCTCGATGATGGTTGGATACGTTCGCACTTTCGATCGTGACTGGTCCCTATCGGTAGTCAACCTGCATCGGGACGTTAAGAAGTATGGATTGTCGAGTGTACGAGCCTTAGGTAGCGAGCGGATCTACCCCCTTCGTTGAAGGATATGGCTAGCACACATTGTTGCCGGTCCTTATTCCTCGCGATGGTTTCTCGTGCGATATTTTTCGTTGCGAGGATCGTCTTCTCGATATGGTCCGTAGTAAAATTCAGAGCATAAATCTACAGATTACGCGGTCGAAGCTCGATGTCAGTTTTTAGGTACACTCGTAAATGAATTAGAGAACACAGTGTCTAGTGAACATGATAACAACTATATTCTATCACTTGGTAGTTACACTGGGTTACAAGATTTGAATTTATAATTAACAACGCGATGTTACTCGGCTGCCTAAGCAGACCTGTTTGCGTGTACTCACTACGATTAACGTCGATTATTGATGTGTATGGTCCGACTGCCGTAGCAGAACTATTTGCGTGTACTCACTATGATTGGCGTCGACTGTAGATTGATGTTACTCGGCTGACTCTAGGGTAAGAACTGACTTTCCAGTGGCTGCTCAGCTCCTTTTATTGTTGTAAAGTGCTGATGCAGCTGGCGACTGTCTGTCGTCACTGGATACTTTGTACGTGCCTTATCTTTGCAACGTACGGATTTATCTCCGTGGGAGCGGATGCTGACGCAGCTTCACACGCTATTCGTTATTCGATGTTGTCGCGACAGGTCTTATTACAATTTTGCGACGTAGATGTAATTGCGATGTTGTCATTTGATCCTTTTGGCTTTGCACACGTGCATTTTACCTTTGTCAGCAGTGTTACAAATTGTGTCTTAACTTTTGACGGTTAATAGTGTTATATTACGCACTTTCAACCGATGAGTCACTCAGAAGGTTTTCAGGTTTGGATTTTCGTATTTCCTGAACATGCTGAGTCACACATCAGGCTTTAAACAACCCTTTTGGTTGTTTTAACAATTGTTAATATTATAAATGTAAGTTATTAATACTCTAAATATTTTTTGTAACAAGGTGACAGGTTACCTTTGGCCAAATTTTGGTTTCTACTTTATCGACCGTATAAAAACGTCGGCACATGAAACCTGCCTAGGAATCTACCTTACCGACTGATGGTAAGTTACCGGCAAATGGTAAATTATCGGCTGCATAAAACGTCGGCACATGAAACCTGTCTAGAAATCTACCTTACCGACTGATGGCAAGTTACCGGCAAATGGTAAATTATCGGCTGCATAAAACGTCGGCGCGTGAAACCTGTCTAGAAATCTACCTTACCGACTGATGGCAAGTTACCTACAGTCGGTACATTACCGACCAATGACAATATGAAGGTTTTTGCGATTTGTTACCGACGGTCGGAAAAACAGTTTTTTAATAATTTTGTTCGTCACGGGTCGGGGAGTCCCGGGACGTGACACCTTCCCCCTTGGGAAGCAAATTTCTGGAAGAAATTTGCTCTAACTCACGAATGGTTCGTTTGAATTCTTGGAGGGTTGGTGTGGGCCTCGTTGGTGGTGTAACTGTTGGACTGCGTTGGTCGTCTGTCTCCATGTTGCGAGTTGTGTCTTCGTTGCTGATGTTCCCTGGTTGCAGGTGTCTTCATTGCGTGGCGTTGTGTAACGCCTACTTCCTTCACCTCTTCGGATTAAGAGATGCGAATGTCAACTCCGTTTGATGTTGATCGGTTGGAATCCGTATGCGTAAATTGTATGGAGTTGGTACTCGTGAATGATTGTTTTGGCGGCTACCTTTCAATGCAGTAAAATTTTTTCCTGAAGGCAATCCACGTCCTTGATTTTGGGAGAATTTTTATTACTTTGAACTCTCTCAATGTTACTGCTTGATGCAGTATTTTTTGGCTTGATAGCGATACTCGCCCTTGATTTTGGGAGAGTTTTATTACGTTGACCTCTCCCAATGTTACTGCTTGATGCAGTAATTTTTTTTGTTGATGGCGATACCCGCCCTTGATTTTGGAGAGTTTTATTACGTTGACCTCTCCCAATGTTACTGCTTGATGCAGTAATTTTTTTTTTAGTTGATTGCGATACCCGCCCTTGATTTTGGAGAGTTTTATTACGTTGACCTCTCCCAATGTTACTGCTTGATGCAGTAAATTTTATTTATTTTTTTTACTTGATGGCGATACCCGCCCTTGATTTTGGAGAGTTTTATTACGTTGACCTCTCCCAATGTTACTGCTTGATGCAGTAATTTTTAACTTTATGGCGATATACGCCCTTGATTTTGGAGAGTTTTATTACGTTGACCTCTCCCAATGTTACTGCTTGATGCAGTAATTTTTTTTTTAGTTGATGGCGATACCCGCCCTTGATTTTGGAGAGTTTTATTACGTTGACCTCTCCCATTGTTACTGATCCTTGACGCGTGTCCCTCATCTGTTTCCGGATTCGCTGGAATACTTGTAATGGCGTAGAGCGTCTTTTGGACATTAAGAGTTCGGAGTTAATGATCGGTACAGAAGACGTTCCCCAATCGACGCGTGTATGTGCGAAATTGTTGCTGATTCCGTGGTTGATTTGAAAATTGGGTTCCTAAGATCCCTGTCCTCCTCGATCAGCGGCGAATCATCCACGACGCGAGAATGAACTTGATGGCCCGCAACCTTTATTGACACTTTCCCTAGGGTGGTCAGGTTCGAAGCCGATTTGCCACTGTTATCACATCTCGGTCGTTTATACTCGTCGTTCTGCTCAGGACTGACTTCTTGATGAGATTTATTTCATTTTCGGAGTACAGCAATATACTCGTTGTTCCTTGCACATCTGGGGATACCATTTACGTGTATCGCGGAAATATAAATTTAAACGTTTGTATAGTGTTTATCCCCGCGGAAACATATTTCCTGTCTAGTCGCTGTCTGCTTCTGCTTTGCGTTTCTTTTGGTTCCTGTTGTTCGGATTACCGATCTTATCCGATCTTTCTTCCGTGTTGAATGTGTGGATTAATTCCTTGATTCGGTTTCTAGGTTCATCTTCTTTCTTCGTTACCTCTGATAGGTCCAGGGTCATTGCATCTTCTTCTTTCTTGAAGCTTTTAGGTGGTTGTTGGCGGATTTGTTGCGTTTCCACAAATTCCTTATTTTCGCAAATGACGTTCCTTACTGCTCGAGTGGCTTGGTGAATTTCGAATTGTATCGTAAACTGTACCCTTCCTTGATCCTGCCATTCTCTTTCCATCGTAGTTTTAGCAGATGGTACTTCCGACCATTTTCGATACACTTCTCAACGTATGCGATCGCATCCCACCGCTTTCACCAAAATTATGTTAAGAGTCCTAGGTTAGGGCTCCATAATGACTGACAGGACGTTTCTCGATGATGGTTGGATACGTTCGCACTTTCGATCGTGACTGGTCCCTATCGGTAGTCAACCTGCATCGGGACGTTAAGAAGTATGGATTGTCGAGTGTACGAGCCTTAGGTAGCGAGCGGATCTACCCCCTTCGTTGAAGGATATGGCTAGCACACATTGTTGCCGGTCCTTATTCCTCGCGATGGTTTCTCGTGCGATATTTTTCGTTGCGAGGATCGTCTTCTCGATATGGTCCGTAGTAAAATTCAGAGCATAAATCTACAGATTACGCGGTCGAAGCTCGATGTCAGTTTTTAGGTACACTCGTAAATGAATTAGAGAACACAGTGTCTAGTGAACATGATAACAACTATATTCTATCACTTGGTAGTTACACTGGGTTACAAGATTTGAATTTATAATTAACAACGCGATGTTACTCGGCTGCCTAAGCAGACCTGTTTGCGTGTACTCACTACGATTAACGTCGATTATTGATGTGTATGGTCCGACTGCCGTAGCAGAACTATTTGCGTGTACTCACTATGATTGGCGTCGACTGTAGATTGATGTTACTCGGCTGACTCTAGGGTAAGAACTGACTTTCCAGTGGCTGCTCAGCTCCTTTTATTGTTGTAAAGTGCTGATGCAGCTGGCGACTGTCTGTCGTCACTGGATACTTTGTACGTGCCTTATCTTTGCAACGTACGGATTTATCTCCGTGGGAGCGGATGCTGACGCAGCTTCACACGCTATTCGTTATTCGATGTTGTCGCGACAGGTCTTATTACAATTTTGCGACGTAGATGTAATTGCGATGTTGTCATTTGATCCTTTTGGCTTTGCACACGTGCATTTTACCTTTGTCAGCAGTGTTACAAATTGTGTCTTAACTTTTGACGGTTAATAGTGTTATATTACGCACTTTCAACCGATGAGTCACTCAGAAGGTTTTCAGGTTTGGATTTTCGTATTTCCTGAACATGCTGAGTCACACATCAGGCTTTAAACAACCCTTTTGGTTGTTTTAACAATTGTTAATATTATAAATGTAAGTTATTAATACTCTAAATATTTTTTGTAACAAGGTGACAGGTTACCTTTGGCCAAATTTTGGTTTCTACTTTATCGACCGTATAAAAACGTCGGCACATGAAACCTGCCTAGGAATCTACCTTACCGACTGATGGTAAGTTACCGGCAAATGGTAAATTATCGGCTGCATAAAACGTCGGCACATGAAACCTGTCTAGAAATCTACCTTACCGACTGATGGCAAGTTACCGGCAAATGGTAAATTATCGGCTGCATAAAACGTCGGCGCGTGAAACCTGTCTAGAAATCTACCTTACCGACTGATGGCAAGTTACCTACAGTCGGTACATTACCGACCAATGACAATATGAAGGTTTTTGCGCTTTGTTACCGACGGTCGGTAAAACAGTTTTTTAATAATTTTGTTCGTCACGGGTCGGGGAGTCCCGGGACGTGACACCTTCCCCCTTGGGAAGCAAGTTTCTGGAAGAAATTTGCTCTAACTCACGAATGGTTCGTTTGAATTCTTGGAGGGTTGGTGTGGGCCTCGTTGGTGGTGTAACTGTTGGACTGCGTTGGTCGTCTGTCTCCATGTTGCGAGTTGTGTCTTCGTTGCTGATGTTCCCTGGTTGCAGGTGTCTTCATTGCGTGGCGTTGTGTAACGCCTACTTCCTTCACCTCTTCGGATTAAGAGATGCGAATGTCAACTCCGTTTGATGTTGATCGGTTGGAATCCGTATGCGTAAATTGTATGGAGTTGGTACTCGTGAATGATTGTTTTGGCGGCTACCTTTCAATGCAGTAAAATTTTTTCCTGAAGGCAATCCACGTCCTTGATTTTGGGAGAATTTTTATTACTTTGAACTCTCTCAATGTTACTGCTTGATGCAGTATTTTTTGGCTTGATAGCGATACTCGCCCTTGATTTTGGGAGAGTTTTATTACGTTGACCTCTCCCAATGTTACTGCTTGATGCAGTAATTTTTTTTGTTGATGGCGATACCCGCCCTTGATTTTGGAGAGTTTTATTACGTTGACCTCTCCCAATGTTACTGCTTGATGCAGTAATTTTTAACTTTATGGCGATATACGCCCTTGATTTTGGAGAGTTTTATTACGTTGACCTCTCCCAATGTTACTGCTTGATGCAGTAATTTTTTTTTTTGTTGATGGCGATACCCGCCCTTGATTTTGGAGAGTTTTATTACGTTGACCTCTCCCAATGTTACTGCTTGATGCAGTAATTTTTTTTTTAGTTGATGGCGATACCCGCCCTTGATTTTGGAGAGTTTTATTACGTTGACCTCTCCCATTGTTACTGATCCTTGACGCGTGTCCCTCATCTGTTTCCGGATTCGCTGGAATACTTGTAATGGCGTAGAGCGTCTTTTGGACATTAAGAGTTCGGAGTTAATGATCGGTACAGAAGACGTTCCCCAATCGACGCGTGTATGTGCGATATTGTTGCTGATTCCGTGGTTGATTTGAAAATTGGGTTCCTAAGATCCCTGTCCTCCTCGATCAGCGGCGAATCATCCACGACGCGAGAATGAACTTGATGGCCCGCAACCTTTATTGACACTTTCCCTAGGGTGGTCAGGTTCGAAGCCGATTTGCCACTGTTATCACATCTCGGTCGTTTATACTCGTCGTTCTGCTCAGGACTGACTTCTTGATGAGATTTATTTCATTTTCGGAGTACAGCAATATACTCGTTGTTCCTTGCACATCTGGGGATACCATTTACGTGTATCGCGGAAATATAAATTTAAACGTTTGTATAGTGTTTATCCCCGCGGAAACATATTTCCTGTCTAGTCGCTGTCTGCTTCTGCTTTGCGTTTCTTTTGGTTCCTGTTGTTCGGATTACCGATCTTATCCGATCTTTCTTCCGTGTTGAATGTGTGGATTAATTCCTTGATTCGGTTTCTAGGTTCATCTTCTTTCTTCGTTACCTCTGATAGGTCCAGGGTCATTGCATCTTCTTCTTTCTTGAAGCTTTTAGGTGGTTGTTGGCGGATTTGTTGCGTTTCCACAAATTCCTTATTTTCGCAAATGACGTTCCTTACTGCTCGAGTGGCTTGGTCAATTTCGAATTGTATCGTAAACTGTACCCTTCCTTGATCCTGCCATTCTCTTTCCATCGTAGTTTTAGCAGATGGTACTTCCGACCATTTTCGATACACTTCTCAACGTATGCGATCGCATCCCACCGCTGTCACCAAAATTATGTTAAGAGTCCTAGGTTAGGGCTCCATAATGACTGACAGGACGTTTCTCGATGTTGGTTGGATACGTTCGCACTTTCGATCGTGACTGGTCCCTATGGGTAGTCAACCTGTATCGGGACGTTAAGAAGTATGGATTGTCGAGTGTACGAGCCTTAGGTAGCGAGCGGATCTACCCCCTTCGTTGAAGGATATGGCTAGCACACATTGTTGCCGGTCCTTATTCCTCGCGATGGTTTCTCGTGCGATATTTTTCGTTGCGAGGATCGTCTTCTCGATATGGTCCGTAGTAAAATTCAGAGCATAAATCTACAGATTACGCGGTTGAAGCTCGATGTCAGTTTTTAGGTACACTCGTAAATGAATTAGAGAACACAGTGTCTAGTGAACATGATAACAACTATATTCTATCACTTGGTAGTTACACTGGGTTACAAGATTTGAATTTATAATTAACAACGCGATGTTACTCGGCTGCCTAAGCAGACCTGTTTGCGTGTACTCACTACGATTAACGTCGATTATTGATGTGTATGGTCCGACTGCCGTAGCAGAACTATTTGCGTGTACTCACTATGATTGGCGTCGACTGTAGATTGATGTTACTCGGCTGACTCTAGGGTCAGAACTGACTTTCCAGTGGCTGCTCAGCTCCTTTTATTGTTGTAAAGTGCTGATGCAGCTGGCGACTGTCTGTCGTCACTGGATACTTTGTACGTGCCTTATCTTTGCAACGTACGGATTTATCTCCGTGGGAGCGGATGCTGACGCAGCTTCACACGCTATTCGTTATTCGATGTTGTCGCGACAGGTCTTATTACAATTTTGCGACGTAGATGTATTTGCGATGTTGTCATTTGATCCTTTTGGCTTTGCACACGTGCATTTTACCTTTGTCAGCAGTGTTACAAATTGTGTCTTAACTTTTGACGGTTAATAGTGTTATATTACGCACTTTCAACCGATGAGTCACTCAGAAGGTTTTCAGGTTTGGATTTTCGTATTTCCTGAACATGCTGAGTCACACATCAGGCTTTAAACAACCGTTTTGGTTGTTTTAACAATTGTTAATATTATAAATGTAAGTTATTAATACTCTAAATATTTTTTGTAACAAGGTGACAGGTTACCTTTGGCCAAATTTTGGTTTCTACTTTATCGACCGTATAAAAACGTCGGCACATGAAACCTGCCTAGGAATCTACCTTACCGACTGATGGTAAGTTACCGGCAAATGGTAAATTATCGGCTGCATAAAACGTCGGCACATGAAACCTGTCTAGAAATCTACCTTACCGACTGATGGCAAGTTACCGGCAAATGGTAAATTATCGGCTGCATAAGACGTCGGCGCATGAAACCTGTCTAGAAATCTACCTTACCGACTGATGGCAAGTTACCTACAGTCGGTACATTACCGACCAATGACAATATGAAGGTTTTTGCGATTTGTTACCGACGGTCGGTAAAACAGTTTTTTAATAATTTTGTTCGTCACGGGTCGGGGAGTCCCGGGACGTGACACCTTCCCCCTTGGGAAGCAAATTTCTGGAAGAAATTTGCTCTAACTCACGAATGGTTCGTTTGAATTCTTGGAGGGTTGGTGTGGGCCTCGTTGGTGGTGTAACTGTTGGACTGCGTTGGTCGTCTGTCTCCATGTTGCGAGTTGTGTCTTCGTTGCTGATGTTCCCTGGTTGCAGGTGTCTTCATTGCGTGGCGTTGTGTAACGCCTACTTCCTTCACCTCTTCGGATTAAGAGATGCGAATGTCAACTCCGTTTGATGTTGATCGGTTGGAATCCGTATGCGTAAATTGTATGGAGTTGGTACTCGTGAATGATTGTTTTGGCGGCTACCTTTCAATGCAGTAAAATTTTTTCTTGAAGGCAATCCACGTCCTTGATTTTGGGAGAATTTTTATTACTTTGAACTCTCTCAATGTTACTGCTTGATGCAGTATTTTTTGGCTTGATAGCGATACTCGCCCTTGATTTTGGGAGAGTTTTATTACGTTGACCTCTCCCAATGTTACTGCTTGATGCAGTAATTTTTTTTGTTGATGGCGATACCCGCCCTTGATTTTGGAGAGTTTTATTACGTTGACCTCTCCCAATGTTACTGCTTGATGCAGTAATTTTTTTTTTAGTTGATTGCGATACCCGCCCTTGATTTTGGAGAGTTTTATTACGTTGACCTCTCCCAATGTTACTGCTTGATGCAGTAAATTTTATTTATTTTTTTTACTTGATGGCGATACCCGCCCTTGATTTTGGAGAGTTTTATTACGTTGACCTCTCCCAATGTTACTGCTTGATGCAGTAATTTTTAACTTTATGGCGATATACGCCCTTGATTTTGGAGAGTTTTATTACGTTGACCTCTCCCAATGTTACTGCTTGATGCAGTAATTTTTTTTTTAGTTGATGGCGATACCCGCCCTTGATTTTGGAGAGTTTTATTACGTTGACCTCTCCCAATGTTACTGCTTGATGCAGTAATTTTTTTTTTAGTTGATGGCGATACCCGCCCTTGATTTTGGAGAGTTTTATTACGTTGACCTCTCCCATTGTTACTGATCCTTGACGCGTGTCCCTCATCTGTTTCCGGATTCGCTGGAATACTTGTAATGGCGTAGAGCGTCTTTTGGACATTAAGAGTTCGGAGTTAATGATCGGTACAGAAGACGTTCCCCAATCGACGCGTGTATGTGCGAAATTGTTGCTGATTCCGTGGTTGATTTGAAAATTGGGTTCCTAAGATCCCTGTCCTCCTCGATCAGCGGCGAATCATCCACGACGCGAGAATGAACTTGATGGCCCGCAACCTTTATTGACACTTTCCCTAGGGTGGTCAGGTTCGAAGCCGATTTGCCACTGTTATCACATCTCGGTCGTTTATACTCGTCGTTCTGCTCAGGACTGACTTCTTGATGAGATTTATTTCATTTTCGGAGTACAGCAATATACTCGTTGTTCCTTGCACATCTGGGGATACCATTTACGTGTATCGCGGAAATATAAATTTAAACGTTTGTATAGTGTTTATCCCCGCGGAAACATATTTCCTGTCTAGTCGCTGTCTGCTTCTGCTTTGCGTTTCTTTTGGTTCCTGTTGTTCGGATTACCGATCTTATCCGATCTTTCTTCCGTGTTGAATGTGTGGATTAATTCCTTGATTCGGTTTCTAGGTTCATCTTCTTTCTTCGTTACCTCTGATAGGTCCAGGGTCATTGCATCTTCTTCTTTCTTGAAGCTTTTAGGTGGTTGTTGGCGGATTTGTTGCGTTTCCACAAATTCCTTATTTTCGCAAATGACGTTCCTTACTGCTCGAGTGGCTTGGTGAATTTCGAATTGTATCGTAAACTGTACCCTTCCTTGATCCTGCCATTCTCTTTCCATCGTAGTTTTAGCAGATGGTACTTCCGACCATTTTCGATACACTTCTCAACGTATGCGATCGCATCCCACCGCTTTCACCAAAATTATGTTAAGAGTCCTAGGTTAGGGCTCCATAATGACTGACAGGACGTTTCTCGATGATGGTTGGATACGTTCGCACTTTCGATCGTGACTGGTCCCTATCGGTAGTCAACCTGCATCGGGACGTTAAGAAGTATGGATTGTCGAGTGTACGAGCCTTAGGTAGCGAGCGGATCTACCCCCTTCGTTGAAGGATATGGCTAGCACACATTGTTGCCGGTCCTTATTCCTCGCGATGGTTTCTCGTGCGATATTTTTCGTTGCGAGGATCGTCTTCTCGATATGGTCCGTAGTAAAATTCAGAGCATAAATCTACAGATTACGCGGTCGAAGCTCGATGTCAGTTTTTAGGTACACTCGTAAATGAATTAGAGAACACAGTGTCTAGTGAACATGATAACAACTATATTCTATCACTTGGTAGTTACACTGGGTTACAAGATTTGAATTTATAATTAACAACGCGATGTTACTCGGCTGCCTAAGCAGACCTGTTTGCGTGTACTCACTACGATTAACGTCGATTATTGATGTGTATGGTCCGACTGCCGTAGCAGAACTATTTGCGTGTACTCACTATGATTGGCGTCGACTGTAGATTGATGTTACTCGGCTGACTCTAGGGTAAGAACTGACTTTCCAGTGGCTGCTCAGCTCCTTTTATTGTTGTAAAGTGCTGATGCAGCTGGCGACTGTCTGTCGTCACTGGATACTTTGTACGTGCCTTATCTTTGCAACGTACGGATTTATCTCCGTGGGAGCGGATGCTGACGCAGCTTCACACGCTATTCGTTATTCGATGTTGTCGCGACAGGTCTTATTACAATTTTGCGACGTAGATGTAATTGCGATGTTGTCATTTGATCCTTTTGGCTTTGCACACGTGCATTTTACCTTTGTCAGCAGTGTTACAAATTGTGTCTTAACTTTTGACGGTTAATAGTGTTATATTACGCACTTTCAACCGATGAGTCACTCAGAAGGTTTTCAGGTTTGGATTTTCGTATTTCCTGAACATGCTGAGTCACACATCAGGCTTTAAACAACCCTTTTGGTTGTTTTAACAATTGTTAATATTATAAATGTAAGTTATTAATACTCTAAATATTTTTTGTAACAAGGTGACAGGTTACCTTTGGCCAAATTTTGGTTTCTACTTTATCGACCGTATAAAAACGTCGGCACATGAAACCTGCCTAGGAATCTACCTTACCGACTGATGGTAAGTTACCGGCAAATGGTAAATTATCGGCTGCATAAAACGTCGGCACATGAAACCTGTCTAGAAATCTACCTTACCGACTGATGGCAAGTTACCGGTAAATGGTAAATTATCGGCTGCATAAAACGTCGGCGCGTGAAACCTGTCTAGAAATCTACCTTACCGACTGATGGCAAGTTACCTACAGTCGGTACATTACCGACCAATGACAATATGAAGGTTTTTGCGATTTGTTACCGACGGTCGGTAAAACAGTTTTTTAATAATTTTGTTCGTCACGGGTCGGGGAGTCCCGGGACGTGACACCTTCCCCCTTGGGAAGCAAGTTTCTGGAAGAAATTTGCTCTAACTCACGAATGGTTCGTTTGAATTCTTGGAGGGTTGGTGTGGGCCTCGTTGGTGGTGTAACTGTTGGACTGCGTTGGTCGTCTGTCTCCATGTTGCGAGTTGTGTCTTCGTTGCTGATGTTCCCTGGTTGCAGGTGTCTTCATTGCGTGGCGTTGTGTAACGCCTACTTCCTTCACCTCTTCGGATTAAGAGATGCGAATGTCAACTCCGTTTGATGTTGATCGGTTGGAATCCGTATGCGTAAATTGTATGGAGTTGGTACTCGTGAATGATTGTTTTGGCGGCTACCTTTCAATGCAGTAAAATTTTTTCCTGAAGGCAATCCACGTCCTTGATTTTGGGAGAATTTTTATTACTTTGAACTCTCTCAATGTTACTGCTTGATGCAGTATTTTTTGGCTTGATAGCGATACTCGCCCTTGATTTTGGGAGAGTTTTATTACGTTGACCTCTCCCAATGTTACTGCTTGATGCAGTAATTTTTTTTGTTGATGGCGATACCCGCCCTTGATTTTGGAGAGTTTTATTACGTTGACCTCTCCCAATGTTACTGCTTGATGCAGTAATTTTTAACTTTATGGCGATATACGCCCTTGATTTTGGAGAGTTTTATTACGTTGACCTCTCCCAATGTTACTGCTTGATGCAGTAATTTTTTTTTTTGTTGATGGCGATACCCGCCCTTGATTTTGGAGAGTTTTATTACGTTGACCTCTCCCAATGTTACTGCTTGATGCAGTAATTTTTTTTTTAGTTGATGGCGATACCCGCCCTTGATTTTGGAGAGTTTTATTACGTTGACCTCTCCCATTGTTACTGATCCTTGACGCGTGTCCCTCATCTGTTTCCGGATTCGCTGGAATACTTGTAATGGCGTAGAGCGTCTTTTGGACATTAAGAGTTCGGAGTTAATGATCGGTACAGAAGACGTTCCCCAATCGACGCGTGTATGTGCGATATTGTTGCTGATTCCGTGGTTGATTTGAAAATTGGGTTCCTAAGATCCCTGTCCTCCTCGATCAGCGGCGAATCATCCACGACGCGAGAATGAACTTGATGGCCCGCAACCTTTATTGACACTTTCCCTAGGGTGGTCAGGTTCGAAGCCGATTTGCCACTGTTATCACATCTCGGTCGTTTATACTCGTCGTTCTGCTCAGGACTGACTTCTTGATGAGATTTATTTCATTTTCGGAGTACAGCAATATACTCGTTGTTCCTTGCACATCTGGGGATACCATTTACGTGTATCGCGGAAATATAAATTTAAACGTTTGTATAGTGTTTATCCCCGCGGAAACATATTTCCTGTCTAGTCGCTGTCTGCTTCTGCTTTGCGTTTCTTTTGGTTCCTGTTGTTCGGATTACCGATCTTATCCGATCTTTCTTCCGTGTTGAATGTGTGGATTAATTCCTTGATTCGGTTTCTAGGTTCATCTTCTTTCTTCGTTACCTCTGATAGGTCCAGGGTCATTGCATCTTCTTCTTTCTTGAAGCTTTTAGGTGGTTGTTGGCGGATTTGTTGCGTTTCCACAAATTCCTTATTTTCGCAAATGACGTTCCTTACTGCTCGAGTGGCTTGGTCAATTTCGAATTGTATCGTAAACTGTACCCTTCCTTGATCCTGCCATTCTCTTTCCATCGTAGTTTTAGCAGATGGTACTTCCGACCATTTTCGATACACTTCTCAACGTATGCGATCGCATCCCACCGCTGTCACCAAAATTATGTTAAGAGTCCTAGGTTAGGGCTCCATAATGACTGACAGGACGTTTCTCGATGTTGGTTGGATACGTTCGCACTTTCGATCGTGACTGGTCCCTATGGGTAGTCAACCTGTATCGGGACGTTAAGAAGTATGGATTGTCGAGTGTACGAGCCTTAGGTAGCGAGCGGATCTACCCCCTTCGTTGAAGGATATGGCTAGCACACATTGTTGCCGGTCCTTATTCCTCGCGATGGTTTCTCGTGCGATATTTTTCGTTGCGAGGATCGTCTTCTCGATATGGTCCGTAGTAAAATTCAGAGCATAAATCTACAGATTACGCGGTTGAAGCTCGATGTCAGTTTTTAGGTACACTCGTAAATGAATTAGAGAACACAGTGTCTAGTGAACATGATAACAACTATATTCTATCACTTGGTAGTTACACTGGGTTACAAGATTTGAATTTATAATTAACAACGCGATGTTACTCGGCTGCCTAAGCAGACCTGTTTGCGTGTACTCACTACGATTAACGTCGATTATTGATGTGTATGGTCCGACTGCCGTAGCAGAACTATTTGCGTGTACTCACTATGATTGGCGTCGACTGTAGATTGATGTTACTCGGCTGACTCTAGGGTCAGAACTGACTTTCCAGTGGCTGCTCAGCTCCTTTTATTGTTGTAAAGTGCTGATGCAGCTGGCGACTGTCTGTCGTCACTGGATACTTTGTACGTGCCTTATCTTTGCAACGTACGGATTTATCTCCGTGGGAGCGGATGCTGACGCAGCTTCACACGCTATTCGTTATTCGATGTTGTCGCGACAGGTCTTATTACAATTTTGCGACGTAGATGTATTTGCGATGTTGTCATTTGATCCTTTTGGCTTTGCACACGTGCATTTTACCTTTGTCAGCAGTGTTACAAATTGTGTCTTAACTTTTGACGGTTAATAGTGTTATATTACGCACTTTCAACCGATGAGTCACTCAGAAGGTTTTCAGGTTTGGATTTTCGTATTTCCTGAACATGCTGAGTCACACATCAGGCTTTAAACAACCGTTTTGGTTGTTTTAACAATTGTTAATATTATAAATGTAAGTTATTAATACTCTAAATATTTTTTGTAACAAGGTGACAGGTTACCTTTGGCCAAATTTTGGTTTCTACTTTATCGACCGTATAAAAACGTCGGCACATGAAACCTGCCTAGGAATCTACCTTACCGACTGATGGTAAGTTACCGGCAAATGGTAAATTATCGGCTGCATAAAACGTCGGCACATGAAACCTGTCTAGAAATCTACCTTACCGACTGATGGCAAGTTACCGGCAAATGGTAAATTATCGGCTGCATAAAACGTCGGCACATGAAACCTGTCTAGAAATCTACCTTACCGACTGATGGCAAGTTACCTACAGTCGGTACATTACCGACCAATGACAATATGAAGGTTTTTGCGATTTGTTACCGACGGTCGGTAAAACAGTTTTTTAATAATTTTGTTCGTCACGGGTCGGGGAGTCCCGGGACGTGACACCTTCCCCCTTGGGAAGCAAATTTCTGGAAGAAATTTGCTCTAACTCACGAATGGTTCGTTTGAATTCTTGGAGGGTTGGTGTGGGCCTCGTTGGTGGTGTAACTGTTGGACTGCGTTGGTCGTCTGTCTCCATGTTGCGAGTTGTGTCTTCGTTGCTGATGTTCCCTGGTTGCAGGTGTCTTCATTGCGTGGCGTTGTGTAACGCCTACTTCCTTCACCTCTTCGGATTAAGAGATGCGAATGTCAACTCCGTTTGATGTTGATCGGTTGGAATCCGTATGCGTAAATTGTATGGAGTTGGTACTCGTGAATGATTGTTTTGGCGGCTACCTTTCAATGCAGTAAAATTTTTTCTTGAAGGCAATCCACGTCCTTGATTTTGGGAGAATTTTTATTACTTTGAACTCTCTCAATGTTACTGCTTGATGCAGTATTTTTTGGCTTGATAGCGATACTCGCCCTTGATTTTGGGAGAGTTTTATTACGTTGACCTCTCCCAATGTTACTGCTTGATGCAGTAATTTTTTTTGTTGATGGCGATACCCGCCCTTGATTTTGGAGAGTTTTATTACGTTGACCTCTCCCAATGTTACTGCTTGATGCAGTAATTTTTTTTTTAGTTGATTGCGATACCCGCCCTTGATTTTGGCGAGTTTTATTACGTTGACCTCTCCCAATGTTACTGCTTGATGCAGTAATTTTTTTTTTAGTTGATTGCGATACCCGCCCTTGATTTTGGAGAGTTTTATTACGTTGACCTCTCCCAATGTTACTGCTTGATGCAGTAAATTTTATTTATTTTTTTACTTGATGGCGATACCCGCCCTTGATTTTGGAGAGTTTTATTACGTTGACCTCTCCCAATGTTACTGCTTGATGCAGTAATTTTTACCTTTATGGCGATATACGCCCTTGATTTTGGAGAGTTTTATTACGTTGACCTCTCCCAATGTTACTGCTTGATGCAGTAATTTTTTTTTTAGTTGATGGCCATACCCGCCCTTGATTTTGGAGAGTTTTATTACGTTGACCTCTCCCAATGTTACTGCTTGATGCAGTAATTTTTTTTTTAGTTGATGGCGATACCCGCCCTTGATTTTGGAGAGTTTTATTACGTTGACCTCTCCCAATGTTACTGCTTGATGCAGTCAATTTTATTTATTTTTTTTACTTGATGGCGATACCCGCCCTTGATTTTGGAGAGTTTTATTACGTTGACCTCTCCCAATGTTACTGCTTGATGCAGTAATTTTTACCTTTATGGCGATATACGCCCTTGATTTTGGAGAGTTTTATTACGTTGACCTCTCCCAATGTTACTGCTTGATGCAGTAATTTTTTTTTTAGTTGATGGCGATACCCGCCCTTGATTTTGGAGAGTTTTATTACGTTGACCTCTCCCAATGTTACTGCTTGATGCAGTAATTTTTTTTTTAGTTGATGGCGATACCCGCCCTTGATTTTGGAGAGTTTTATTACGTTGACCTCTCCCATTGTTACTGATCCTTGACGCGTGTCCCTCATCTGTTTCCGGATTCGCTGGAATACTTGTAATGGCGTAGAGCGTCTTTTGGACATTAAGAGTTCCGAGTTAATGATCGGTACAGAAGACGTTCCCCAATCGACGCGTGTATGTGCGAAATTGTTGCTGATTCCGTGGTTGATTTGAAAATTGGGTTCCTAAGATCCCTGTCCTCCTCGATCAGCGGCGAATCATCCACGACGCGAGAATGAACTTGATGGCCCGCAACCTTTATTGACACTTTCCCTAGGGTGGTCAGGTTCGAAGCCGATTTGCCACTGTTATCACATCTCGGTCGTTTATACTCGTCGTTCTGCTCAGGACTGACTTCTTGATGAGATTTATTTCATTTTCGGAGTACAGCAATATACTCGTTGTTCCTTGCACATCTGGGGATACCATTTACGTGTATCGCGGAAATATAAATTTAAACGTTTGTATAGTGTTTATCCCCGCGGAAACATATTTCCTGTCTAGTCGCTGTCTGCTTCTGCTTTGCGTTTCTTTTGGTTCCTGTTGTTCGGATTACCGATCTTATCCGATCTTTCTTCCGTGTTGAATGTGTGGATTAATTCCTTGATTCGGTTTCTAGGTTCATCTTCTTTCTTCGTTACCTCTGATAGGTCCAGGGTCATTGCATCTTCTTCTTTCTTGAAGCTTTTAGGTGGTTGTTGGCGGATTTGTTGCGTTTCCACAAATTCCTTATTTTCGCAAATGACGTTCCTTACTGCTCGAGTGGCTTGGTGAATTTCGAATTGTATCGTAAACTGTACCCTTCCTTGATCCTGCCATTCTCTTTCCATCGTAGTTTTAGCAGATGGTACTTCCGACCATTTTCGATACACTTCTCAACGTATGCGATCGCATCCCACCGCTGTCACCAAAATTATGTTAAGAGTCCTAGGTTAGGGCTCCATAATGACTGACAGGACGTTTCTCGATGTTGGTTGGATACGTTCGCACTTTCGATCGTGACTGGTCCCTATGGGTAGTCAACCTGCATCGGGACGTTAAGAAGTATGGATTGTCGAGTGTACGAGCCTTAGGTAGCGAGCGGATCTACCCCCTTCGTTGAAGGATATGGCTAGCACACATTGTTGCCGGTCCTTATTCCTCGCGATGGTTTCTCGTGCGATATTTTTCGTTGCGAGGATCGTCTTCTCGATATGGTCCGTAGTAAAATTCAGAGCATAAATCTACAGATTACGCGGTCGAAGCTCGATGTCAGTTTTTAGGTACACTCGTAAATGAATTAGAGAACACAGTGTCTAGTGAACATGATAACAACTATATTCTATCACTTGGTAGTTACACTGGGTTACAAGATTTGAATTTATAATTAACAACGCGATGTTACTCGGCTGCCTAAGCAGACCTGTTTGCGTGTACTCACTACGATTAACGTCGATTATTGATGTGTATGGTCCGACTGCCGTAGCAGAACTATTTGCGTGTACTCACTATGATTGGCGTCGACTGTAGATTGATGTTACTCGGCTGACTCTAGGGTCAGAACTGACTTTCCAGTGGCTGCTCAGCTCCTTTTATTGTTGTAAAGTGCTGATGCAGCTGGCGACTGTCTGTCGTCACTGGATACTTTGTACGTGCCTTATCTTTGCAACGTACGGATTTATCTCCGTGGGAGCGGATGCTGACGCAGCTTCACACGCTATTCGTTATTCGATGTTGTCGCGACAGGTCTTATTACAATTTTGCGACGTAGATGTAATTGCGATGTTGTCATTTGATCCTTTTGGCTTTGCACACGTGCATTTTACCTTTGTCAGCAGTGTTACAAATTGTGTCTTAACTTTTGACGGTTAATAGTGTTATATTACGCACTTTCAACCGATGTGTCACTCAGAAGGTTTTCATAGTTTGGATTTTCGTATTTCCTGAACATGCTGAGTCACACATCAGGCTTTAAACAACCCTTTTGGTTGTTTTAACAATTGTTAATATTATAAATGTAAGTTATTAA
This sequence comes from Nomada flava, assembly GCA_951802745.1. NCBI lineage: Eukaryota > Metazoa > Arthropoda > Insecta > Hymenoptera > Apidae > Nomada > Nomada flava. The sequence continues at coordinate 12,301,772 of OX637901.1, read as the reverse complement.
TACTCTAAATATTTTTTGTAACAAGGTGACAGGTTACCTTTGGCCAAATTTTGGTTTCTACTTTATCGACCGTATAAAAACGTCGGCACATGAAACCTGCCTAGGAATCTACCTTACCGACTGATGGTAAGTTACCGGCAAATGGTAAATTATCGGCTGCATAAAACGTCGGCACATGAAACCTGTCTAGAAATCTACCTTACCGACTGATGGCAAGTTACCGGCAAATGGTAAATTATCGGCTGCATAAAACGTCGGCACATGAAACCTGTCTAGAAATCTACCTTACCGACTGATGGTAAGTTACCTACAGATGGTACATTATCGACCAATGACAATATGAAGGTTTTGCGATTTGTTACCGACGGTCGGTAAAACAGTTTTTTAATAATTTTGTTCGTCACGGGTCGGGGAGTCCCGGGACGTGACAAAAGCAAATCCTAAATCTTTTAAATCTATCACATCTCAATAACGAAGAACGCGAAGAAGTAGTCAAACTAGTCGACGCAAATTCTGATCTTTTCTATATCCCCGGTGATAAACTCGGGAAAACTGACAAAATTCAACACAAAATTCCAATGATCAACAACGCGCCTGTTCATGTTAAGCAATATCGATATCCGCATATTCATAAACAGGAAATTAATAAACAAGTGGATGAGCTTCTCTCAAATCAGATCATTAAACCCTCAACCTCTCCATACAACTCTCCATTATGGATAGTTCCAAAAAAACCCGATTCCAAGGGGAATAAACGTTGGCGCATGGTTATCGATTTTCGCATGTTGAATGAGAAATCGATCGCCGATGCGTATCCATTACCCAACATCACGGAGATTTTGGATCAGCTGGGCAGTGCTAAATATTTTAGCGTGTTCGATTTGGCGAGCGGGTTCCACCAGATTGGAATGCACGAAGCGGATTCCGCGAAAACTGCATTCTCTACGCCGTACGGCCATTACGAGTTCACGCGAATGCCATTCGGATTGCGTAACGCTCCAGCGACTTTCCAGCGACTCATGGATTCCGTTTTAACTGGCCTTCAGGGCACAGAAATGTTCGTGTACTTGGACGATATTGTGTTATATGCTAGTTCAATAAGGGAACACGAAATTAAATTCAAAAAATTAACACAGCGACTGCGCGAAGCGAACCTCCGATTACAGCCGGACAAATGCGGTTTCTTACATAAAGAAGTCACGTACCTAGGCCATATAATAAGCAACAACGGCGTAAAACCAGATCCAATGAAAATACGAGCGGTACAAAAATTTCCAAAACCAATGAAAATACGAAATATTCGTGAATTTTTGGGACTAGCCGGTTATTACAGACGTTTTATCCCAAAATTTTCAAACATTGCTAAACCGCTTACTAACCTGTTAAAGAAAGATGAACCGTTCGTATGGTCAGAGGACCACGATAGGGCCTTTTGCGAATTAAAAGAAATCCTTTGTTCAGAACCATTGTTGCACTATCCAGACTTCGCGAAACAATTCAATATCACAACCGATGCTTCGAATTATGCAATAGGCGGTATTCTGAGCCAAGGTGTCCCTGGTCAGGATCCCCCAATAGCGTACACATCAAGATTATTAACGGGCGCAGAACTAAACTATTCCACGATTGAAAAAGAATGTCTAGCGATTATATATTGCGTAAACTATTTTCGTCCTTACGTCTACGGTAGACATTTCCAGTTGATCACTGATCACAAGCCATTAGTATGGATGCATTCAGTACGCGATCCTACTTCGAGATTACTAAGATGGAGATTAAAACTCGCGGAATACGAATACAAAATTATTTACAAAACAGGTAAAACGAATAAAAATGCTGACGCTCTTTCTAGAAACCCTGTACAAATTTTACCATTGCAAGTCGACAGCGACGAATCATTATACAACCCTCAGGATACTCAGGACAATCTATTAAATATTTCGTATGAAATCCAAAATTCCGAGAACGACCCACAATCTCTCTCTCCACAACAACCGAACGACCAATCACAAACCACATCTTCTTCTCCCATTCCGTTCGACAGATCAGACGCTATATCCACTTCTTCATCACAACCAAACAACATGGACCTTGCAACTTCATCATCTTCTCCACTACCTTCTACTACTTCCGATACATCGACGGAACCCTTAATAGACATCGACCGTCAAGAATACAGACAAAGGCAAAGACAGTTTATCGAGACACGAGACAAATTGACAATGAGAAATGATAATTTGATATGTTTTACCGATTTGAAAGGAAATCCCGTCGACACTGGTGCACACGAGCTGGCAGCTCAAGGCAAGTTAGCTAAAATCTCAGACGCTATACTATCACGCGCTAAAATACGCACCATGAATAAGTTTAATTTAATAATAATTCCCATTAAAAATGACCTTACCGCAACAACAGACAGAAAGGACGTAGTTGAGGGGCTGAAATCACTTTTAGACGTAACCAGAGAATTGCAATTACAAACCATAAGTATCTCAAAATCCTGCATAGACGTTATTCCATGGACATTCGTTCGCGATACACTCACTTCCATTTTTTTTGATTCAGACATAAGAATTATCATTTGCCAGGGAATAGTCAAAATTCCTCACGAAGATAGACGTCAAGACATCATTACTGAAAACCACACATCAGCATTTGCGGGACACAAAGGTGTGACAAAAACGTACAAAAGAATCAGGGAAAGATATTTTTGGCCCAATATGAAAAAAGATGTACAAATTTTTATACAAAATTGTTATAGCTGCCAATTAAAAAAATTAACACGCGTAAAGACACGACAGCCAATGACTCTGACCGACACTCCAGGCGTTGCATTTGATAAAATATCTATGGACGTCGTGGGTCCACTCCCTATCACTCCATCCGGGTATTCCCATATTCTAACAATCCAAGATTTATTAACAAAGTTCTTTATCGCTATACCTTTGAAACAAACAACGGCGGTAGATATAGCCGACGCATTAATCAATTCATTTATCTGTAAATTCGGTGCTCCCAAAGCAATACTAACAGACCAAGGGTCTAATTTTCTAAATAGCCTCATACGCTCAGTCACGAAGCGTTTCAAAATCACACAATGCCGAACTACCGCTTTTCACCCACAGAGTAATGGATCGATAGAAAGATCACATCACGTCTTAAGCAAATATTTGAAGCATTTCATAAACCAACGACAGTCTTGGGATCAGTGGTTAGACATGGCAACGTTTTCGTACAACACTAGCGTTCACGAAGGTACGCAATTCACACCGCATGAACTCGTATATGGTCGTTTAGCCCGTTTACCGTCTAGTGATCCTTCGCCGATGGACACTAATGACGAAACGTATGCGTATTACCTACGGGAGCTAAACGCAAAGATAACTGAAATACAATCAAAAGCAAAGGAAAATTTAAACGATGCTAAAGCTAAATCGAAGGTTTACTATGACCGGAAACTTAATATCCAACAATTCTCTGCAGGGGATTGCGTTTATCTCCTAAAGGAACCATCGAGGGGTAAATTCTCAGACCAGTATACAGGACCCTATGTAATACTGGAAACCTTCGATAATAGAAATGTGAGACTTAGAATTAATAATAGAGATAAGATCGTGCATAGCAATAAGTTAAAACCTTGTAAGAAAAGACAATAGGCGACGGAGAACGTAACCAACGAACCAATTCAATTACTCCTATTTTTATTAACTTCTTCCCCGAATACATTCAAATCCAACACCGAGGCCTACTACCTGAAGATCACTATTCAATGCTCAAGTGCTACGCCCTGCTGGAACGTAATATACGAACAACAAGAATCATCCAGCCACCACAGGCTACAGAAATCAAATGTAACAATCACGGACACTGTTTAGAATAAAAGGTTCAAGAAAAGAAGAAATTCTTTCGGACAAATAATCTATATAATCAAGATTAAGACTTACCAAATATTCTGGAAGTCAGCAAGACCAACGAATGATGGAAAACCAAATTCCATACTTCAGCGCAGGTATGATCGGTGCTACCTGTCCCTGCGCTCAACAACCACGAACCAAAACAGTTATCCACAGTTACACAATAAATCATACATCAGAACAACGCTGAACCATTCAGCCAATCTTCCTATTTGGCCAGCACGAGCACTGAAAAAGTCAACGCAGCAATAATTCAACTTCAAAGACATAACTCACACAGCGTCAAACAACAGCTCAAGGAAGCCCCGTCCACCCTAAACCCTGAAAATTATATTTTATTCAAATTCAAGACTCCGCTTAGGGAGATCTTAGCTCGGCTAAGATTCCTCTCTGGGGGGGGAGGTGTTACGTCCCGACGCCCCAAACATATATGTATATAGATATAAGTATCACTATTTTACTTTAATCATTAAGTTACTAACAAGTTCTACTAAGATATCCACAAACGAGTATGTTACCGACGAGCGACGAGTTACCAACTCCTACAGCGCCACTCGCCACATGCGGCGAGTCTCCGAACTACTGCTTTCAGCCAGCAAGCTTTCTCGCTGCTACATCTCGCACGCCTTAGTATAAGTAAAATGATTGTAAACCAACTTTCAGCGAACATCTCTTACGAGATATAGCGAAGAACTCAGTCGAGTTCTGACGAATCCTCCTGACGAAAGGATTTCAGTCGTACCAGTCAATTTTTGAATTCCTTCCTTATTCCTATATCCGATCTCTGATTCCATTACCAATCCGTTTCCTACTATTTCTAATCTTTAATTCCTAAGTTATTTGTTATAAGTACCTTGTATAACCATTAGAATATATTCCTATTTTATTTTATTAAATTCGTTTATTATTATTCAAGTTCCTCACCATCTCGATTATATTTAATACCAAGCCTTGCGATTGAGTTTAATAAGATCAGTGGTGCAGACACAGCTGCACGGATCACCATTTTGATTCAATCCATGAGTACCAGTCCACGATATCACAGAGGTGCAAGACACAGCTGCACGGTAATACACAGTCGTGTTTGACTTCTAGTTTTACAAGTATATAGGTGACAAGGAAACGATTCCACCACAGCATACTTCTATCCCTTTGCACCTTATCCAAGTAGACGCACAGGCTATTGCCTTCCAGCCAGAGTAACTGCGTTTTCTTCTCCGCGTCTCCCTCTCGCACGCATTTAGGACCCGTCAGACGAGCGACGTACGAGCCTCGTGGACTTAATTATTTATTTGAAATTACGTTAAAACCGCGAATCGCGCAGTTAGACAGAGGATTTAGTCTTCTTATTCTAAGGCCGAGCCGGACGTAACAATATTCGATGTTTCCAATCGTTTTGCATCCACGGTAGGTAAGGATTCACTTCCCAGCTCCCGCAATCGTTCTTTCTATCGATAATTGACACGAATACGTGCTATTCGATGTTTCCAATCGTTTTGCATCGACGGTAGGTAAGGATTCACTTCCCAGCTCCCGCAATCGTTCTTTCTATCGATAATTGGCACGAATACGTGCTATTCGATGTTTCCAATCGTTTTGCATCCACGGTAGGTAAGGATTCACTTCCCAGCTCCCGCAATCGTTCTTTCTATCGATAATTCGCACGAATACGTGCTATTCGATGTTTCCAATCGTTTTGCATCGACGGTAGGTAAGGATTCACTTCCCAGCTCCCGCAATCGTTCTTTCTATCGATAATTGGCACGAATACGTGCTATTCGATGTTTCCAATCGTTTTGCATCCACGGTAGGTAAGGATTCACTTCCCAGCTCCCGCAATCGTTCTTTCTATCGATAATTCGCACGAATACGTGCTATTCGATGTTTCCAATCGTTTTGCATCGACGGTAGGTAAGGATTCACTTCCCAGCTCCCGCAATCGTTCTTTCTATCGATAATTTGCACGAATACGTGCTATTCGATGTTTCCAATCGTTTTGCATCGACGGTAGGTAAGGATTCACCTCCCAGCTCCCGCAATCGTTCTTTCTATCGATAATTCGCACGAATACGTGCTATTCGATTTTTCCAATCGTTTTGAATCGACGGTAGGTAAGGATTCACCTCCCAGCTCCCGCAATCGTTCTTTCTATCGATAATTCGCACGAATACGTGCTATTCGATTTTTCCAATCGTTTTGCATCGACGGTAGGTAAGGATTCACCTCCCAGCTCCCGCAATCGTTCTTTCTATCGTTTACGTCCCGGCTCGGCCTTAGAATAAGAAGACCAAATCCTCTATCTAACTGCGCGATTCGCGGTTTTAACGTAAATTCAAATAAATAATTAAGTCCACGAGGCTCGTACGTCGCTCGTCTGACGGGTCCTAAATGCGTGCGAGAGGGAGACGCGGAGAAGAAAACGCGGTTACTCTGGCTGGAAGGCAACAGCCTGTGCGTCTACTGGGATAAGGTGCCAAGGGATAGAAGTATGCTGTGGTGGAATCGTTTCCTTGTCACCTATACAGGGTGGCCCGGAACTCGCGCAGTATTTTTAAAAAAGGGGTAGCTGAGGTGGTTCTGAACAACTTTTTCCTTGACCAAAATATTGTTTGAAGCTTCGTTTTTTAGTTATTAACGAAAAACACTGGCCAATGCGAGCGCCCGTATAGCCCGAGCTCAGTCACAATTGCGCGCGGCCGAGATCGGGTGCATCGAGGGGCAACGTACGGCAAATATTACAATCGTCTTACATTAAGAATAGTGTATAATTTTTCGTTATTCATCAATAACAATTTAATTAACAAGTCGTTTAATATCTGTTCCATACTTTTATTCGTTTTCCGAAACGAATAAAGTGTTTTATTAATTATGAAAAAAGTGTTTGGATGATTAATGTTAGAAAAGGGTAGTTAAATAAACTTATCCATTCGACAGGGAATTTACCTGCTTCGACGGTGTCTTGCCATATGGTCATTGTACCGATCCTGACCTATCCTAATTTAAATTTAATTTAAATGCCACGTCCCGGCGATCGATACGATCTGATTCGCACTTGTTTCCACACGCACAGGACACGCACTTACGAACATTACGAAAGTTAATGTGTGTGTCATGTGCGTGTGGAAACATGTGCGAATCAGATCTGTATCGATTGCCGGGACGTGGCATTTAAATTAAATTTAAATTGGGATAGGTCAGGATCGGTACAATGACCATATGGCAAGACACCGTTGAAGCAGGTAAATTCGCGGTCGAATGGATAAGTTTATTTAACTACCCTTTTCTAACATTAATCATCCAAACACTTTTTTTATAATTAATAAAACACTTTATTCGTTTCGGAAAACGAATAAAAGTATGGAACAGTTATTAAACGACTTGTTAATTAAATTGTTATTGATGAATAACGAAAAATTATACACTATTCTTAATGTAAGACGATTGTAATATTTGCCGTACGTTGCCCCTCGATGCACCCGATCTCGGCCGCGCGCAATTGTGACTGAGCTCGGGCTATACGGGCGCTCGCATTGGCCAGTGTTTTTCGTTAATAACTAAAAAACGAAGCTTCAAACAATATTTTGGTCAAGGAAAAAGTTGTTCAGAATCACCTCAGCTACCCCTTTTTTAAAAATACTGCGCGAGTTCCGGGCCACCCTGTATACTTGTAAAACTAGAAATCAAACACGACTGTGTATCACCGTGCAGCTGTGTCTTGCACCTCTGTGATATCGTGGACAGGTACTCATGGATTGAATCAATAGGGTGATCCGTGCAGCTGTGTCTGCACCACTGATCTTATTAAACTCAATCTCAAGGCTTGGTATTAATGATAAACGTGAGATGGTAAGGAATACTTGAATTAATAATGAACGAATTAATAAGATAAAATAGGAATATATTCTAAAGATTATACAAGGTACTTATAACAAATAACTTAGAAATTAAGGATTAGAAATAGTAGGAAACGAATTGGTAATGGAATCAGAGATCGGATATAGGAATAAGGAAGGAATACAAAAATTGACTGGTACGACTGAAATCCTTTCGTCAGGAGGATTCGTCAGAACTCGACTGAGTTCTTCGCTATATCTCGTAAGAGATGTTCGCTGAATGTTGGTTTACAATCATTTTACTTATACTAAGGCGTGCGAGATGTAGCAGCGAGAAAGCTTGCTGGCTGAAACCAGTAGTTCGAAGACTCGCCGCATGTGGCGAGTGGCGCTGTAGGAGTTGGTAACTCGTCGCTCGTCGGTAACATACTCGTTTGTGGATATCTTAGTAGAACTTGTTAGTAACTTAATGATTAAAGTAAAATAGTGATACTTATATCTATATACATATAAGTTTGGGGCGTCGGGACGTAACACCTCCCCACCCAGAGAGGAATCTTAGCCGAGCTAAGATCTCCCTAAGCGGAGCCTTGAATTTGAAGAAAATATAATTTTCAGGGTTTAGGGTGGACGGGGCTTCCTTGTGCTGTTGTTTGACGCTCTGTGAGTGATGTCTTTGAAGTTGAATTATTGCTGCGTTGACTTTTTCATTGCTCGTGCTGGCCAAATAGGAAGATTGGCTGAATGGTTCGGCGTTGTTCTGATGTATGATTTATTGTGTAACTGTGGATAACTGTTTTGGTTCGTGGTTGTTGAGCGCAGGGACAGGTAGCACTGATCATACCTGCGCTGAAGTATGGAATTTGGTTTTCCATCATTCGTTGGTCTTGCTGACTTCCAGAATATTTGGTAAGTCTTAATCTTGATTATATAGATTATTTGTCCGAAAGAATTTCTTCTTTTCTTGAACCTTTTATTCTAAACAGTGTCCGTGATTGTTACATTTGATTTCTGTAGCCTGTGGTGGCTGGATGATTCTTGTTGTTTGTATATTACTTTCCTGCAGGGCGTAGCACTTGAGCATTGAGTAGGAATCTTCAGGTAGTAGGCCTCGGTGTTGGATTTGAATGTATTCAGGGAAGAAGTTAATAAAAATAGGAGTAATTGAATTGATTCGTTGGTTACGTTCTCTGTCGCCTATTGTCTTTTCTTACATGGTTTTAACTTATTGCTATGCACGATCTTATCACTATTATTAATTCTAAGTCTTACATTTCTATTATCGAAGGTTTCCAGTATTACATAGGGTCCTGTATACTGGTCTGAGAATTTACCCTTCGATGGTTCCTTTAGGAGATAAACGCAATCCCCTGCAGAGAATTGTTGGATATTAAGTTTCCGGTCATAGTAAACCTTCGATTTAGCTTTAGCATCGTTTAAATTTTCCTTTGCTTTTGATTGTATTTCAGTTATCTTTGCGTTTAGCTCCCGTAGGTAGTACGCATATGTTTCGTCATTAGTGTCAATCGGCGTAGGATCACTAGACGGTAAACGGGCTAAACGACCATTTACGAGTTCATGCGGTGTGAATTGCGTACCTTCGTGAACGCTAGTGTTGTACGAAAACGTTGCCATGTCTAACCACTGATCCCAAGACTGTCGTTGGTTTATGAAATGCTTCAAATATTTGCTTAAGACGTGATGTGATCTTTCTATCGATCCATTACTCTGTGGGTGAAAAGCGGTAGTTCGGCATTGTGTGATTTTGAAACGCTTCGTGACTGAGCGTATGAGACTATTTAGAAAATTAGACCCTTGGTCTGTTAGTATTGCTTTGGGAGCACCGAATTTACAGATAAATGAATTGATTAATGCATCGGCTATATCTACCGCCGTTGTTTGTTTCAAAGGTATAGCGATAAAGAACTTTGTTAATAAATCTTGGATTGTTAGAATATGGGAATACCCGGATGGAGTGATAGGGAGTGGACCCACGACGTCCATAGATATTTTATCAAATGCAACGCCTGGAGTGTCGGTCAGAGTCATTGGCTGTCGTGTCTTTACGCGTGTTAATTTTTTTAATTGGCAGCTATCACAATTTTGTATAAAAATTTGTACATCTTTTTTCATATTGGGCCAAAAATATCTTTCCCTGATTCTTTTGTACGTTTTTGTCACACCTTTGTGTCCCGCAAATGCTGATGTGTGGTTTTCAGTAATGATGTCTTGACGTCTATCTTCGTGAGGAATTTTGACTATTCCCTGGCAAATGATAATTCTTATGTCTGAATCAAAAAAAATGGAAGTGAGTGTATCGCGAACGAATGTCCATGGAATAACGTCTATGCAGGATTTTGAGATACTTATGGTTTGTAATTGCAATTCTCTGGTTACGTCTAAAAGTGATTTCAGCCCCTCAACTACGTCCTTTCTGTCTGTTGTTGCGGTAAGGTCATTTTTAATGGGAATTATTATTAAATTAAACTTATTCATGGTGCGTATTTTAGCGCGTGATAGTATAGCGTCTGAGATTTTAGCTAACTTGCCTTGAGCTGCCAGCTCGTGTGCACCAGTGTCGACAGGATTTCCTTTCAAATCGGTAAAACATATCAAATTATCATTTCTCATTGTCAATTTGTCTCGTGTCTCGATAAACTGTCTTTGCCTTTGTCTGTATTCTTGACGGTCGATGTCTATTAAGGGTTCCGTCGATGTATCGGAAGTAGTAGAAGGTAGTGGAGAGGATGATGAAGTTGCAAGGTCCATGTTGTTTGGTTGTGATGAAGAAGTGGATATAGCGTCTGATCTGTCGAACGGAATGGGAGAAGAAGATGTGGTTTGTGATTGGTCGTTCGGTTGTTGTGGAGAGAGAGATTGTGGGTCGTTCTCGGAATTTTGGATTTCATACGAAATATTTAATAGATTGTCCTGAGTATCCTGAGGGTTGTATAATGATTCGTCGCTGTCGACTTGCAATGGTAAAATTTGTACAGGGTTTCTAGAAAGAGCGTCAGCATTTTTATTCGTTTTACCTGTTTTGTAAATAATTTTGTATTCGTATTCCGCGAGTTTTAATCTCCATCTTAGTAATCTCGAAGTAGGATCGCGTACTGAATGCATCCATACTAATGGCTTGTGATCAGTGATCAACTGGAATTGTCTACCGTAGACGTAAGGACGAAAATAGTTTACGCAATATATAATCGCTAGACATTCTTTTTCAATCGTGGAATAGTTTTGTTCTGCGCCCGTTAATAATCTTGATGTGTACGCTATTGGGGGATCCTGACCAGGGAGACCTTGGCTCAGAATACCGCCTATAGCATAATTCGAAGCATCGGTTGTGATATTGAATTGTTTCGCGAAATCTGGATAGTGTAACAATGGTTCTGAACAAAGGATTTCTTTTAATTCGCAAAAGGCCCTATCGTGGTCCTCTGACCATACGAACGGTTCATCTTTCTTTAACAGGTTAGTAAGCGGTTTAGCAATGTTTGAAAATTTTGGGATAAAACGTCTGTAATAACCGGCTAGTCCCAAAAATTCACGAATATTTCGTATTTTCATTGGTTTTGGAAAATTTTGTACCGCTCGTATTTTCATTGGATCTGGTTTTACGCCGTTGTTGCTTATTATATGGCCTAGGTATGTGACTTCTTTATGTAAGAAACCGCACTTGTCCGGCTGTAATCGGAGGTTCGCTTCGCGCAGTCGCTGTGTTAATTTTTTGAATTTAATTTCGTGTTCCCTTATTGAACTAGCATATAACACAATATCGTCCAAGTACACGAACATTTCTGTGCCCTTTTTTTTTTTTTTTTTTTTTTTTTTCGGAGGGGGAAAATGCATTACGCACACCAGGCCGAGATGTTGTTTGGCCTGGTAGTGTGGGACTCCCCAAGGGGTTTACCCACTAAAAACCCCCTCCATGTTCGAACTCAGGTTTACGGTTCGATGGGGATCCTCCAGGTACGGGCCGTCAAGCACTACTTCTGGGAGGACCCCTCCGTACGCTCCAGAAAGGAGGGCGCCGGTGTCAGCCCACTTTTGTCGGCTGACCAAGACGGTGCCCGTGGCAGTTTGTGTTTTTACTTCTCAGGGGCCGCGCGCTGCATCCAGCCGCGGCATTAACAATGCCTTATCTCTTGTGTTATTGAGACTATGTCCGTGAACCCCCATGGGGGTCCTAAGGCTATTTGGGCAAGAGTCGGTTTAACCTTTCTTCCTTGTTTTCCTGGCAATCTCCCAGCTTCTTTCGTAATCCTCCTTGGTTTTCATAATTTGCTCAACAAAGTTTCTGACTATAGGGCCATGTGCCGTGTCCATTAGTTGGTCGATGAAGTTTGAGGCGTTTAGGGATCCAGTCATGGCCTCCGTAGCTTCCCTGTCAGCTGCCCATCTACCGCAAGTGAAGATAGTGTGCTCCGCATCGTCGGGCACTGCACAACCAAACCAGCACAGCGGGGAATCTCTCCGCCCAATCTTTGCCAGGTACTTTCCAAAGCACCCGTGCCCAGTGCAGACCTGTGTCAGATGGAAAGTAAGCAATTTGGGGCCCGAATTAATCCAGGGCTTAAGTTTATTAATGAGCTGGAAAGTCCATCGCCCGTTTGGGGCCCTGCTCCAGCGATCCTGCCATAAACCAATGGTGGCCTCCCTTTCCTCCCTTTTAGTCATGGACCTGCTTTCCTGGGTCCCGTTGCACGAAGACGCGACGCGATGCCTCGCAAAGACCCTGCGCCTCTCGTCGGCAAGAAGCTCCAGTGGTGGGCAGCCAGCCAGAACACATAGGGCCTCAAGGGAGACAGTCCTGTAGGCCCTGACGACCCGTACAAGAGCGGTCCTTTGGACTTTCCGGAGGTCGGCGGCGTTGGCCCGCGCACTGACGTCCGAGATCCAGTTTGGTGCGGCGTATAACACCACCGATTCAACTGTGCGGTAGTGGAGAAGCCTGGACCTGAACCCCCCTCCTCCTATGTTGGGTGTGATCCGGGCTAAGGCACCTGACACCCCCAGTGCTTTATCGCAGACTGATCTCAGGTGGGTTCTATACCTGATGTTTCCGTCGATTATTACCCCGAGATACCTGAGGGCCGCACCTGCAGTCACTGTGGTGCTCCCGTGGTTGACAGTGAGGTGCTCCTTTACTCTGCGCCCAGTCAGAAGCACCATCTCGGTCTTTTCCTGTGCCAGCTGCATATGGTGTTTTCGGAACCAAGTCCCAAGCAATTTCAGCGTGTCCTGTGTCTTAATCCGAATACGTTCGAGATCGCGGTCGAGCGCAACGATAGCTACGTCATCCGCGTAGCCAACCAGCCGGATGCCTGGAGGGACCCGTAGACTCAGCAGCGAGTCATAAACCAGGTTCCAGAGTGTGGGTCCAAGGATGGACCCCTGGGGGACGCCCGCGAACACTTGGGCATGCACAGGGCCATCACGGGCCTGGTAAACGATTCCCCTCTCATTTAGATAGTCTCGAAGGATAGCACTGACCTTCGACGGGAGTAGCCTTGAGTGTACTTCGTCCATGATGCTCATCCAAGTTACGGCGTTGAACGCGTTTCGCACGTCAATGGTGGTTAGAAGGCAGTGAGCGCCTTTGGCCTTAGCATCGTTCCACACCTGAATTACAGCGTTAATGGAATCGCTGGTGCACCGTCCCTTCCGGAAACCATATTGGTTTTCGGCCACACCGGTGTTAGCAACAATCCTGTTCTTTATGATCTCCTCCAATACCTTTGCCCAGGTCGACAGCACGCAGATCGGCCTCCATGCCTGCGGCGAGTCGAGCCTGGGAGGCTTCTTCGGTATAAGAATTAGTCGGCCCACCTTCCATTGGGGGGGGAAGACCCCCTTTTCAAACAGTCCCCTGAAGATGTTGGTCAGTACTTCTGGTGCTTTTTGAAACATATATTTCATGGCATTGGCCGGGACACCGTCTAGTCCCGGAGCTTTATGCTTCAACTTGTTGATGGCCTTGCGGACTTCATCCGTACTAATGGGGGGGTTTGAGGATCGTCCGAACCCAACCCATGGGCTTTCCCTATGTTTTCCCGTCTGGCCGTGTGTGACGAAGAGTCGGTTGATTATTTCTATGGCCGCTTCGTTGTCTAGGGTGACCGGAGGGGTTCCGCCTTTCAGAGCCTTCATGACCGTCTTATACGGGCGGCCCCAAGGATCGTTCTCGATGGTCAGCAGGTATCTCTCCCAACAGTCGGCTTTGGCCGTTCTAATTTCCTTCTTCAGGGCCTGCTGGCATAGCTTGTGCTGGGCTCGGAGCAGTTCGACTTCTTCGCTGCTGGAGTTTCTTCTGTAGGCCCTTTGGAGCTTTCTTCTGCTACCCAAGGCCCTCGTCCGGAGGCTACCTATCGTGGGATTCCACCACCATGCCCCCTTTCTATTTCTGCCAATACTAAGCGGCTGGCTAGTAGAGCTTAGCACGCAAATAGTTATGATATCGATGAGGGCCAAGATGTCTGTAAGACTTGACCATTCCCTCGGTGTCCAATGGCGCAGGTGTTTGGCGAACAAGTCAGCAAATTTCTTAAGACAGAACTTTCCGGCCAGGGGACCCGAAGAGCTGGGCCCTCTTGCGGCAGCTCCAAATGAGTGGAGGACGTAGCGATGGTCCGAACCATTGTAGTCGGGCAGGATAGTACTGCCCTGTAGACGCCGGAAAGCCCTGGTTGAACAGAGGATAATGTCTATAAGTGAGACCCTCCCGTTTCTCTCGAAGGAGAACTTTCCCTCGCTGCGCACCGGGGTGAGCCGGAGCTTTGCGCAGAGATCCAGTACTGCACTTCCTCTCCTGTCCTGCCTTAGGGAGCCCCAAACAGGCGAGCTGGCATTGAAGTCTCCGGCGATTATTATATTTTCCTGGGCAAGCGATGAGTGAACGGTGTCTAGTTCATTTATGCGGTAAAGGAAGTCCTCAAAACCAGAGTTTGGGGAGAAGTAGACACTGGTGTACGTGGCGTCCCCGACGCCGATGACTACAAACCCTTTCGCCCTATGGAGTAGCCTGATGGAGAGGCCCGACTCAGACAGCCGGCGGCTTACCCAGATAGAGGCTTTATTTTCTTGGTCGTGGAACCATGAGGGTCCCACCTTGCACCTGTACGGTTCGCTGACTATCACGATGTCCACGTCCTTTTCCACTGCCGCTTGTTCGAGGAGCTGCTGGGCCACCCCGCACCTGTTAAGGTTTACCTGAAGTATCTTAAGGGCCTCTTGCCCCCCCATAGCGTTTAGATTGTAGCGCCAGGCTTCTCGCGGCCTCTTCTCTGTATATGGGGCATCTCGTCGATGCGGCAATATGAGCAGCCAGTGCGCCAGTCACCCCTCTGGTAGCACACAATCTGCAGTTCATTTCTTCCGTGCAGTCTTGCATGGAGTGACCCTTTGAACCGCATCTGCGACACATTTTTTCCTGTTCCGTGATGCCCAATGGGCACTGCCTCGCTATGTGGCCGAAGTCGTGGCAGCCGAAACACCGAATTAGTCGCGGGGACAGCCGAGCGCGGCAGTTGACCCACCCAATCTTGATCCTGCCCTTTTTGAGGATTTTTTCAGGGCAGGGTGCCGGAACCTCCACCACTGCGACCATGGTGGCTCGTGGACCCTCTCTAAGCACCTTGCACCTAATGTCGCGGATCAGGAGACCACCCTCGGCTGAGTCGGAGACGGCCTGAATGACTTGAGCCGCCGTTGTAAGGGGCTCTATGTCCCTGACTTCAAGATCCAAACGCTGCTGGAGGCGTCTTGCCCTGACTCCCTCGCCTAGGGTGCCGTCGATCTTCTCGAAAAACTTCGCTGGATCGGCTTTTCTCACAAATTCGATGAGTATGTTACCCGATGCCGTCTTACGGACCATGCTGATACCGTCGGCCTCCGGGCCCACCTTGTCCCTTAGGTTTCGGAGCACGTTAGCCCAGGACTCCTTTTGCTCAATGTGCACCGAAATAGCCTCGCCCTTGAGGCGAGGTCGAGGCCCCCTTACTGCTGCCGCGTAACCAGAGGGACCGGCCTGTACCGCTCTGATCGGGCGCGGGGTCGTAGCCGCAGGACCGAGTCCCTTCTCTCCGTCGGACCGTACTCTATTCCTCTTCCGGTTTCGCTTTGCGTGTTACGTCCCGGGCGTCGGACAAGTTAATAAAATTAATTACCACTTACCTTGCTCTGGATGTTTATTATTATACCTGCCTTTTGGGTCACGCAGTACATACGCCTGTCGTCTACTCCGGGTCTTCGTCACTCACTTTTCTGGTTTATAACCCGTTGCGATAGCTCGTCGAATTCGATGGGGATTAGTCGCCAAGGAATGGAAATAGGAATTGTCGGGAATACCCCCAAGTTAGTGTCTTTAATCCTTACTGGTTCGTGAAGGGAACGTACTAGCTTTTTATATTGATATCTTCTTCCTGCTCGGCGAGAGCGGCTCATTCGTTTTACGATCTCAAACACGTTATTATTCACCGTGCAGCGAAGCCTTGCACCTCTGTGAAATTTCGTGGAGAATAATACGTTCAAATAGAATCGTTACGATAATCCGTGCAGCGAAGCCTTGCACCTCTGATTGAAGTATTAGATTCAATTTGTACGTTATTTATTAAGAGTTAATATTGAATAATAAGGATTTAGTAAAATAAACGAAAAGGTTTAGTAGTAAGATATAAGTAACTATATTCTGGATTTAAACAATTGATACAATAAAACTTACGTGAGTAACTTAGTATTAAGGTTTGGAATTGGTAGGATTTGGATTAAATGAATAGTGAATTCACTTTGAGAATAGAGAGCGGATCTCTGAGTTTGGAAATAGAACTTGAATCGAGACTGAGACTCGATGCAGCCTCAGCTCGACCGGAGACTTGAGACTGGAGACTGCGCTAAACTACTGTGTTGAGACGGTCTTATATATCCGCTCTGCGTTTACATTAGTGACGTAGAGTTTCAATGATAAGAGCGTATCGCTATGTGAAAAATAAACAAGGTGTTTGGATGCGGAGCTTATTCTACGAAGTGCAATAACTTAATGTTATCGCAACGCTTGTATTACGTTAGGATTAAATATGAGAATATACGGCGGATGTTTATAGAATTAGATACGCTAAGTGTTTACATATGTTATCGTGACGCTTTCATTACGCTAAGATTAAATACGAGAAATATACAAAGGATGTTTGTAAGATTGGGTACGCTTAAGTGTTTAAGTGTTTATACCTGCATGACGTAGGGTCATGCTGGTACTTGAATCCTGGTTTTCGTTACTATCGACTTTTTGACTATGGTTACAGAGTTTTATTACGGTTAGGGTTTTTATGACTATGCTGGCGTGCAGCTCTTGACTATGGTTACGAGAGTTTGTGATGGTTAGGGTTTTTATAACAACGGAGTCGTACGGCTTAAGAGCTATAGGCGAACACATCTGTTTCGTCTTTAGAATACGTGCTGGTTATAAGATCCTTACTTTGCTAGTTTTACAATGCATTACTTTACTGGCTAACTCCAACGTCACGCATGACGTCACACCTCCCTTCCCTGGGATAACAAATTTGCACGCAGGAAAATTTGTTCGCAAAGAAGCGGTTTCTTATGGTTATTAAACGTTTGAATCATCCGTTTGACGGATATAGTCTGTTCGCGTTAATACACTTTTTAGTCTGGTTTCGAGGGTTGTGTCACTTTTAGTGTCTTTGGGGGGGTTTTGAATTTCTGCTTCGGGCTGGGGTTGGGGAACACATTCTGCACTGTTCACTGAGTCTTCGTTTCTCTGTTTCAGAAAGATGCAGAAATGGGCGAGTGAACTCCAAACGGCGACCATCAGTCGTAGGCTCCATCCATAGGCTGCATGAAGAGCGATTCCGTTCAATATGGTATTTATGACTGTTTTAGTAAAACGAAGTACGATGTATATTCCAATGATTCCGGCACTTAATGAACCGAATTTGGTAAATCCGGCCCACAGTCTTTGTCCTGCGGATTCGGCGATTTTATTTATGGCTTCTTCGTCGAAAAGGTTCGCCATGTGTAATGAACCTTGTGCGAATTGCTGTCCTGATGCTCCTTGAGCGATTGAATTGATGACAGATGCTCTGTCTATTGGAAACATTATGTGGTTTCGCAATTTGTTTAGTTCTTCCGAAGAGTAGATACCTCCATTGGCCAAATTCTGTGGATCGATGTATTTCCATTTTGATTTGGTTATTGACTGGATGGTTTGTGGTGGAATTGTTTCGACTGGATTTGGCATTAACTTGTACCAAGCGCCGTGCAACTTGAATTGCGTTGGGATCACAGCGTTACATTCCCGTCTGGTTCCTACTTTCGTAAGCGTCCTATGCTTTGGTGTTAGAAAATATGAAATATTTTTGTAGGAAACAGGTAACTGTTCGAAGCAATCTTCCGTCCTTCGGGTTTGGCAAACTACGGGTATGCATTTTATGATGTGGACCACTTCTCCTGATGTTATGGCCATGTATCCTGATTCCTTTGTAATAGTGAATGCGACCTCTTCTGGTGATACATGTACCAATGCGAGTGCGTTTCTTACGATTTGTTTTTCCAAACCGCATTTTTGTTCGATGATATCGCGGTATAAATTGGCGAGTTGGTTCTTAATGTGTTTTTCCACATAAACTAATTTTGAATTTACGTATGTAAAGATGTCTAGGTTATTTACCGGAGTTTTGGAAGCTGATTTGAATCTTCCACTGGTCGCAGTTTCTATGATAAAGAGTTTTGGGTGTTCCGTTTTTATCAATGTATAACCACATATCGGTATACGATGTGATTCCGTGAGGGCGAAAGTGGTTTCCTCCGTCGTCACTGTGTATATTGTTGGACTGTCATGCTTCGTAGTAGAAATTTTTGTTGCTTTGCCTTCGAATAGGATGTCGTATATGTTGAAATTGCAATAATCTGCTGGTAGTGGGTCCCAGAAGGTGTATCCATCTTCGGAGTCTAAACAGTTGTTTTGTTGAAGTTGACACCTCTGTCCCGATTGAAGCACGATTTCGTTTGCGGCTAATTTTACAGCTGCTGTATAACTTCTTAACGATATCTTTACGATTGCTTGTACAACCACATTCGTCCATGAACCATATGGGTCGGCGTACGTGGTGCCAACGCATGATCCTTCTGGTCCTACACTTCCTGCTAGGGTTAGACTGAAGTGTGTTGTTGAATTCGGGCGGACTCCGTTTATTGTTGCTGCTTGCGTTATGGAAATTGCTCCCATAGTTTGTAAATTCTTGCATGTGTCCGATGCTATCGTCTGGATGTACTGCTGACGTCCATTGTGTACTATCGATATATGGGAATGCATTCCGCAATAGTATACTGTTCGGTCGACCTCGATCTTGCATTGCATCACTGGGGTTTCCGTGAAGTCTCCTAGTTGTAGTAGTTGAATGTCCTTATTCTCTGTTACAGGTTGGACGTCTTCTAATTCGCACTCAAGAGAATCGACGGTGGAAAACGTTGTCACGTTCAGAGTCGGGCCGTTGCAGTCGTATCCGATTAAGGCGGATGCGAAGCCTACGAGTAGGTATGAGGAGAGGCAAGCCTGCGTGTACATGATGTCTGTTTCGTCGTTTGAGCTGGACTGAGTGCTCTGATCTGGATCTGTGTCCTTATATCCTTTTCCTGTTGATGGTGGGGGTTGATGGAGTGTTATGACGTGAACCGACGTCTCTGGTTTCGCATGTTTAAGCTTATTCGTATGTACTATTTTATGCTTATTTTTAATAACAAGTTTAACGTTGTCGCGTGATAAAACCTCGATTACTTGGTATGGACCTACGTATTCGTCGTCGAACTTTCCTTTACGCGGTTCTTTTAACAAGTAGACCTTATCCCCTAAACGGAAATTCGCTGTGTTCGTTTTTCTGTCGTAGTATTTCTTGGATCTGCCTTTCGCTTGTGTTAAATTTTCTCTTGCGTCACATATCGTCGACGTTATTTTATGTTGGAGGTCTCGAAGATAGAGATTGTACGACTCGTCTGGAGTCTCGGTGAACGGAGCGTCTGCTGAAGGCATGCGCGCTATTTTTCCAAAAACTAACTCGTGAGGAGTGAAACGTGTTCCTTCGTGGACACTGGTATTGTAACTAAACATCGCTAACTTTAACCAGTCATCCCAGTTATTATTCGAGATGTAATGCTTTAAATACTCTGTAAGAACATGGTGTGATCTTTCGATTGAGCCGTTGCTCTGTGGGTGGAAAGCGGTTGCGCGAAACTGTGCGATTTTAAATTTCCTTGCCACGGATTTCATTAGTGAACTCACGAAATTCGATCCTTGGTCTGTTAATATTGCCTTTGGGGCTCCGAAACGACAAACAAAGCCATTCACAAATGCGTCTGCTGTATCGATGGCAGTGGCATTTTGTAATGGGATTGCGAGGGAATATTTGGTTAGTAGATCTTGGATTGTGAGGATATATTTATTTTCTTTCGGAGTAGCAGGGAGAGGACCCACGATGTCGAGAGAGATTTTATCAAAAGCCTGTCCTGGCGTGTCTGTTAATGTCATTGGCTGTCGGGTTTTTACCCGCGTGAGTTTCTTTAACTGGCAGCTACTGCATGAGTTTACTAGATTTTGTACCTCGGTTTTAAGTGTTGGCCAAAAGTACCGTTCTCGAATGCGACGGTATGTTTTTGCGATTCCTTTGTGACCAGCAAATGCTGACACATGGTTTTCCATCAGAATGTCTTCGCGTTCGGATTCGGAAGGGATCCGGACTTCGTGTGAGCAAGCGAAGATTTGAGTATTTGTTGTTGAGAATATGTCTAATAAAATACGTTGAATCAAAGACCATGATATGTCGTCTATGCAACTTTGCGATATACTAAATGATGATAAATTCAATTCTGTGATTACATCCAGTAGTGAGCGGAGGCACTCGATTAAATCGGCTGGAGCTGCTGTGTGCGCGCTTAGTTCTTTTATCGGTAACATAATAAGATTGAAAGAACCCATTTTCGTAACTTTTGCGCGTCCTAATGTCGCGTTGTGTAGTTTGGGAAGTTTGTTTTGTAAGGCGAGGTCTATTCCTCCCTGATCCAATGGTTGTCCGTCCATTGATACAAATGATACTAAATTGTCCTTACGCATCGTTAGTCTATCGCGTGTATGAATAAATGTTCGTCTGCGTTCGTGTGGTCGCTCTGCGGGGTTGTCGAATATTTCGACTGAGTCGTCGGGATCGTCTTGTTCGTCCGTCTCAGGAGGTGACCTTTCCATTGTGGTTGGAGGAGTTAGATTTACGGATGTACGGGACGACGTGGAGGGTGATGCGATCATGGATGTTTTATCGGGACGATAAGAGGAGGTGGAGGGAGATATCGGCGGAGATTGTGGAGGTGCCACATTCGTCGTCGCTGGTGGCGAATGGCGTCCTGGATCGAATAGTATGTCGTCTGATGAATCGGAGTGGATGGGAAGGACTGGAGCAGGATTTCGGGATAACGCGTCAGCATTGACGTTCATTTTTCCTGCTTTGTAAATGATTTTGTAGTCGTACTCGGCTAGCTTTAGGCGCCAACGGAGCAAACGAGACGTAGGATCTTTGACAGAATTCATCCACACCAACGGGCGATGATCTGTAATTAGATTGAATTTCCGGCCGTATACGTAAGGTCGAAAATGGTGAGTCGCGAAAATGATTGCTAGGCATTCTTTCTCTATTGTTGAGTAATTTATTTCTGCTCCCTGTAAGAGCCTGGACGTGTATGCGATTGGCTTGTCCTTTCCGATCTCGCCTTGACTTAAAATGCCCCCGATAGCATGTCCGGATGCATCGGTCGTGATATGGAATGTTTCCGCAAAATTAGGGTACTGTAATACCGGTTCAGTACATAGAGCATTACATAACGCGTGGAATGCACGTTCCTGGTCGACACCCCAGACAAATCGTTCGCTCTTTTTCAACAAGTTTGTGAGTGGTTTTGAAATTTGGGAGAACTTGTCGATGAATCGTCTATAATACCCGGCAAGACCCAGAAACTCGCGTACGTTCTTTACGTTTTTCGGAACAGGAAAGTTCTTGACCGCACTTATTTTATTCGGGCATGGTTTTACGCCTTCGTTACCGATTACGTGGCCCAAATATGCTACTTCGCGATTGAGGAAGCTACATTTCGCTGGCTCTAGTTTTAAGTTTGCCCGACGCAATCGTTCAGCTAATCGAGTGAATCTCTCGCGATGTTCCGAGAGTGATCTTGCATGGCTTACAATATCGTCGATGTACGCGAAGACCTCGCTGCCTTGGAGACCCGTCAAGATAGCGTTCATTAGCCGTTGATACGTAGCCGGAGCATTTTTAAGACCAAATGGCATTCGAATGAATTCGTAGTGGCCACAGGGAGTGGAGAACGCCGTCTTTGCCGCGTCCTCCTGCGACATCCCTACTTGGTGAAAACCGCTCTTACAGTCGAACACACCGAAATATTTTGCGGATCCCAACTGATCCAGAATTTCAACGATATTAGGAATCGGAAATGCGTCCCCGATTGACTTCTCATTTAATCCGCGGAAGTCGATTACGATTCTCCAGCGTTTGTTCCCCTGTTGATCAGGTTTCTTGGGCACGATCCACAAGGGTGCGTTATAAGGAGATGTAGATGGGCGAATTATGTCGCATTCGAGTAATTCTTTCATCTGCCTATTTATCTCTTCCTTGTGAATCGGCGGATATCGATACTGTTTAACAAAAACTGGAGCTCGGTCTGTTAGTGGTATTTCGTGTTCACACACGTTGGTCTTCCCCAAGTATTCTCCTTGGAGGTGGAAGATATCGTGGTTCTGTTCTATCAATTCTCGAACATGGTTGAACTCCTCGGCGTTCAAGTGACTTGAATCGATCAGATCGAAAATCTTTTTGATCCGCTCGGCGGGGAGTTCCGTTGATATACTATTTACTTGGGCATTTGTGCCTGACGTCGAAGAAAAATGTCGCGGTGCGCGTGATATTTCCTCGATCTCTTCGACCTCCAATGTAGGAACGTCGAACGTTACGGCTATGGATGTCGTATTTATGCATCGCATTGTGGTTTTGCCGTTTTTCGCTTGGACGATGGCGTCCGCGATTATCACTCCGGGTGCGAGTTCTCGTCTCGAAACGAAACCCAGCTCGGCCCCGGTTGTGAGTATCTCGACACATGTGTTCGTACGACCCGCAATCGTTATTCTGGAACGGCCTTCGTTCTCAGACTGTGGGTTAGTATTTGTAAGGTCCTCGGTATTAGTACCGGGCTGAGAGTTAGTATTGTCCGCGATGTTGGTATCGCGCTGAGAGTTAGTATTGTCCGCGATGTTGGCATCGGGCTGAATTTTATTATGGTCCGCGGTATTTATACCGGGCTGAATTGCGCTTTTGTCCTCGGTGATTACACCGGGCTGAGATTTAAGAATGTCCGCGATGATTACATCGGGCTGAGAGTTAGTATTGTCCGCGATGTTGGCATCGGGCTGAATTTTATTATGGTCCGCGGTATTTATACCGGGCTGAATTGCGCTTTTGTCCTCGGTGATTACACCGGGCTGAGATTTAAGAATGTCCGCGATGATTACATCGGGCTGAGAGTCCGCGGTATTTGTACCGGGCTGAATTGCGCTTTTGTCCTCGGTGATTACACCGGGCTGAGATTTAAGAATGTCCGCGATGATTACATCGGGCTGCGCATTAATTGTGTCCTCGATGATTACATCGGGCTGAGATTTAGTTTTTTGGGTTTCATGGAAAGGAATCCGAATATCCTTCCATTCGACATATTTGTTTTTATAGGATATCACGCTATCCTGTAGAAACGGTGTTCCCAATATTCCCTGCGTTGCTATTGGGAACGCGTCGGGTACGACATAGAATTTAAAAATTTCTCCGAGTAAACTGATCTGGGCGGATCCCAGAGTCGCTACCTTGTCGGTCGATATGCCCGACATTTCCAGGTTGTCATCTATGTTAATTATAGTCTTATCCTTTATGGCGCTAATTTTAATTAGGTTGGGCTCGGCCCCGGTGTCGACCATAAGGGTGACGCCGTTTAAAAGATTGGGTGAATCGATGACGACCTGGGGTATCGGTATCTGCCTTACTCCGACGCAGGAGACGTCACAGTGTGAACCATATTGTTTGCCTCCCGTCTCTGGTTCTGCGGGGACGGAAGGTTTTGCCCGTTTCCCGAATCTCGTTGCTTGTTATTGTATTCCCGTTTCCTGCACTCGTGAATATCGTGCCCAGGGGTTTTACAGTAGTTGCATACGCGGTTGTTTCGCTCTATTGGCTCTTCGCGTCGTGGTTTTTGTTCAGTATTCGGACGTGAATAATGATTTTGATGGGAGTAGTTATTTGGTTGTGCTGGACGATTATATTCCCTTTTTGGCGATACGAATTCGCGTTTCGGTGGTTCGTCGCGCCATGCTCCGCGTTGAACGGGTGGATTATACCGTGCTGAGTGATCGCTCCTATACTCTCGACGGTCGGAGTTTCTGTCGCGGTTTTCCGTGTAAGGGTTCCGTCGCGGTTCGTTTGTTGAGCCGTACCTACTTTTATCGAGTTCGTACTGTTTGTAAAGCGATATCGCTTCGTCGAATACGCGAGGCAATGGACGATCGTAACAGTCTCGGAGGTCGGAACGTAGCCGCGGAATGAGACCGTTGATGAAGCTGTTTACCGTGAGGTCGTCGATATCGGCTACGTTCGGTAAACCTCTATCACAGTCGACTATCGCTTCTCGCAAGTCCTTGACTCGGCTTATGAAATCTAGCATATGTTCGTGTTGGCCCATGAAAATATTCGACATTTCCCCCCTATAATGGTCGACAGTGCGACGCGGACCGAATACATCCTTCAAACGATTACACAGTTCCGTGACGGAATTTATATCGTCGTCCTCGACGGCTGTCGCGGCACGACCACGAAGTCGGGTGATCACGATTTTGACGAACGTTCGTTCAGCGTGTCTTGGAATGAGCTCGCGGGCTCGTCTACATGCGCGAGTAAAAGTTAACAGGGAAGCCGCTGTACTATTAAAATTCGGAATCATATTTACTGCTTCCTTTAACGTGTAGCTGAGAGAGGCATTACTTTCAGTCGGCATGATTATCGGATCGATTTGCGGTTGAGGTTCCGGTGTTCTCGACGTCGAGGGTTTCGGTACCCTTTCCCGTCGCATTGCTTCTAATTCAATTAGGAGTTCGTCGTGTTCGCGTCGCGCCTGCTCCATTCCAGAGCGTTCTTTTTCTACCTGACGCGCTTCCTCATGGATACGTTTCTCCATATCCTCTAGTTGCTTACTTAGTATTGCTAATTCAACTTCGCTTAGTGGCGTAGTTGCCGCTGCTTTTGCCGAACGGGTCGACATGTTTGAGAGATTAAAATAAAAAAAAAATTTTCAGAACGTTTTTGTACTTATTCCTTTATTGGTGATCGTAGTAGAAGTTGCACCACTCTGCTACTTCGGTTGGCAAGGACACAGGTAGTTCGTGATAATGACGAATAAATAGAATTAACACACGATCCGGGATTTTATAATGTTTGAAAACTTTTATGGAATTAGCCGTGTCGAGAATTTGTAACACCGGCAGTGGTGTTGGAGTTTTTGGAGTCTCTTCGCCTTCCTCGTCCGACGATAATACTATTATTTCGGGCTCCGCAGCCTCACTTTCGGTATTCTGTTGTCGTTCGACGGCGCGACGTTTCTTATCTTTCGTCTTCCTTCCGGCACGGCAACCTCGTTTCCTTTTCCGGTATTTCTGTCGTGGAAAAATGTCCAGGAAAAAGCTACTATGAAATATATTCCTTCAAAATTAATTTAAGAACTTATGGTAAGTACCTGTTTGTCACTCCTTGTATTGTCGCCGCTGCAGTTTCCTGCGCTAGCTTCGATATTCGGCGTGACTTCCTCTGCCAGTGATGGCGAGAAAACACCGGTGCTGACCATAGCAACCCTAACGATACTCTTCTTAATCAAATAGTCAGGCTGCCTTGGTGGCGCTCGAAAATTCGTTTAGTCTGAGTACTAACGCGATTCGTCACTATTGATTGACTTCGCTCGCCTTTGTGGCGCTCGAAAATCTCTCCGTAGTTTGGAATGTCTGGACTTTATTCTCCCTACGTTTCACTGGACAGTTTTCACAATTTTCGCGTATCGTAACTAGACTTAGTAAACTTCACGACCGTACTCGACCGCGTTCGTCGCTCGACTGATCGAAGTGAGCTCTCCTCGCGCTCGAGAACCGAGAGTGGGGAGAGTGGGGATGGTGGGGATGGCGTTCCGCGCGCCGTGCGATGCCGTAGCCAATAGGAGTGGCTTATAGTCAGCCAATCAGGTTCGAGCGTTCCTGTCGTACTGTTATACTACGCACGTGGTTATATTGCCAGTGCTGACGAAGCGGCAGTTCTGAATTTTAAAATTCAGGTATACCACCGCTGCCACCAATTTGTTACGTCCCGGGCGTCGGACAAGTTAATAAAATTAATTACCACTTACCTTGCTCTGGATGTTTATTATTATACCTGCCTTTTGGGTCACGCAGTACATACGCCTGTCGTCTACTCCGGGTCTTCGTCACTCACTTTTCTGGTTTATAACCCGTTGCGATAGCTCGTCGAATTCGATGGGGATTAGTCGCCAAGGAATGGAAATAGGAATTGTCGGGAATACCCCCAAGTTAGTGTCTTTAATCCTTACTGGTTCGTGAAGGGAACGTACTAGCTTTTTATATTGATATCTTCTTCCTGCTCGGCGAGAGCGGCTCATTCGTTTTACGATCTCAAACACGTTATTATTCACCGTGCAGCGAAGCCTTGCACCTCTGTGAAATTTCGTGGAGAATAATACGTTCAAATAGAATCGTTACGATAATCCGTGCAGCGAAGCCTTGCACCTCTGATTGAAGTATTAGATTCAATTTGTACGTTATTTATTAAGAGTTAATATTGAATAATAAGGATTTAGTAAAATAAACGAAAAGGTTTAGTAGTAAGATATAAGTAACTATATTCTGGATTTAAACAATTGATACAATAAAACTTACGTGAGTAACTTAGTATTAAGGTTTGGAATTGGTAGGATTTGGATTAAATGAATAGTGAATTCACTTTGAGAATAGAGAGCGGATCTCTGAGTTTGGAAATAGAACTTGAATCGAGACTGAGACTCGATGCAGCCTCAGCTCGACCGGAGACTTGAGACTGGAGACTGCGCTAAACTACTGTGTTGAGACGGTCTTATATATCCGCTCTGCGTTTACATTAGTGACGTAGAGTTTCAATGATAAGAGCGTATCGCTATGTGAAAAATAAACAAGGTGTTTGGATGCGGAGCTTATTCTACGAAGTGCAATAACTTAATGTTATCGCAACGCTTGTATTACGTTAGGATTAAATATGAGAATATACGGCGGATGTTTATAGAATTAGATACGCTAAGTGTTTACATATGTTATCGTGACGCTTTCATTACGCTAAGATTAAATACGAGAAATATACAAAGGATGTTTGTAAGATTGGGTACGCTTAAGTGTTTAAGTGTTTATACCTGCATGACGTAGGGTCATGCTGGTACTTGAATCCTGGTTTTCGTTACTATCGACTTTTTGACTATGGTTACAGAGTTTTATTACGGTTACGGTTTTTATGACTATGCTGGCGTGCAGCTCTTGACTATGGTTACGAGAGTTTGTGATGGTTAGGGTTTTTATAACAACGGAGTCGTACGGCTTAAGAGCTATAGGCGAACACATCTGTTTCGTCTTTAGAATACGTGCTGGTTATAAGATCCTTACTTTGCTAGTTTTACAATGCATTACTTTACTGGCTAACTCCAACGTCACGCATGACGTCACATGCGACCGTTTGCCACCTCTCCGGGGTTTGGTCTTCGAGTGTGGATACCCGAGGCGGGGGAGTGCCTTCCCCACTTTGCGCATTTGGCATTTGTGAGGCCAAGTTTGGCCCGTTGACCCGTGGGTCATTGGCGCCATTTTTGTCGGGAGCGTTGTTTACTGTCCCTGAGTGAGGAGAGACCCCCTGTGTGGGGGCAACCCGACCACCTCCGTGTCTTGGTTTCTTCTCACCCCCGTTCCTCGTGGGGGGGGTATTTTTCCTTTTTGCTGGAGTGGGTGCCACTCTAACTTGCGGAGACTCCGTCGATGTTCCAGTAGTTCTTTGACTGGAGATAAGCCCACCAGGTGTTTGTGTTGTAGCGTCCGATGTTTCACGGCCCGCGACAGTGCGTGGGCCACCAAGGCCGCCGGCAGCCAGGTTCACCGTTCCCGTGTCGATTCCCCTACCAATAAGTATAAGGTTCTCGTTCAGGTGGCCGAGGTGTTTAAGGGCCAGCCCACTTTTTTCCTTTAGGAGACGGCTCACGTTCTTTGTCGAGGCCGAGTACTCGAAGATGGCCTTTACGGCGTTCGAGGCATTATTTAGTCTTTTCGCCATAGAGGTGAGCAACTCCTTTGGGATCACGACGTTGTCCCCGAGGGCCAGTGTAAACCATTCTTCGGAGCCCGTGCCCGTGTCTTGGTTTTCCGCACGTACCGGGTGAGAGGAGGAATCCTCACCGTCAGGCAGAGCCGAGATAGGATCTACTACTCCGGCTTCGCTTTGGGGCGGGCTCCTGCACAGGCTCGCCCTTGGCCTAAAGGGATCCAATTCGCCTGGAGCAGGGACAGCCGGATCCTTGACAGACTTTGTTGTCTGAAGACCAGGTTCCAACACCATGATTTCTGCTGTGAACAGATCGCTGTCCGTGGAAAGGTCCGAGTCGTCAACGTTGATTTCAGTCCGGGTATTTAAATCTTTTATATTGTTGTTTAATTCCATAATTTCATAACCGGCCCCCTTTGGCCGAAGCCTCCGGCGGCCACCGATATAAGTGGAGGAGATGGACCTGGGCCTCCTCCTTACCCAGGCTAGGGGACTAATATACTATGGGGTGGCCCCAGGTGCCCCATAGGGATCGTTTGAGACCGTACTGTTTTTTCGTCGCTACGGCCACGCAGCTCTCGGCACGGTGCCTCACACCTTAGCTTGCGACGGGAGACCACTCACTCTTTCGCATTCTGTTTCGGGTAGGCGAGGCCCACCTTGACAGGACACCAGGGAGCCCCACGTGGAGGTGAGGTGAGTGGATCATTTGACTAGGAATGGCCCGCCGACTTCCCCGAAATATCACCGCCGAACAGGTAGGTACCCAGGATCCTAGGGTAAGTACCGAAGTTCTTAGGTGGGAACATCAGGTCCATCGTGGTTTTTGGCCCAGCTCCGGAAACATCATTGCCAGGGAAACCAGACCCAGTATCAGCCCCCCACGAACATTTCTGTGCCCTGAAGGCCAGTTAAAACGGAATCCATGAGTCGCTGGAAAGTCGCTGGAGCGTTACGCAATCCGAATGGCATTCGCGTGAACTCGTAATGGCCGTACGGCGTAGAGAATGCAGTTTTCGCGGAATCCGCTTCGTGCATTCCAATCTGGTGGAACCCGCTCGCCAAATCGAACACGCTAAAATATTTAGCACTGCCCAGCTGATCCAAAATCTCCGTGATGTTGGGTAATGGATACGCATCGGCGATCGATTTCTCATTCAACATGCGAAAATCGATAACCATGCGCCAACGTTTATTCCCCTTGGAATCGGGTTTTTTTGGAACTATCCATAGTGGAGAGTTGTATGGAGAGGTTGAGGGTTTAATGATCTGATTTGAGAGAAGCTCATCCACTTGTTTATTAATTTCCTGTTTATGAATATGCGGATATCGATATTGCTTAACATGAACAGGCGCGTTATTGATCATTGGAATTTTGTGTTGAATTTTGTCAGTTTTCCCGAGTTTATCACCGGGGATATAGAAAAGATCAGAATTTGCGTCGACTAGTTTGACTACTTCTTCGCGTTCTTCGTTATTGAGATGTGATAGACTTAAAAGATATAGGATTTGCTCTACTCGCGACGATTCCCCATTGACACCTGTGGATTTAGTAGATTTAGAATGAGATACAGAGGATTTAGTACTCGATTCAGAGGAGTTTGAAGATGTCATGGTTAGAATCGCTCGAGCAGGATCGTCTTTTGTTTCAACGATATTCACGTTTTCTAACGCGGCGATTGGGATTGGAATTGTAATTTCTTTGTTTGTTGTATTTATGATGCGAGCTATGGCTCGGCCGTTTACGTTACGCACGATGGCGTTACCCAAATAAATACCCGGGGCGACATTGATTCTAGGAAGTAAGCCCTCGGTAACTTCTTTGTTTATAATTTTTATGCTTATACCCGAATTCGAGCGCGGAGGTACTCTAAGCATTTCTTTGTTCGCGAATGGTATACGATTACCATGCCAGACAACACACTCTTGGGTGTAAAGAACATCTGCGGATCCTTCGTAAAACGCTGTTCCTAAAATGCCATCTGTTTCTATCGGAAACGAGGGTTGTACTACGTGAAATTTTATCTTGTTATTTAAAACATTGATTTCGACCGAACCTAACGTTTCAACGCAGCCCTCCGTTATTCCTGATAATTTAATTTTTTCTCCAATATTGATTAAAGTTTCGGGATCTATTGAGCTGATTTTAATTATGTTAACTTCCGAGCCCGTATCTAGCATTAAATTTACAGATCCCTGAAAAATCAATGATTCTAATCTGATTTGTGGAACGAAGGATTTTTTATTTAGTTTGACTGTGGCGATCTTGAGCTCTGTTCGATCGTAAACGTTTTTGCAGGCTGTGCGGTTAGGGTAGCCTCTCGGGTCTGACCTGCTTGAACCGAGAGGGTCTGTGCGTTTCCCGGCTGCTGTCTACTGTTATTGTATTGTCTTTTACGACACTCATGTATTTCGTGCCCGGGGTTTTTACAATACTTGCAGATTTTTTTCTCGCGATTATAGTTCGTATTTCTGAAACTTTCCGGTCGCGAGTTTGTGAAATTATTGTCCTGGTTACTCCACTGGTTCCTTTGTGGATTCTTCACCCAGCAATTATCTCGCGAATGTCCCGGTCGTTGGCATTTTGTGCAAAATTCGGGGGAACCAGGCAAAGGTTGGGATGACTTTCGGAATGTTTGTTGGTTCGAGAACGGACGATTATTGTATCTCTCGCGATCTTTTTCGTATCTTTTGAATAACTCTTTCGCAAGCGAATATGCATCTGATAAGTTTGGCAACTGTTCGAACGGCATTTGATGTCGTATTTCTGGAATTAGGCCGTCACGGAAGCATCTGAGCGTTAAGCTATCTATTTCATTGAGATTGGGGTGTGGCGGCGACGGCTTTTTACAGCGCTCGCAATCGTTTATTGCGACGCGAATGTCTTTGACGCGGCCGATATAGTCGAGAATATGTTCATTCTGTCGTTGGTAAATGTTCGTCAACTCGGCGCGGTAGTGGTCGATTGATTTTGTCGGACCGAACGCGTCCCGTAGGGTGTCACAGAGTTGAGGTATAGTATTACAGCCTTCGTCTTCGACGGCTAAATATGCTCTACCTTTCAATCTATTAGTGATCAACCGCGTGAGTGTAGTTTCGAAATGTGGAGGAATCAAGTCTTTGGAACGTTTACATGCGCGAATAAAATTAAAGACGGATATATTTTGGCCATCGAACGTTGGAACGGCACCGACGGCTTCGCGTAATGTGAAGTTTGTTGGTTGAATTTCTGCGTGTGTTTCGATATCCACAATTTCTGGAACGGTATCGCGGCTCGTTGTGGGCTGGAAAGAGACGTACTCGGATTTGCGCAAGGTTTCTATCTCGCGGTGCATTGCGGATAATTGATCGAGGAGATCTTTGTTTGCGGAATTTTGCATCTCCAATTCTTTTTTTGTGTTTTCGAAATCAACTTGTTGCGATTGAAGTTTTGCGACTTCATCATTAACTCTCCTTTCGCGTGATTTTAATTGTTTCTGCATTTCCAACAGATCGGCCTCTGAGGGAGTCGACGTGCTTTCGGACGCTTTCTTACGGGTCTCCATCGCAAAAATATATAAAAAAGGGTTAGCAGGATCCCACCGCTGTCACCAATTTTTGTTACGTCCCGGCTCGGCCTTAGAATAAGAAGACCAAATCCTCTATCTAACTGCGCGAATCGCGGTTTTAACGTAAATTCAAATAAATAATTAAGTCCACGAGGCTCGTACGTCGCTCGTCTGACGGGTCCTAAATGCGTGCGAGAGGGAGACGCGGAGAAGAAAACGCGGTTACTCTGGCTGGAAGGCAACAGCCTGTGCGTCTACTGGGATAAGGTGGCAAGGGATAGAAGTATGCTGTGGTGGAATCGTTTCCTTGTCACCTATATACTTGTAAAACTAGAAATCAAACACGACTGTGTATCACCGTGCAGCTGTGTCTTGCACCTCTGTGATATCGTGGACAGGTACTCATGGATTGAATCAATAGGGTGATCCGTGCAGCTGTGTCTGCACCACTGATCTTATTAAACTCAATCTCAAGGCTAGGTATTAATGATAAACGTGAGATGGTAAGGAATACTTGAATTAATAATGAACGAATTAATAAGATAAAATAGGAATATATTCTAAAGATTATACAAGGTACTTATAACAAATAACTTAGAAATTAAGGATTAGAAATAGTAGGAAACGAATTGGTAATGGAATCAGAGATCGGATATAGGAATAAGGAAGGAATACAAAAATTGACTGGTACGACTGAAATCCTTTCGTCAGGAGGATTCGTCAGAACTCGACTGAGTTCTTCGCTATATCTCGTAAGAGATGTTCGCTGAATGTTGGTTTACAATCATTTTACTTATACTAAGGCGTGCGAGATGTAGCAGCGAGAAAGCTTGCTGGCTGAAACCAGTAGTTCGGAGACTCGCCGCATGTGGCGAGTGGCGCTGTAGGAGTTGGTAACTCGTCGCTCGTCGGTAACATACTCGTTTGTGGATATCTTAGTAGAACTTGTTAGTAACTTAATGATTAAAGTAAAATAGTGATACTTATATCTATATACATATAAGTTTGGGGCGTCGGGACGTAACAATCGATAATTTATACGAATACGTGCTATTCGATGTTTCCAATCGTTTTGCATCGACGGTAGGTATGGATTCACTTCCCAGCTCCCGCAATCGTTCTTTCTATCGACAATTGGCACGAATACGTGATATTCGATGTTTCCAATCGTTTTGCATCGACGGTAGGTAAGGATTCACTTCCCAGCTCCCGCAATCGTTCTTTCTATCGATAATTGACACGAATACGTGCTATTGGATGTTTCCAATCGTTTTGCATCCACGGTAGGTAAGGATTCACTTCCCAGCTCCCGCAATCGTTCTTTCTATCGATAATTGACACGAATACGTGCTATTCGATGTTTCCAATCGTTTTGCATTGACGGTAGGTAAGGATTCACCTCCCAGCTCCCGCAATCGTTCTTTCTATCGATAATTTATAGGAATACGTGCTATTCGAGGTTTCCAATCGTTTTGCATCGACGGTAGGTAAGGATTCACTTCCCAGCTCCCGCAATCGTTCTTTCTATCGACAATTGGCACGAATACGTGATATTCGATGTTTCCAATCGTTTTGCATCGACGGTAGGTAAGGATTCACTTCCCAGCTCCCGCAATCGTTCTTTCTATCGACAAATCGCACGAATACGTGCTATTCGATGTTTCCAATCGTTTTGCATCGACGGTAGGTATGGATTCACTTCCCAGCTCCCGCAATCGTTCTTTCTATCGACAATTGGCACGAATACGTGATATTCGATGTTTCCAATCGTTTTGCATCGACGGTAGGTAAGGATTCACTTCCCAGCTCCCGCAATCGTTCTTTCTATCGATAATTGACACGAATACGTGCTATTGGATGTTTCCAATCGTTTTGCATCCACGGTAGGTAAGGATTCACTTCCCAGCTCCCGCAATCGTTCTTTCTATCGATAATTGACACGAATACGTGCTATTCGATGTTTCCAATCGTTTTGCATTGACGGTAGGTAAGGATTCACCTCCCAGCTCCCGCAATCGTTCTTTCTATCGATAATTTATACGAATACGTGCTATTCGATGTTTCCAATCGTTTTGCATCGACGGTAGGTATGGATTCACTTCCCAGCTCCCGCAATCGTTCTTTCTATCGACAATTGGCACGAATACGTGATATTCGATGTTTCCAATCGTTTTGCATCGACGGTAGGTAAGGATTCACTTCCCAGCTCCCGCAATCGTTCTTTCTATCGACAATTGGCACGAATACGTGATATTCGATGTTTCCAATCGTTTTGCATCGACGGTAGGTAAGGATTCACTTCCCAGCTCCCGCAATCGTTCTTTCTATCGACAAATCGCACGAATACGTGCTATTCGATGTTTCCAATCGTTTTGCATCCACGGTAGGTAAGGATTCACTTCCGAGCTCCCGCAATCGTTCTTTCTATCGACAAATCGCACGAATACGTGATATTCGATGTTTCCAATCGTTTTGCATCGACGGTAGGTAAGGATTCACCTCCCAGCTCCCGCAATCGTTCTTTCTATCGATAATTTATACGAATACGTGCTATTCGATGTTTCCAATCGTTTTGCATCGACGGTAGGTATGGATTCACTTCCCAGCTCCCGCAATCGTTCTTTCTATCGACAATTGGCACGAATACGTGATATTCGATGTTTCCAATCGTTTTGCATCGACGGTAGGTAAGGATTCACTTCCCAGCTCCCGCAATCGTTCTTTCTATCGATAATTGACACGAATACGTGCTATTCGATGTTTCCAATCGTTTTGCATCGACGGTAGGTAAGGATTCACTTCCCAGCTCCCGCAATCGTTCTTTCTGTCGATAATTGGCACGAACACGTGCTATTCGATGTTTCCAATCGTTTTGCATCCACGGTAGGTAAGGATTCACTTCCCAGCTCCCGCAATCGTTCTTTCTATCGATAATTGGCACGAATACGTGCTATTTGATGTTTCCAATCGTTTTGCATCCACGGTAGGTAAGGATTCACTTCCCAGCTCCCGCAATCGTTCTTTCTATCGATAATTGGCACGAATACGTGCTATTCGATGCTTCCAATCGTTTTGCATCGACGGTAGGTAAGGACTCACTTCCCATGTCCCGCAATCGTTCTTTCTATCGATAATTGGCACGAATCCGTGATATTCGATGTTTCCAATCGTTATGCATCGACGGTAGGTAAGGATTCACTTCTGTCACGTTCCAGGTTACTTCCGGAAGAGACATACTGTACGCACGCAGGATGAGGAACGGAAATTGAATGGGGAAGGTGAACGTAGGTTCTCGGGGTCGAATGCAAGATTCGCGCACGCCGAGAGGAAAGGTAAGTAAAGAAAGGAAGAATCTCGGGGTCGAATGCAAGATTCGCGCACGCCGGGAGGAAAGGTAAGTAGAGAAAAGGAAGAATCTCGTGGTCGAATGCAAGATTCGCGCACGCCGAGAGGAAAGGTAAGTAAAGGAACGGAAGAAACTCGGGGTCGAATGCAAGATTCGCGCACGCCGAGGGGGAAGGTAAGTAAAGAAAGGAAAGGAAATACCTCGGGGTCGAATGCAAGATTCGCGCACGCCGAGAGGAAAGGTAAGTAAAGAAAGGAAAGGAAATACCTCGGGGTCGAATGCAAGATTCGCGCACGCCGAGAGGAAAGGTAAGTAAAGAAAGGAAAGGAAATACCTCGGGGTCGAATGCAAGATTCGCGCACGCCGAGAGGAAAGGTAAGTAGAGAAAAGGAAAGGAAATACCTCGGGGTCGAATGCAAGATTCGCGCACGCCGAGAGGAAAGGTAAGTAAAGGAAAAGGAAGGGAAAGGAAGTTAGGAGTGCCGTACTATTACTGCGGAAGGATTGATCTGCAGCAATACCAATTCCTCGGATTCCAAACAATATTGAGAAATGTGAACGAAATCTCGTAAGGAACGAAATAATAAAACGACTCACCGAGCTGCAATGTCGGGTTTGCGATCCTCGGGTAGACACGTATAATTGCTACCATCGGTTGAGCACCTCGAGTACTTGTCCCGATTGTACTTGCCACAGCTCTTCCGCTGTTATTTCGAAGTACTGTTCTGTGCACTCTGCGCACTGAGGTGCTGGGCGGATGGAGGAGATTTCGTTGTTGCAGTGTGCACAAATGGAATTGCGTTGGGCTTCTTCGGCAGTGCTCATGTCATGCCAACCTCCTGATTGATATGCTTGTCCTTGTATGGGGGTCAACTGATTGTAACAGTTGATGCAAATTCGGCTCCAGTCGCTTATGTATATTCCTACTGTGGCGATAGTGGAACACCAAATGTCTAGCAGGGGTTTATAAATCTCTGGATAATCAGAGGGAAGGACGCCGTCCCAGGGACCCTGAAATTCCTGGTCCGCCTCTTCTTCGGCTTCTTCCCAAATATTGTAAGGGAGCTGCATTCGATAAATAATGCTGTGGTGCTGCGCGAAAGTTTCTTGAGGTTCACTGGCTTATTGTATTTATTAGAATAAGTCAAGAATACTTCGAAGTTCGTTGAGGTATTTATTGAAATAATCGTGAACTAATTCTATGTTCCTTAAGGTATTTATTGAAATAAATTGTGAAATTATTCTAAGTTCCTTAAGGTATTTATCGAAATAAGTCGTGAAATAATTCTATGTTCATTAAGGTATTTATTGAAATAAATCGTGGAATTAATTCTATGTTCCTTAAGGTATTTATTGAAATAAATCGTGAAATTATTCTAAGTTCTTTAAGATATTTATCGAAATAAATCGTGGAATTATTCTATGTTCCTTAAGGTATTTATCGAAATAAATCGTGAAATAATTCTATGTTCCTTAAGGTATTTATCGAAATAAATCGTGAAATAATTCTATGTTCTTTAAGATATTTATCGAAATAAATCGTGGAAATATTCTATGTTCCTTAAGGTATTTATCGAAATAAATCGTGAAATAATTCTATGTTCCTTAAGGTATTTATCGAAATAAATCGTGAAATAATTCTATGTTCCTTAAGGTAATTATCGAAATAATTCACTGTATGATTCTAAAATCAAGACCGGTATATCAACGTTCACTGTCACTTGTAGATTGATTCACTGATGTGTAGGCGCTTGCTGCCACTCGAAGACTGAACTGAACGACTGAACGACTGGACTGAATGATTATTCAGGTGGTGCCCATTTATATTATATTTATACCCATCCCTGGAATCTCTGGTATGCGAGGAATGTCTGGTATGCGTGGTATGTCTGGTATGCGTGGTATGCGTGGTATGTTGACTGCTGCTGGAGTCGATTGCTCTGGAATGCCAGTGATCCTCAACCGGCAGGGGTTCTCCATTGTACCGAGATTGGTTAAAATAAATTATATTAGTTAATTACAATATCGCTATATGGTGAATTCGGATAGGTTGTTTGATGATATCGTTTTGTAATAAAATATTTTAATAAATTGTATTGGTTAATTATGCGTCTTTTGTATTGTAGGTTCGGGTGTGTTATTTGATTTGATCATATTGTAGCGATATACTCGAGAGGATTCGAAAGGGGTTTTCTTCCTCGTGGAGTGAGGGCTTCTCTTGGGACGCGAAAGGGGTTTCTTCCTCGTGGAGTGAGGGCTTCTCTTGGGACGCGAAAGGGGTTTCTTCCTCGTGGAGTGAGGGCTTCTCTTGGGACGCAAAAGGGGTTTCTTCCTCGTGGAGTGAGGGCTTCTCTCGAGTGTCGTTGTTCTTCGTTCAAGGTAATGATGTTTTGTGTAGCGATGAGTTGGAATATTTAGAGATTTTATTTGTTTGCAGGTAGTCGGTGATGAGAAGAGAAATATAAGGTGAGTATCTTATGAGAGGAATTTATTTGTTCGAAAGCAGTCGATGATGAGAAATGTAATGTAAGGTAAGTATCTCGTTTGACTAGTGATGGGTTGGAGTAATAAGAGAGTTTATTTGTTCACAGGCAGTCGATGATGAGAAGCGCAACATAAGGTAAGTACCTCGTTTGACTAGTGATGGGTGGTTGTAATAAGAGAGTTCGTTTGTTCACAGGTAGTGGATATAGTAAATAAAGGAAGAAAAATGTGAGCCGACATGCGGCAAAAATGACGGCACGTCACACCTCCCCCCTTATTTTAAGAAATGCCTGCATTTCTTTAGCGGGAGACGTGGCTTGAACGAAAAATAACCTTTTCCCTTAATCCTGTATTAGTAGCAGGTAAAGGATATTCAATGAAATTGTTTTCCCTTATGTGAAGTGAAATTTATGTATGTTTAAATAAAATAAAAGCTTGTTTCCGTTTATTGCTTTTGCGTTGTGATTTCATAAAATAATTATAACCTTGCCTGATAACTAAAAATATATATTTTTTTTTTTATTATTGTATCAGAGTAAAACAAATCAGTGTAAAATTAAGTTATTTCTCCTTAATTAGACGGATTAAAATTGAGGGTGGAGTATTTCGGAACGAACCGTCTTTGTTTTCTCTCGTTGTTAGTAGGAGATATATTGATTAAACTATAATTATTTTCATTAGTTGAACGAAATGAACTTAGTAATTATTTTGAAAAGAATAAAAGTTTAACATGTTAGAATGGTTAATAAGAAGGTAAGTATTGCATGATAAAAATAAAATAAAATGGATATATTGTGGGCTCAGTAAATGGTGGACGTCGCATTGCCGCAGGGGCAGTCCAGCGATTACATCACAGCTCCGTTTTAAATGATTTGTTTTCTTTTTGTGTTTTGAATTTTTTTGTTATAGTAGGTTAACTTAGGCTTAGCAAAAATTAAATTTAGGAATAAGTAATAGTGTTAATAACTAAGTAGGGTAGATATAAGGAAGATTAATATAATATGAATTAAACGTAGGATTAATTAATAAGGTTAAATAATTAAAGTAAATCGTTAAAGTCGAACAGGATGTCGAGCCACTCAGGCTGCGCCGATTCCTGTTCGACTGGAGGAGCATTTGGGGTATGTGCGGGGGCGAAGTGTAAGTCGCACACTTCAAATAATACCGATTCCTCTAAAGCGCCGTGCTCTACTCGGAAGGCGGTGGAGGTGTCCAACACTTCAATGACTGGCGGGGGTGGCGGAATCGTCGCCTGTAAGGCAAATTGAACCATTGCCGCCGGTTCCTGCGGGTGATGAACAGGTGGCATACTCACCTCTAGATGTGCCAGGGAACGTTTAAAATGCTCGTCGACGGCGGTGGCTGCGTCGCCTTCGTGGTAAGTGATAATTGTGCAAGTGTCACTTACAACTTCCACGCGAGTCTCGGTTTTCGCCTGTTCCGTGGTCGGTACGGTGGCGGTTCTCGTGGGCGATTCCATTACCGGGGCTTCCGCGTTGGCCGGGGGCCGTACAAACGAAATTTTTCTTCTGGCCGGCAAAATTTCGTCCACTAGAATTTTAGGGAGCGCCTTACGGCGTGTTAATCGTGGAATTTTCTTCCTGGCTGCGCGGCAATAAGTGCCGGCAGCCTTGCAGCGTTTTCGGTTGCGGTTGTTTCCGGGCATGGTTGTACTCGAATGGTGGAACACGTGGCGCGGACTCGCACTTATAGGAGAGTTGGAATGCGAAGAATGTTTGGTATGCCAGGAATGCTAAGAATGTTGGTATGCCAGGAATGCTAAGAATGTTGGTATGCCAGGAATGCTAAGAACGTTGGTATGCCAGGAATGTCGCGTATTTCTGCAGTGGTTCTCAACCTATTGTGACTTTTATCGAAA
This sequence comes from Nomada flava, assembly GCA_951802745.1. Classification (NCBI taxonomy): domain Eukaryota; kingdom Metazoa; phylum Arthropoda; class Insecta; order Hymenoptera; family Apidae; genus Nomada; species Nomada flava. The sequence goes on along the minus strand of OX637901.1, from coordinate 12,262,330 downwards.
TATTTTTAGTGTGGCGGGTTGGCTAAGGTTTAACACAACTATATATGTATATACATTCGTTTCACTTCGTAATCCTAAGTTATATTTACATGACTGATATATACATATACGCCTATATATGTATCTTATTATTTTTGTTTGTTTTCTCTCTCTTTTATTGTTAAATTACGTCTAATAAAAGGTATTAATTTTAATGTAAGTTAAATAAGATATCAATTTTTATATAAGTGTAATTTTTTAGAGTATAAGTGTATAGGTATAAGGGGAGGAGCGATATCCGAAGGGATATCGACGCGTGTTGATAGTTTGTATTAAATTTTCGCAAGTGCGAGACTGTGATGAAGAGCGATAAGGGGGAGGGGCGATATCCAAGGGGATATCGACGTGCGGTGTTAATTCAGATTTGATCCTGAGAATTATTTTGGAGAAAATTGGAAATACCGTCTGAAAGAAATGAAAATTAAAAGGGGGGTGGGGAAAGGGGGAGCGATATCCAAGAGGATATCGACACGTAGAATTTAATTGGTGTTTCAAGAATTGTCGTGGGTAAATTTAGTGCTACTAGCGGTATGTAAAAAGGGGGGAAAGGGGGGAGCGATATCCAAGAGGATATCGACACGTGTTGATTTTTAGTGGGTGATTTTCCGCGCTTTGTTCGCATGAATAACCTTGTAGCCGTTATTCCACGAAATCTTTAGGTTGTGCTGAGGAAGTACTTCAATGACCTTGTGCGGGCCAGTGTAATGATCCGCGAATTTACCCTTGCGGCTATTTTTTATTACAAACACCTCGTCTCCGGCTTGGAAGGTTTCCTCGTTTATACGACGATCGTAATACATTTTGTACCTTTCTTTAGCGCGTTTTAATCTATCCGCGGCGAGGTTTTGTAATTCATTAATGCACTCCGTTAATCGCGAGAGGTAACCCCCGTAGGTTTCGTCGTCTGGGGTTTCGACCGGCCGCTGTTGGGCGGGGACCCGTGCTATTTTACCGAAGACTAATTCATGTGGAGTATAGCCCGTACCTTCATGGAAACTCGTATTGTAGGAGAATGCCGCGAGATCGGTCCAGCTATCCCAATCGTCGTTTTGACTCACGTACATTTTCAAAAATTCTACTAACACTATATGAGAACTTTCTAAGGATCCATTTGATTGGGGATGGAACGCGGTGGTCTTACATTGTGCGATCCTGAATTTACGGGCAATGGTTTTCATAAACGCGCTGATGAAGATCGATCCTTGGTCGGTGATAACGGCTTTTGGTGCGCCGAATCGGCATATTAAATTCTTTATGAAGGCGTCGGCAACTTCCAGGGAGGTGGTGCCCTTCAGTGGTGCGCATACAAAGTATTTTGTGAGCAGATCTTGCATCGTTAATATGTATGTATTCCCGAATGGTGATATAGGGAGAGGACCTACTATGTCCATACCGATCTTGTCGAATGCTGCCCCAGGGGTGTCGGTTAAAATCATTGGTTGTCGAGTTTTGACCCGTACTAATTTCTTTTTCTGGCACAGCATGCAACTTTTTATGTATATCCTCACTTGTTGCTTCAATCCTTGCCAGTAATAATTTTGGCGGATTCTTTTTATCGTTTTTGTTACTCCTCTGTGCCCTCCTACGGCTGAAGAGTGGTTGTCTTGAATAATGGGTAACCTTAGAATTGCGTCGGGTATTTGCACCGTTTGCGTGCAAATGGTTAGTTGTAAGTTTTCCTCTATTAGTTTAGAGCGTATTTCGTATATTATTTCTTCCCAGGTGAGGGTTCCAATTTGCGGAGTTTTTGCGATGCTTGCTGCTGACAATCGCAATTCTCGTACCACGTCCTTCAATGAATCGGTAGCACTATGGAAGATTCCTGGATCCACTGGGAAGTTGGCTTTCTCCTTGACGACTAGGCCAATGACCGTTTTTCCTCTGTGTTTCAGTACGAGTGCTCGCCCGAGCGTGAGGTCTCTTCTAATAGGGAGATCTGCGTACCTTCCTAGATTCTCTCCTCCATTGTCACAGGGGTTGCCATCTGCGGCCAAAAAGATTATTACGGGCCCGTGTTGGACGACCAAGGGGTCCGGACTGACGCGAATGGTGCCGCTGTGGTTCGGGTTTTGCGGAGTGGTTTCCGGTTGGTCGCTATCCGTGAGGCCATCGTCCGATTCTCCTGTAGAGTCGTCGTCTATACTGACGTGGAGATTAGGAGGCGTATCAGTTCCTTCTTCTGGATGCATTTCGGTTCGGCTGATAGGCTGAAATTCTGGTTCAGCTCTGCTGGTGGATGGCGTATTGCGGACTGATTGTAGCGGTGGCGTCGGTTCCATGTCCGAGATATCTTTGTGTTGGAGTCTCCTCGGAGGGTTGGGGTGACTAAAAATAGGTTCGTCCGAGTCTGTAGAGCTTTCTCGTCCTGTTTCCCAATGCAAATGTACGGGTCCATGATATCTGGGCCGTTTTCTGTTTTCAGGTCCGAGGAATAGTTCTGCGTCTGAGTCGGAACTCGATCGTGGGCGGATAGGACAGGTAACTGCTGTCGTTTTTTCGGGGGGATTACGGGAGAGCGCGTCGGCTACCTTATTAGATTTCCCCGGTTGGTATTGTATTTCATAATCGAATTCGGCTAGTTTTAGCCGCCATCGAACGAGTCGGGACGTTGGGTCCTTGACTCTATGGAGCCAGACCAACGGCTGGTGATCCGTGTATAGGATGAATTTCTTTCCGTATAGGTATGGTCGGAAATGGCTGGTGCAGTATACTATTGCAAGGAGTTCCTTCTCGATGGTGGAGTAATTCACTTCAGCTTGGCACAGCAGTCTGGATGCACATGCAAGGGGGAGTTCCTTATCCGCGTAAGTTTGAGAAATTACGCCTCCCACAGCATAATCGGACGCGTCCGTCGTGAGGTGGAATTCCTTTTCGAAGTCGGGAAATTGCAAAATAGGTTCACTGACCAACTTGTCCTTGAGATACTCGAAGGATTTTTGTTGCTGCACGTCCCAAACGAAGGTTGTCCCCTTTTTAAGGAGTGCCGTGAGGGGTCGCGCTTCCTTCGAGAAGTCTGGGATAAATCGCCTATAATACCCGGTCAATCCTAGGAATTGTTTAATACCTTTTGTTGTGCGGGGTGCAGGATAATTCGTGACGGAGATTATCTTCTAAGGATCGGGTCTTACGCCGTCCTGCGTGAGGACGTGACCCAGATACGCCACTTCCTTTCGTAAAAATTGGCATTTACAGGGTTATAATTTTAGGTTAGCTTCGCGCAGCCTATTGGCGAGCCTTCGAAATTTGATTTCGTGTTCACTAATTGAACTGCAATAGATAACAATATCATCTAAGTAGACGAACATTTCGGACCCTTGCAGCCCTGAAAGGACGTGATCCATAAGTCGCTGGAACGTCGCGGGTGCGTTGCGTAATCCGAAGGGCATTCTTGAGAATTCGTAATGCCCGTGTGGGGCCGAGAACGCAGTTTTCTGCGCGTGTTCTGGTTTCATAGGGATTTGGTGAAAACCAGAAACAAGATGGAACACTGAAAAATACTTGGCGCTGCCGAGCTGATCAAGTATATCTATGATATTTGGGAGCGGGTACGCGTCTGGAACTGTTTTTTGATTAAGCTAGCGATAGTCAATTACCATTCTCCATTTTCGTTTCCCGTCGGCTCCTGGCTTTTTTGGAACTATCCAGAGAGGCGAACTGTACGGGGAGACGGATGGTTTGATAATTTCCTTCTTCAGCAGTTCCTCCATTTGTGTACGGATTTCTTCCTTGTGAATAGGAGGGAAGCGGTATTGTTTAGTAAACACGGGAATTGAGTCTGTGGTTTCTATGGAGTGGCTAATGGCGTGCGTATGGCCTAGGGGTTCGCTGGGCAAGTGGAATACGTCTTCGTATTTACTGACGAGTTGTCGGACGTGATCTTCTTCTTCCCGATTGAGGTCCTTCGGGGATATGAGGTCAAGTATCTCTGCAACTCGTGTTTGTTGGGTGAGCTCGTCCCTGTAAGGGGCTTCGGCGGGTGTGGACCCTTGTAATCCTTCTGTGGGGTTAATTTGGTGTGCTACCTTCTGATCCGCAATTAGGCATCCGAGGGGTGTGGACCTTTGTCCGTTTCGCTGGGTTCTTCCTTCTATGAGGGTTTCGCTAAGGGGGGTGGGCCGGTTGCCCTTTTGAGAATTGGGGATCATCGTGTCTTCGGTTTGCTTCGAAGTCACGGTTTCCTCGGTATGCTTCACTTGGGGGTACGTTGTGGGAGCTTCCTCAAATTTTTCCAGCTGGACTGGGGGTATCTGGATACTCGCCGGTTGCTCATTGGTGTTAATGATTCGTATGTTTGCCTTGCCATCCTGGTTTCGCACTAGGGCTTGTCCTGCGTATAGCCCTTCTCCTATGTCTATGCGTGGAATATATCCTTCCTCGATTTCAGGGTTAGTAATTGTCGCTTGTGCGACCACGCTGGTCCGCGGGGGTACTGTTACTTCCTCGATTTTGTTGAAAGGGACGAAATTGCCATTAAACGCTAGCCATCTGTTTTTGAAATCCACCGTTACTCCGCTTTCGGTTAGGAATCCCGAACCCAATAACCCTTGATAGCGTAGGGGTATAGTGTCTTCAACGACGTGAAATTGTACGGGGTAGTTGAATAAATTTGCTGTGAGGGTGCCTAGGGTGGGCACCATGTTTTCGGTGATTCCGATTAAATCGATTACGTTGTCCCTGTCGATCTCGCAGGGCGTCGTGATGCACGATTGTTTTATTAAGTTTACCTCTGCTCCCGTGTCGATCATCAAGTCCGTGGGAAAGTTTAATTGCGGGCTGCGGACGTTGATGGAGGGAACATTGTTGTAGGGGGAGAGGTGCACCTTGGCGATTCTGGGCGGAGTTGGTTCGTAGGCCGGAATGTATTTATCGGGTGTGCATTTGTCCTGCCCATTCCACGAGGCGCTTCCCTGTAATCTCGTGGGGGCTGGTCGTTTCCCGAAATGTTTTGATCGCGCATTTTCTTACGGCATTCCGCGGCCAAGTGCCCTATTCTCCCGCAGTAGTTGCAGGTTCGCGTCTCAGGTCGACGTGGCGTATTATGAACCGTCGTTGGGTGTAGACGGTCGAAACCTCTTTCGTTATATCGTTCCGGGACCCGCGCAAGGGGCGGATGATTATTAGTCGGGTAGGTCCTGCACGATCGCGCGTCGTGTCCTTCCCGATTGCATAGTTGGCATAGAGTGCGGTGTGTCCTTTCTCCCATAAACCGGCGGCGATCGCGCTCGATCAATTTCGCTACTCGGACCGCTCTGTCGGATGCTTCATCCAAGGACGTCAATGTCGTGGGGTCCATCTGAGTGCGCATTGAAAGGGGAAGTCCGTCTAAAAATGATCTTAACGCTAGCTGATCGACATCGTATAACGCCGTCCTTGAGTTTCGATAATAATCAGCGTCTTCGTCGGTGATGGCGAATTTCAAGTCTTTTACTCTTGAAATATAATCCAATATGTGTTCATTTCTTCCAATTATGATGTTAGCTAGTTCGCCGCGGTAGTGATCGGAAGTTTTAGCGGGGGCGAACACCGTTTTTAGTCTGCCGATGAATGCGTTAACCGTATCAAAGCAGTAATCCTCCACGACCAAGTACGCGTGGTTTTGTAAACGGTTCCTTAATAAGCGCGCTAACTGAGGTTCGGACGCGGGAGGGATCATTTCTCGAGCTCGTCTGCACGCTCTCGCAATTTGCAGGATCGACATGTTATGTCCATCGAAGCGCGGTACCGTCTCGACGGCATCCTTCAGAGTGACCTGAAGTTTTCCGTACATTGTCGGTTCGATAAACGCGTCGTTACGCGGGTTTCCTTCGCGGTAACCGGAGGCAGGGGTTTCAAAATGTGTTTTAATGCGCTGTTTTCTTGTTAGCGCATCCACTGCGTCCTGCAGACAGGCTATTTGTTTTGCGAGGTTTTCCAACCCGGAGGCGGTTTGGTGTGTTTGTTCTTCCTGCACCAAATCGTCGGCTGGACTAACAGGTCGCATTTGCTTGTTCATGAACAATTCGTAATGCTCTTCGATTTGAGCTTGTTTTTCGCGCAGGAGATTCAATTTATCTTGCAACGCGGCGGTCGACGCGTCGATGGCTCTGTTAGCATCCTCGACGGGGGTAGCGAGGGGGTTGGATCCGTCGGCGTCACCGTACAGCGACATGGTATTTTATGTATATGTTTGAGCGAGGTGAACAAATGTATATATATTTTTTTATATATGTATATGCGCGAGGGGGTTGTGATATGGCGGTTATCTATTCGTAGGTGATTAATGTTCAGAACACGTATCAAAATTTTGATATTTAAGCGTTTCAAGCTTTAATTGTCGTTTTGAAGGCAATTGTGGGAATGAATTTTCGAATATCCCACCGCTGTCACCAGTTTAATATGTCACGTTCCAGGTTACTTCCGGAAGAGACATACTGTACGCACGCAGGATGAGGAACGGAAATTGAATGGGGAAGGTGAACGTAGGTTCTCGGGGTCGAATGCAAGATTCGCGCACGCCGAGAGGAAAGGTAAGTAAAGGAACGGAAGAATCTCGGGGTCGAATGCAAGATTCGCGCACGCCGAGAGGAAAGGTAAGTAAAGAAAGGAAGAATCTCGGGGTCGAATGCAAGATTCGCGCACGCCGAGAGGAAAGGTAAGTAGAGAAAAGGAAGAATCTCGGGGTCGAATGCAAGATTCGCGCACGCCGAGAGGAAAGGTAAGTAAAGGAACGGAAGAATCTCGGGGTCGAATGCAAGATTCGCGCACGCCGATAGGGAAGGTAAGTAAAGAAAGGAAAGGAAATACCTCGGGGTCGAATGCAAGATTCGCGCACGCCGAGAGGAAAGGTAAGTAAAGAAAGGAAAGGAAATACCTCGGGGTCGAATGCAAGATTCGCGCACGCCGAGAGGAAAGGTAAGTAAAGAAAGGAAAGGAAATACCTCGGGGTCGAATGCAAGATTCGCGCACGCCGAGAGGAAAGGTAAGTAGAGAAAAGGAAAGGAAATACCTCGGGGTCGAATGCAAGATTCGCGCACGCCGAGAGGAAAGGTAAGTAAAGGAAAAGGAAGGGAAAGGAAGTTAGGAGTGCCGTACTATTACTGCGGAAGGATTGATCTGCAGCAATACCAATTCCTCGGATTCCAAACAATATTGAGAAATGTGAACGAAATCTCGTAAGGAACGAAATAATAAAACGACTCACCGAGCTGCAATGTCGGGTTTGCGATCCTCGGGTAGACACGTATAATTGCTACCATCGGGTGAGCACCTCGAGTACTTGTCCCGATTGTACTTGCCACAGCTCTTCCGCTGTTATTTCGAAGTACTGTTCTGTGCACTCTGCGCACTGAGATGCTGGGCGGATGGAGGAGATTTCGTTGTTGCAGTGTGCACAAATGGAAATGCGTTGGGCTTCTTCGGCAGTGCTCATGTCATGCCAACCTCCTGATTGATATGCTTGTCCCTGTATGGGGGTCAACTGATTGTAACAGTTGATGCAAATTCGGCTCCAGTCGCTTATGTATATTCCTACTGTGGCGATAGTGGAACACCAAATGTCTAGCAGGGGTTTATAAATCTCTGGATAATCAGAGGGAGGGACGCCGTCCCAGGGACCCTGAAATTCCTGGTCCTCCTCTTCTTCGGCTTCTTCCCAAATATTGTAAGGGAGCTGCATTCGATAAATAATGCTGTGGTGCTGCGCGAAAGTTTCTTGAGGTTCACTGGCTTATTGTATTTATTAGAATAAGTCAAGAATACTTCGAAGTTCGTTGAGGTATTTATTGAAATAATCGTGAACTAATTCTATGTTCCTTAAGGTATTTATTGAAATAAATCGTGAAATTATTCTAAGTTCCTTAAGGTATTTATCGAAATAAGTCGTGAAATAATTCTATGTTCATTAAGGTATTTATTGAAATAAATCGTGGAATTAATTCTATGTTCCTTAAGGTATTTATTGAAATAAATCGTGAAATTATTCTAAGTTCTTTAAGATATTTATCGAAATAAATCGTGGAATTATTCTATGTTCCTTAAGGTATTTATCGAAATAAATCGTGATTTAATTCTATGTTCCTTAAGGTATTTATCGAAATAAATCGTGAAATAATTCTATGTTCTTTAAGATATTTATCGAAATAAATCGTGGAAATATTCTATGTTCCTTAAGGTATTTATCGAAATAAATCGTGAAATAATTCTATGTTCCTTAAGGTATTTATCGAAATAAATCGTGAAATAATTCTATGTTCCTTAAGGTAATTATCGAAATAATTCACTGTATGATTCTAAAATCAAGACCGGTATATCAACGTTCACTGTCACTTGTAGATTGATTCACTGATGTGTAGGCGCTTGCTGCCACTCGAAGACTGAACTGAACGACTGAACGACTGGACTGAATGATTATTCAGGTGGTGCCGGCTTATTTATACCCATCCCTGGAATCTCTGGTATGCGAGGAATGTCTGGTATGCGTGGTATGTCTGGTATGCGTGGTATGCGTGGTATGTTGACTGCTGCTGGAGTCGATTGCTCTGGAATGCCAGTGATCCTCAACCGGCAGGGGTTCTCCATTGTACCGAGATTGGTTAAAATAAATTATATTAGTTAATTACAATATCGCTATATGGTGAACTCGGATAGGTTGTTTGATGATATCGTTTTGTAATAAAATATTTTAATAAATTGTATTGGTTAATTATGCGTCTTTTGTATTGTAGGTTCGGGTGTGTTATTTGATTTGATCATATTGTAGCGATATACTCGAGAGGATTCGAAAGGGGTTTTCTTCCTCGTGGAGTGAGGGCTTCTCTTGGGACGCGAAAGGGGTTTCTTCCTCGTGGAGTGAGGGCTTCTCTTGGGACGCGAAAGGGGTTTCTTCCTCGTGGAGTGAGGGCTTCTCTTGGGACGCAAAAGGGGTTTCTTCCTCGTGGAGTGAGGGCTTCTCTCGAGTGTCGTTGTTCTTCGTTCAAGGTAATGGTGTTTTGTGTAGCGATGAGTTGGAATATTTAGAGATTTTATTTGTTTGCAGGTAGTCGGTGATGAGAAGAGAAATATAAGGTGAGTATCTTATGAGAGGAATTTATTTGTTCGAAAGCAGTCGATGATGAGAAATGTAATGTAAGGTAAGTATCTCGTTTGACTAGTGATGGGTTGGAGTAATAAGAGGGTTTATTTGTTCACAGGCAGTCGATGATGAGAAGCGCAACATAAGGTAAGTACCTCGTTTGACTAGTGATGGGTGGTTGTAATAAGAGAGTTCGTTTGTTCACAGGTAGTGGATATAGTAAATAAAGGAAGAAAAATGTGAGCCGACATGCGGCAAAAATGACGGCACGTCACACTTCCCAGCTCCCGCAATCGTTCTTTCTATCGACAAATCGCACGAATACGTGCTATTCGATGTTTCCAATCGTTTTGCATCGACGGTAGGTAAGGATTTACTTCCCAGCTCCCGCAATCGTTCTTTCTATCGACAATTGGCACGAATACGTGCTATTCGATGTTTCCAATCGTTTTGCATCGACGGTAGGTAAGGATTCACCTCCCAGCTCCCGCAATCGTTCTTTCTATCGATAATTTATACGAATACGTGCTATTCGATGTTTCCAATCGTTTTGCATCGACGGTAGGTATGGATTCACTTCCCAGCTCCCGCAATCGTTCTTTCTATCGACAATTGGCACGAATACGTGATATTCGATGTTTCCAATCGTTTTGCATCGACGGTAGGTAAGGATTCACTTCCCAGCTCCCGCAATCGTTCTTTCTATCGATAATTGGCACGAATACGTGCTATTGGATGTTTCCAATCGTTTTGCATCCACGGTAGGTAAGGATTCACTTCCCAGCTCCCGCAATCGTTCTTTCTATCGATAATTGACACGAATACGTGCTATTCGATGTTTCCAATCGTTTTGCATTGACGGTAGGTAAGGATTCACCTCCCAGCTCCCGCAATCGTTCTTTCTATCGATAATTTATACGAATACGTGCTATTCGATGTTTCCAATCGTTTTGCATCGACGGTAGGTATGGATTCACTTCCCAGCTCCCGCAATCGTTCTTTCTATCGACAATTGGCACGAATACGTGATATTCGATGTTTCCAATCGTTTTGCATCGACGGTAGGTAAGGATTCACTTCCCAGCTCCCGCAATCGTTCTTTCTATCGATAATTGGCACGAATACGTGCTATTCGATGTTTCCAATCGTTTTGCATCCACGGTAGGTAAGGATTCACTTCCCAGCTCCCGCAATCGATCTTTCTATCGACAAATCGCACGAATACGTGATATTCGATGTTTCCAATCGTTTTGCATCCACGGTAGGTAAGGATTCACTTCCCAGCTCCCGCAATCGTTCTTTCTATCGATAATTGGCACGAATACGTGCTATTCGATGCTTCCAATCGTTTTGCATCGACGGTAGGTAAGGATTCACTTCCCATGTCCCGCAATCGTTCTTTCTATCGATAATTGGCACGAATCCGTGATATTCGATGTTTCCAATCGTTATGCATCGACGGTAGGTAAGGATTCACTTCCCAGCTCCCGCAATCGTTCTTTCTATCGACAAATCGCACGAATACGTGCTATTCGATGTTTCCAATCGTTTTGCATCGACGGTAGGTAAGGATTTACTTCCCAGCTCCCGCAATCGTTCTTTCTATCGACAATTGGCACGAATACGTGCTATTCGATGTTTCCAATCGTTTTGCATCGACGGTAGGTAAGGATTCACCTCCCAGCTCCCGCAATCGTTCTTTCTATCGATAATTTATACGAATACGTGCTATTCGATGTTTCCAATCGTTTTGCATCGACGGTAGGTATGGATTCACTTCCCAGCTCCCGCAATCGTTCTTTCTATCGACAATTGGCACGAATACGTGATATTCGATGTTTCCAATCGTTTTGCATCGACGGTAGGTAAGGATTCACTTCCCAGCTACCGCAATCGTTCTTTCTATCGATAATTGGCACGAATACGTGCTATTGGATGTTTCCAATCGTTTTGCATCCACGGTAGGTAAGGATTCACTTCCCAGCTACCGCAATCGTTCTTTCTATCGATAATTGGCACGAATACGTGCTATTGGATGTTTCCAATCGTTTTGCATCCACGGTAGGTAAGGATTCACTTCCCAGCTCCCGCAATCGTTCTTTCTATCGATAATTGACACGAATACGTGCTACTCGATGTTTCCAATCGTTTTGCATTGACGGTAGGTAAGGATTCACCTCGCAGCTCCCGCAATCGTTCTTTCTATCGATAATTTATACGAATACGTGCTATTCGATGTTTCCAATCGTTTTGCATCGACGGTAGGTATGGATTCACTTCCTAGCTCCCGCAATCGTTCTTTCTATCGACAATTGGCACGAATACGTGATATTCGATGTTTCCAATCGTTTTGCATCGACGGTAGGTAAGGATTCACTTCCCAGCTCCCGCAATCGTTCTTTCAATCGACAATTGGCACGAATACGTGATATTCGATGTTTCCAATCGTTTTGCATCGACGGTAGGTAAGGATTCACTTCCCAGCTCCCGCAATCGTTCTTTCTATCGACAAATCGCACGAATACGTGCTATTCGATGTTTTCAATCGTTTTGCATCGACGGTAGGTAAGGATTCACTTCTGTCACGTTCCAGATTGGGATCTGGAAGAGACACGCCGTTCAAAGACGCAGGGCTGCTGCGCTAAGAACTGAAGGGGGATTTACGCTATTTTATACAGGGCTATTTGGTATTGCACAAGAAACAAGTCCTTTTTGTATCAAGAAAGGTGTCCCAGAGTGATTTATTCAGTGACTTGGTCTCCTTAGGGAATCGGACAGTAGGAAGTCGGATAGTGGTGAAGGAGGATGGAAAGATAAGAAGAAGGAAACGAGATCCTTAGGGGCAACGTAAATGATTCGCCACGCCAAGGAGGAAAGAAAGATAGGAAGAGAGAAAGGAAATCCTTAGGGGCAACGTAAATGATTCGCCACGCCAAGGAGGAATGAAGGGTAAGAAGAAGGAAAGGAAATCCTTAGGGGCAACGTAAATGATTCGCCACGCCAAGGAGGAAAGAAAGATAGGAAGAGAGAAAGGAAATCCTTAGGGGCAACGTAAATGATTCGCCACGCCAAGGAGGAATGAAGGGTAAGAAGGAGGAAGGAAATCCTTAGGGGCAACGTAAATGATTCGCCACGCCAAGGAGGAAAGAAAGGTAAGGAGGAGGAAGGAAATCCTTAGGGGCAACGTAAATGATTCGCCGCGCCAAGGAGGAATGAAAGGTAAGAAGGAGGAAGGAAATCCTTAGGGGCAACGTAAATGATTCGCCACGCCAAGGAGGAATGAAAGGTATGAAGAAGGGAAGGAAATCCTTAGGGGCAACGTAAATGATTCGCCACGCCAAGGAGGAATGAAAGGTAAGAAAAAGGAAAGGAAAAGGGAATTTACGGAAAGAGACCATGCCCCGAAAACAAACGTCTCACTCTTAGGATGCAATATACGCGTTGTTATTTGGGTAAAATATAATGTGGTATTAGGAGAGATAGAGCTCGCTATGTTGACAATGATTATTAAAAACTCACGATATCATGGGGGCGAAACTCGTCCTGTCGACTGAATGCAAGGGTTCACCAGCGCGTGATGACTTCCTTGATGAATTCGGCCTGAACGTCCCACAGTTCCTCGGTAGATAGGTCGAAATACTGCTCGATACACTCCGGGCACTGGGCTGCAGGCTGAACAACTGATATTCTTGAGGTGCAGTTGGTGCAGATGGAAATGCGTAGTGATGTTTCGTACGAGCACATGTCGTGCCAGCCTCCCGGCTGATATTCTTGTATCCGGTCAGGGGCAAGATAAGTATAGCAATCGCTGCAGAGACGGGAACCCCAATTGTTCACGTAAATGGACTCGGCAGCGATCTTAGAACAACATATGTTCAGCAACGGCTGGTATGTGACTGGGTCATCTATAGGTAAGACACCGTCCCAGGGGCCTTGAAACTCTTCGTCCTCTAATTCTTCTTCCCACGTTTCGTAGGGAATCTTCATTCAATCGGAGAAATCGTAGAGTAACGCGAAGGAAGGTTTTCAATTCAGATTGTAGAGCAGTATGTTGATCACAAGTGGTTTATTCACTATTGACAGGTCGTTGTTCACTTATTTGTAAAATACTTGTTTGACATTCGTAGCTTAAGTAATATCCGAAAGTAATTTACGGGACTACCGAGAGGTAGAACGAAGTATCGATGTTCACTGTCGCGAAGCTGCTGGACGACTGAGCGACTACTAAGTTCTTTAGTGAATTATCTGAATTTAATCCAGCAAATATTCTATGTTCCGTAATGTTTTGTTTGAATTAAGTCAATGAGAATATTCTATGTTCCTATTAAATCGATAGGAATAGATCGCAAAATATTCTATGTTCTTATTGAATTAAATGAATTAAATCGAGAATTATTCTAAGTTCTTATTGAATTAAATGAATTAAATCGAGAATTATTCTAAGTTCTTAATGAATTAGATCAACGAAAATATTCTATGTTCTTATTGAATTAAATGAATTAAATCGAGAATTATTCTATGTTCTTATCGGATTAAATGAATTAGATCAACGAAAATATTCTATGTTCTTATTGAATTAAATGAATTAAATACCGATCGAATCGGAGGCGTTTTCCAGCAGCAGGCGGAGCAAATCACTGAACTGAACTGATCGTTGAACTGATGCACTGATGAAACGTTGAACTGAACTGCACTGATGGAACTGAATACTGAATTGCTCCTCTGGTGGTGCTGGCTTATTTATAGTACGCTTGAGTGGTTCTCCGTTGGCAGGTGTTCTCAATCGGCAGGGGTTCTCAATTGGCAGGGGTTCTCAAACGGCAGTGGTTCTCAAACGGCAGGGGTTCTCAAACGGCAGTGGTTCTCAAACGGCAGGGGTTCTCAAACGGCAGTGGTTCTCAACTGGCAGTGGTTATCTGTTAACTCTTAAACTGGGTTTTAATTATTAGTAGACATTAATTGTATAATTTTTGTGTTTCAGATCCATGGTACTGTAAGTTAAATGGTTTTGGGAACATTATCCTCGTGTAGTGAGGGGCTCGAGAGGGCGCGATTATGGGCAACTTCCTTGTAAGTTTTGGTGAATTTAAGGGACGCAAAAGGGGATGCTTCCTCGTGTAGTGAGGGATACTCTCGGGACGCGAAAGGGGATGCTTCCTCGTGTAGTGAGGGATACTCTCGGGACGCGAAAGGGGATGCTTCCTCGTGTAGTGAGGGACACTCTCGGGACGCGAAAGGGGATGCTTCCTCGTGTAGTGAGGGATACTCTCGGGACGCGAAAGGGGACTAATATTGTTAGAACATATCGTGGAATTAAGTAAAGGGTTTACTTGTTGTGGTTTGTCTGAAGTAAAAAGGAGCGAGGTAAAGAAACTAGGCAAATAAGGACGAGGTTTGAAGTTAGAATGTTTGGAGTTAGAATGTTTGCAATTAGAATGATTGCAAGAAGAATGTTTGGGATTAGAATGTTTGGAATTTGAATGTTTGGATTTAGAATGGGTTGAGTTAAAATGTTTGAGTTAAAATGTTTGAGTTAAAATGTTTGCTCAGTGTATGCCGGACGTTTCATAGCCGCGAGGGCAGTCTAGCGTTCACATCATAGCGTATAAATATAAGAGAAGAAAGAAAAAAAATAAGGGCCGATCAGAGAGAAGCAGGTCGGCACGTCACACCTCCCCCCTTATAGTAAGAAATGCCTGCATTTCTCGAGTAATAGATGCGTTGATTAAATAATAACATTATATCCTCTTGTCTATCTCACTTGGTGTATGTATGTGAAGTGTAACGTAAACAAAAGGAAAATTTGTGGAAAAATATAGTTAATGAAAGAAAATTACTTCGTATGTTTCATGGTTTAACTTATTAACTAGGTTAAGAGTAATAATAAGTATTGTAAATAATGATAAGTATTACTAAAATTATTCTTAATTATAATAGATTTTTTTTGTTTTATCATTTTTTGTTTTAATTAAGTCTAAGAAAGTAGCAAATTTTAATCTAAGTATTTCTAACGTAATTATAAGTTTTAAAGTATAGAAATATAAGTTTTTAAAGTAGGAGTATATGTATTTATATATTTTTTTGTGTGATTTTACTAGCTGTAAGAAAAATATTAGGTGTAAGGTTACGGGTGTATATAGATTTGTCCATGTGCTATAATTAAGAGGACTAACCTTATCTCTAATTGTGGCGGTTGCACCAGCAGGTGCCTAGTAGTTGCTCGAGCGCGCCGGGCTCGAGGTCCGGAAATTCAACGTCCTCCATCATTTCGGGGTCTAATAGAGATGGGGTTGGTACTTCGTAGAGAAATGTTAACAGGTCCCTTCCTAGATCCCCGTGTTCTATTTGCGGCATGGCGGCGTTATCAAGGATCTCTTGGTTTGGTGGCGGTGTGGGGTTGGTATGAGCCGACGGGGGCGGAAGCCAAGACGGGAAGTCATCGCCTGGCGAGGTGTATGGCGGAGGTGAGGAATATGGTGGAGGGGGAGAGTGGTTGTTGGTTGTTCTGGGAGGAGGACCCGGGTTGGTCGCCCTACTTAATCTCACCCGCCACTCAGGGGTGATAAAGCGGTCCGTAATGATTTGCGGCAGCCGCCTTCGCGCCACGTAAGGCCTATGAGTGCCGGCTCTGCGGGAGCGTTTTCGGGGTCTATTCTTTCCAGGCATTCTGACTGAGAATTGAGGGTTTCTTAGGTGCGTCGTTATACTTATAGCATTTAGGCATCAGGGGTTCTCAACCTTCAGTGGTTCTCAACCTTCTGTGGTTCTCAACCGCCAGTGGTTCTCACCGCCAGTGGTTCTCTACCTACAGTGGTTCCCAACCTTCAGTGGTTCCCAACCTTCAGTGGTTCTCAACCTTCAGTGGTTCTCAACCTTCAGTGGTTCTCAGAACGCAAAGCCTTCTGGAGTGTTGGTTATCTATAATCTTTAGATTATTAGCATGCTGGAAAGAATGTGGTTAGTACAGGGGGAAAAGGGGAGGAGCGATATCCAGAAGGATATCGACACGCGCTTATAAGTTATGTTAATTTTCTAAGAATAATTGTAAAAGATTGGGGATTGCGTTTGGCATGTAGGGGGGAAAAGGGGAGGAGCGATATCCGGAAGGATATCGACACGCGCTTATAAGTTATGTTAAATTTCTAAGAATAATTGTAAAAGATTGGGGATTGCGTTTGACATGTAGGGGGGAAAAGGGGAGGAGCGATATCCAGAAGGATATCGACACGCGCTGATAAGTTATGTTAATTTTATAGTTATAATTGTAAAAGATTGGGGATTGCCTTTGGTATGTAGGGGGATATCATTTAAACGGATTTTAATGACTCAATTTCCTGGCTTTGTTAGCATGGATAATTTTATATCCTCTATCCCAGGATATTTTTAAGTTCTGGAGTGGTAACACTTCGATAACCCTGTGTGGTCCGGTGTAATGATCCGCGAATTTCCCTTTTCGGGTATCTTTTATTACGAATATTTTGTCTCCGGGTTGGAAGGTCTCTTCGTTGATATTACGATCGTAATATCTTTTATACCGCTCTTTTGCGTTTTTCAGTTTTTCCGCCGCGAGATTTTGAAGTTTACGGAGGCATTCCGTTAGGCGAGAGAAGTAACCTCCGTACGTTTCGTCGTCCGGACATTCAATCGGCCGCTGCTGAGCGGGGACGCGCGCTACCTTACCAAATACTAATTCGTGCGGGGTGTATCCCGTACCTTCATGGACACTAGTGTTGTAGGAAAACGCCGCGAGGTCGGTCCAACTGTCCCAGTCGTCATTTTCATTTACATACATTTTTAAGTATTCTATTAAAACGATGTGGGACCGTTCTAAGGAACTTTGAGGGTGAAACGCTGTAGTTTTGCACTGAGCTATCTTGAATTTGCGGGCAATACTTTTCGTAAATGAGCTATTGAAATTCGAAACTTGGTCGTGGGTTTGATTTACATACTTCTTCGGATTTATATTTTCTTGCTTTTTTCTTGATTTCCTTGTGTCGTATCGGAAATGATCACTTAATGCAGATTTTCGGTTTTCTGAGTACGTTTTACTGCAATTATAAGTAAATTGATCCGTATCGCTTGCAGTGAGTAATGCAGTTCCCCGAAGATGCGTGTGTGGTCCATGAATTCTGTGCCGTTTCTTATTTCCGGGCTCGGGTTGCCACTCGGAGTCCGATTTAAAGTTTGAACGTTGCCGGATTGGGCAGACGAGTGCTGTCGTAATATTAAGTGGGTTGCGAGAAAACGTTACTCGGCTGCGTTTCCCACAAGGGTACCTTTCTGTTGGTACTGGGGTTGGATCCGGGGTTTCGATGGGATGTCTAATGGCATGCGTGTGTCCTAGTGGTTCATCGGGGGGACGAACCAAATCATCGTAAGTTTCAACGAGTTGATGGACGTGATTTTCTTCTTCAGGGTTGAGGTCCCTCGGGCAGATCAGGTCGATTATTCCTTCGACTCTAGTTCGAGGTGCTGGCTCATCCTGATTATAATCGTTCGTGGAGGCGAATTTTCTTAATCCCGGTAGGTGTATAATTTGGTGTGCAACTTTCGGTTCCGCAGTTGAGTATACTAGAGGCGTGGACGCTTGTCCGATTTGAGGGTTACCTTCTTCTGGAAGGGTTTTGCTGAGTAGTGCGGACGCTTGTCCGGCTTGAGGGTTACCTTCTTCTGAAAGGGTTTCGCTAACTGCAGGGGGCCGGTTGCCCGTTTCAAATAGGGAGATTTTCATATCTTCGACTTGTTTCAAAGTCGTGGTTTCCTCTGTATACCTTAACTGGGGGTACGTAGCGAGAGCTTCTTCAAATTCTTCTAGTTTTACCAGGGGTACTCCGATAGTTGCCTGTTCCTCGTTGGTGTTTGTGATCCGTAATATCGCTTGTCCGTCCTGGTTTCGTACTAAGGCATCTCCAGCGTAAAGACCTTGTCCTAGGTCGAGTCGTGGGATGTATCCTTCTTGAACTTCAGGGTTAGCGATATTCGCGTGCGAAATTATGCTTGTCCTTGGCGGTATTTGTGTTTCGTAACGCTCGTTAAAGGGGACATAATTTTCATTAAACGTTAGCCACCTTTTCCCGAAGTCTAGGGTTACTCCGCTTTCGGCTAAGAATCCGGATCCTAGTATGCCTTGGTTTGGTAAGGGTATTGCATCTTCGACGACGTGGAAAAGTACTGGGTAGTCAAATAGAGTGGCTGTAAGTGTGCCTAGAGTTGGCACGAAATTTTCGGTGATTCCAATTAGATGAACAGTGTTGTTTGCATCGATTTCGAGGGGTGTTTTTACGCACGTTCGTTTTAATAAATTTACTTCCGCTCCCGTATCGATCATTACGTCGATAGGAGATATTAATTGCGGACTCGAGACGTTGATGGATGGGACGTTGGTTGTGGGAGTGAGGTGCACACGAGCGATTCTGGCCGCAGGGAGTTTTGAAATTGGATAGAATTTATCGGGTGCGCTGTTGCTTTGCCCATTCCACGAGGCGCCTCCTTGTATTCTCGTGGGGGCTCGCCGTTTCCCGACATTTCCTGATTTCGCATTTTCTTCCTGCAATCTATGGCCAAGTGCCCCGTTATGCCGCAGTAATTGCAGGTTCGTGTTTCCGCATGCCGTGGCTGATTATATCCTCTTCCTGGAGGTGGTTGGTCGAAACCTCGCATTGTTGGCCTTTCCGGGGCTCGCGTATTGGGTGGAACCCTACATGAGCGAGCGTCATGACCTTCCCTGTTGCATAATTGGCATCGGGTGCGAGGGGCTCTTTCCTCCGTAAATCGGTTTCGATCCCTTTCTATGGTTGCTCCTTCCTCCGCAAATCGTTTACGATCCCGTTCTATTAGTTTCGTCACACGGACGGCCCTGTCGAATGCCTCGTCTAATGTCGTTAATGTCGTAGGATCCATTTGACTGCGCATCGTAGGCGGTAGTCCGTCCAAAAATGACCTTAAAGCTAACCGGTCTATCTCGTATGCTGCCGTATTTGAATTTTGGTAATAATCGGCATCTTCGTCTGTAATGGCGAATTTCAGGTCCTTCACTCTCGAAATATACTCCAATATGTGCTCGTTCCTTCCGATTACAATATTGGCTAACTCTCCGCGCAAGTGGTCAGATGTTTTGGCAGGAGAAAATACTGTTTTTAGTCGGCTGATAAATGCGTCAACCGTTTTGAAGCTGTAGTCCTCCACGACCAAGTACGCGTGCTTTCGTAAGCGGTTCCTCAATAAACAAGTTAACGGGGGTTCGAATTTAGATGGTATCATATCTCTTGCACGTCTACAAGCTCTCGCAAATTGCAAGATAGGCATATTATGTCCGTCGAAGTATGGTACCGTCTCGACAGCGTCTTTCAAAGTGACCTGAAGGGTGCAATGTGTTCGCGGTTCGTTAACTGCGTCGTCACACAGGTTACTCTCGTGACAACGGGAAGCAGGCGTTTCGAGACGAGTTTTAATTCGCTGTTTTCTCGTTAACATTTCTACGGTATCTTGTAATGAATCTATTTGTTTTATGAGGGATTCCAATCCGGAGGCGGATTGATGTATTTGCTCTTCTACAGCAAATTCGTCGCGGGGATTAGAAGGTCGCGTCTGTTTGTTCATCATTAATTCATATTGAGCTTCTATTTGTGCTTGTTTATCACGCAAGAGTTTCATTTTGTCTTGCAAAGCAGCGGTTGCCGCATCTATAGTACCACCGGATTCCTCCACGGGGTTACCGGGTAGGTTAATGTCGTCGGCATCACCGTACAGCGACATATTTTACCAAATTTATACGAATATATATAGGGTAATTTGATACTAGTTAATTTAACGCGCAAGGGCAATCGTGGGGTGAGTAAATTTTGATATCATTTGTTTTTCTTTTATTTTTCAATTTCGATATCCCACCGCTGTCACCAGAAAAACATGTCACGTTCCAGATTGCGATCTGGAAGAGACACGCCGTTCAAAGACGCAGGGCTGCTGCGCTAAGAACTGAAGGGGGATTTACGCTATTTTATACAGGGCTATTTGGTATTGCACAAGAAACAAGTCCTTTTTGTATCAAGAAAGGTGTCCCAGAGTGATTTATTCAGTGACTTGGTCTCCTTAGGGAATCGGACAGTAGGAAGTCGGATAGTGGTGAAGGAGGATGGAAAGATAAGAAGAAGGAAACGAGATCCTTAGGGGCAACGTAAATGATTCGCCACGCCAAGGAGGAAAGAAAGATAGGAAGAGAGAAAGGAAATCCTTAGGGGCAACGTAAATGATTCGCCACGCCAAGGAGGAATGAAGGGTAAGAAGAAGGAAAGGAAATCCTTAGGGGCAACGTAAATGATTCGCCACGCCAAGGAGGAAAGAAAGATAGGAAGAGAGAAAGGAAATCCTTAGGGGCAACGTAAATGATTCGCCACGCCAAGGAGGAATGAAGGGTAAGAAGGAGGAAGGAAATCCTTAGGGGCAACGTAAATGATTCGCCACGCCAAGGAGGAAAGAAAGGTAAGGAGGAGGAAGGAAATCCTTAGGGGCAACGTAAATGATTCGCCGCGCCAAGGAGGAATGAAAGGTAAGAAGGAGGAAGGAAATCCTTAGGGGCAACGTAAATGATTCGCCACGCCAAGGAGGAATGAAAGGTATGAAGAAGGGAAGGAAATCCTTAGGGGCAACGTAAATGATTCGCCACGCCAAGGAGGAATGAAAGGTAAGAAAAAGGAAAGGAAAAGGGAATTTACGGAAAGAGACCATGCCCCGAAAACAAACGTCTCACTCTTAGGATGCAATATACGCGTTGTTATTTGGGTAAAATATAATGTGGTATTAGGAGAGATAGAGCTCGCTATGTTGACAATGATTATTAAAAACTCACGATATCATGGGGGCGAAACTCGTCCTGTCGACTGAATGCAAGGGTTCACCAGCGCGTGATGACTTCCTTGATGAATTCGGCCTGAACGTCCCACAGTTCCTCGGTAGATAGGTCGAAATACTGCTCGATACACTCCGGGCACTGGGCTGCAGGCTGAACAACTGATATTCTTGAGGTGCAGTTGGTGCAGATGGAAATGCGTAGTGATGTTTCGTACGAGCACATGTCGTGCCAGCCTCCCGGCTGATATTCTTGTATCCGGTCAGGGGCAAGATAAGTATAGCAATCGCTGCAGAGACGGGAACCCCAATTGTTCACGTAAATGGACTCGGCAGCGATCTTAGAACAACATATGTTCAGCAACGGCTGGTATGTGACTGGGTCATCTATAGGTAAGACACCGTCCCAGGGGCCTTGAAACTCTTCGTCCTCTAATTCTTCTTCCCACGTTTCGTAGGGAATCTTCATTCAATCGGAGAAATCGTAGAGTAACGCGAAGGAAGGTTTTCAATTCAGATTGTAGAGCAGTATGTTGATCACAAGTGGTTTATTCACTATTGACAGGTCGTTGTTCACTTATTTGTAAAATACTTGTTTGACATTCGTAGCTTAAGTAATATCCGAAAGTAATTTACGGGACTACCGAGAGGTAGACCGAAGTATCGATGTTCACTGTCGCGAAGCTGCTGGACGACTGAGCGACTACTAAGTTCTTTAGTGAATTATCTGAATTTAATCCAGCAAATATTCTATGTTCCGTAATGTTTTGTTTGAATTAAGTCAATGAGAATATTCTATGTTCCTATTAAATCGATAGGAATAGATCGCAAAATATTCTATGTTCTTATTGAATTAAATGAATTAAATCGAGAATTATTCTAAGTTCTTATTGAATTAAATGAATTAAATCGAGAATTATTCTAAGTTCTTAATGAATTAGATCAACGAAAATATTCTATGTTCTTATTGAATTAAATGAATTAAATCGAGAATTATTCTATGTTCTTATCGGATTAAATGAATTAGATCAACGAAAATATTCTATGTTCTTATTGAATTAAATGAATTAAATACCGATCGAATCGGAGGCGTTTTCC
This sequence comes from Nomada flava, assembly GCA_951802745.1. Classification (NCBI taxonomy): domain Eukaryota; kingdom Metazoa; phylum Arthropoda; class Insecta; order Hymenoptera; family Apidae; genus Nomada; species Nomada flava. The sequence continues at coordinate 12,240,300 of OX637901.1, read as the reverse complement.
AGCAGCAGGCGGAGCAAATCACTGAACTGAACTGATCGTTGAACTGATGCACTGATGAAACGTTGAACTGAACTGCACTGATGGAACTGAATACTGAATTGCTCCTCTGGTGGTGCTGGCTTATTTATAGTACGCTTCAGTGGTTCTCCGTTGGCTGGTGTTCTCAATCGGCAGGGGTTCTCAATTGGCAGGGGTTCTCAAACGGCAGTGGTTCTCAAACGGCAGGGGATCTCAAACGGCAGTGGTTCTCAAACGGCAGGGGTTCTCAAACGGCAGTGGTTCTCAAACGGCAGTGGTTCTCAAACGGCAGTGGTTCTCAAACGGCAGTGGTTCTCAAACGGCAGTGGTTCTCAAACGGCAGAGGTTCTCAACTGGCAGTGGTTCTCAACTGGCAGTGGTTATCTGTTAACTCTTAAACTGGGTTTTAATTATTAGTAGACATTAATTGTATAATTTTTGTGTTTCAGATCCATGGTACTGTAAGTTAAATGGTTTTGGGAACATTATCCTCGTGTAGTGAGGGGCTCGAGAGGGCGCGATTATGGGCAACTTCCTTGTAAGTTTTGGTGAATTTAAGGGACGCAAAAGGGGATGCTTCCTCGTGTAGTGAGGGATACTCTCGGGACGCGAAAGGGGACTAATATTGTTAGAACATATCGTGGAATTAAGTAAAGGGTTTACTTGTTGTGGTTTGTCTGAAGTAAAAAGGAGCGAGGTAAAGAAACTAGGCAAATAAGGACGAGGTTTGAAGTTAGAATGTTTGGAGTTAGAATGTTTGCAATTAGAATGATTGCAAGAAGAATGTTTGGGATTAGAATGTTTGGAATTTGAATGTTTGGATTTAGAATGGGTTGAGTTAAAATGTTTGAGTTAAAATGTTTGAGTTAAAATGTTTGCTCAGTGTATGCCGGACGTTTCATAGCCGCGAGGGCAGTCTAGCGTTCACATCATAGCGTATAAATATAAGAGAAGAAAGAAAAAAAATAAGGGGCCGATCAGAGAGAAGCAGGTCGGCACGTCACACTTCCCAGCTCCCGCAATCGTTCTTTCTATCGACAAATCGCACGAATACGTGCTATTCGATGTTTCCAATCGTTTTGCATCGACGGTAGGTATGGATTCACTTCCCAGCTCCCGCAATCGTTCTTTCTATCGACAATTGGCACGAATACGTGATATTCGATGTTTCCAATCGTTTTGCATCGACGGTAGGTAAGGATTCACTTCCCAGCTCCCGCAATCGTTCTTTCTATCGATAATTGGCACGAATACGTGCTATTCGATGTTTCCAATCGTTTTGCATCCACGGTAGGTAAGGATTCACTTCCCAGCTCCCGCAATCGTTCTTTCTATCGACAAATCGCACGAATACGTGATATTCGATGTTTCCAATCGTTTTGCATCGACGGTAGGTAAGGATTCACTTCCCAGCTCCCGCAATCGTTCTTTCTATCGATAATTGGCACGAATACGTGCTATTTGATGTTTCCAATCGTTTTGCATCCACGGTAGGTAAGGACTCACTTCCCAGCTCCCGCAATCGTTCTTTCAATCGACAAATCGCACGAATACGTGCTATTCGATGTTTCCAATCGTTTTGCATCGACGGTAGGTCAGGATTCACTTCCCAGCTCCCGCAATCGTTCTTTCTATCGACAATTGGCACGAATACGTGATATTCGATGTTTCCAATCGTTTTGCATCGACGGTAGGTAAGGATTCACTTCGCAGCTCCCGCAATCGTTCTTTCTATCGACAATTGGCACGAATACGTGATATTCGATGTTTCCAATCGTTTTGCATCGACGGTAGGTAAGGATTCACTTCCCAGCTCCCGCAATCGTTCTTTCTATCTATAATTCGCACGAATACGTGCTATTCGATGTTTCCTATCGTTTTGCATCGACGGTAGGTAAGGATTCACTTCCCAGCTCCCGCAATCGTTCTTTCTATTGATAATTGGCACGAATACGTGCTATTCGATGTTTCCAATCGTTTTGCATCCACGGTAGGTAAGGATTCACTTCCCAGCTCCCGCAATCGTTCTTTCTATCGATAATTGGCACGAATACGTGCTAATCGATGCTTCCAATCGTTTTGCATCGACGGTAGGTAAGGATTCACTTCCCAGCTCCCGCAATCGTTCTTTCTATCGATAATTTGCACGAATACGTGCTATTCGATATTTCCAATCGTTTTGCATCGACGGTAGGTAAGGATTCACTTCCCAGCTCCCGCAATCGTTCTTTCTATCGATAATTGGCACGAATACGTGCTATTGGATGTTTCCAATCGTTTTGCATCCACGGTAGGTAAGGATTCACTTCCCAGCTCCCGCAATCGTTCTTTCTATCGATAATTGACACGAATACGTGCTATTCGATGTTTCCAATCGTTTTGCATCGACGGTAGGTAAGGATTCACTTCCCAGCTCCCGCAATCGTTCTTTCTATCGATAATTGGCACGAATACGTGCTATTCGATGTTTCCAATCGTTTTGCATCCACGGTAGGTAAGGATTCACTTCCCAGCTCCCGCAATCGTTCTTTCTATCGATAATTCGCACGAATACGTGCTATTCGATGTTTCCAATCGTTTTGCATCGACGGTAGGTAAGGATTCACTTCCCAGCTCCCGCAATCGTTCTTTCTATCGATAATTTGCACGAATACGTGCTATTCGATGTTTCCAATCGTTTTGCATCGACGGTAGGTAAGGATTCACCTCCCAGCTCCCGCAATCGTTCTTTCTATCGATAATTCGCACGAATACGTGCTATTCGATTTTTCCAATCGTTTTGAATCGACGGTAGGTAAGGATTCACCTCCCAGCTCCCGCAATCGTTCTTTCTATCGATAATTCGCACGAATACGTGCTATTCGATTTTTCCAATCGTTTTGCATCGACGGTAGGTAAGGATTCACTTCCCAGCTCCCGCAATCGTTCTTTCTATCGATAATTGGCACAAATAAGTGATATTCGATGTTTCCAATCGTTTTGCATCGACGGTAGGTAAGGATTCACTTCCCAGCTCCCGCAATCGTTCTTTCTATCGACAATTGGCACGAATACGTGATATTCGATGTTTCCAATCGTTTTGTATCGACGGTAGGTAAGGATTCACTTCCCAGCTCCCGCAATCGTTCTTTCTATCGATAATTTGCACGAATACGTGCTATTCGATGTTTCCAATCGTTTTGCATCGACGGTAGGTAAGGATTCACCTCCCAGCTCCCGCAATCGTTCTTTCTATCGATAATTTATACGAATACGTGCTATTCGATGTTTCCAATCGTTTTGCATCGACGGTAGGTATGGATTCACTTCCCAGCTCCCGCAATCGTTCTTTCTATCGACAATTGGCACGAATACGTGATATTCGATGTTTCCAATCGTTTTGCATCGACGGTAGGTAAGGATTCACTTCCCAGCTCCCGCAATCGTTCTTTCTATCGATAATTGGCACGAATACGTGCTATTGGATGTTTCCAATCGTTTTGCATCCACGGTAGGTAAGGATTCACTTCCCAGCTCCCGCAATCGTTCTTTCTATCGATAATTGACACGAATACGTGCTATTCGTTGTTTCCAATCGTTTTGCATCGACGGTAGGTAAGGATTCACTTCCCAGCTCCCGCAATCGTTCTTTCTATCGATAATTGGCACGAATACGTGCTATTCGATGTTTCCAATCGTTTTGCATCGACGGTAGGTAAGGATTCACTTCCCAGCTCCCGCAATCGTTCTTTCTATCGACAATTGGCACGAATACGTGATATTCGATGTTTCCAATCGTTTTGAATCGACGGTAGGTAAGGATTCACTTCCCAGCTCCCGCAATCGTTCTTTCTATCGATAATTGGCACGAATACGTGTCACGTTCCAGGTTACTTCCGGAAGAGACATACTGTACGCACGCAGGATGAGGAACGGAAATTGAATGGGGAAGGTGAACGTAGGTTCTCGGGGTCGAATTCAAGATTCGCGCACGCCGAGAGGAAAGGTAAGTAAAGGAAAAGGAAGAATCTCGGGGTAGAATACAAAATTCGCGCACGCCGAGAGGAAAGGTAAGTAAAGGAAAGGAAGAATCTCGGGGTCGAATGCAAGATTCGCGCACGCCGAGAGGAAAGGTAAGTAGAGAAAGGAAATGAAATACCTCGGGGTCGAATGCAAGATTCGCGCACGCCGAGAGGAAAGGTAAGTAGAGGAAAGGAGGAATCTCGGGGTCGAATGCAAGATTCGCGCACGCCGAGAGGAAAGGTAAGTAGAGAAAGGAAAGGAAATACCTCGGGGTCGAATGCAAGATTCGCGCACGCCGAGAGGAAAGGTAAGTAGAGAAAAGGAAGAATCTCGGGGTCGAATGCAAGATTCGCGCACGCCGAGAGGAAAGGTAAGTAAAGGAAAAGGAAGAATCTCGGGGTCGAATGCAAGATTCGCGCACGCCGAGAGGAAAGGTAAGTAGAGAAAGGAAAGGAAATACCTCGAGGTCGAATGCAAGATACGCGCACGCCGAGAGGAAAGGGAGGTAAAGGAAAAGGAAGGGAAACGAAGTTAGGAGTGCCGTACTATTACTGCGGAAGGATTGATCTGCAGCAACACCAATTCCTCGGATTCCAAACAATATTGAGAAATGTGAACGAAACCTCGTAAGGAACGAAATAAAAAACGACTCACCGAGCTGCAATGTCGGGTTTGCGATCCTCGGGTAGACACGTATAATTGCTACCATCGGGTGAGCACCTCGAGTACTTGTCCCGATTGTACTTGCCACAGCTCTTCCGCTGTTATTTCGAAGTACTGTTCTGTGCACTCTGCGCACTGAGATGCTGGGCGGATGGAGGAGATTTCGGTGTTGCAGTGTGCACAAATGGAAATGCGTTGGGCTTCTTCGGCAGTGCTCATGTCATGCCAACCTCCTGATTGATATGCTTGTCCTTGTATGGGGGTCAACTGATTGTAACAGTTGATGCAAATTCGGTCCCAGTCGCTTATGTATATTCCTACTGTGGCGATAGTGGAACACCAAATGTCTAGCAGGGGTTTATAAATCTCTGGATAATCAGAGGGAAGGACGCCGTCCCAGGGACCCTGAAATTCCTGGTCCTCCTCTTCTTCGGCTTCTTCCCAAATATCGTAAGGGAGCTGCATTGGATAAATAATGCTGTGGTGCTGCGCGAAAGTTTCTTGAGGTTCACTGGCTTATTGTATTTATTAGAATAAGTCAAGAATACTTCGAAGTTCGTTGAGGTATTTATTTAAATAATCGTGAAATAATTCTATGTTCATAAGGTATTTATTGAAATAAATCGTGGAATTATTCTATGTTCCTTAAGGTAATTATTGAAATAATTCGTGAAATAATTCTATGTTCCTTAAGGTAATTATTGAAATAAATCGTGAAACTATTCTAAGTTCCTTGAGGTATTTATCGAAATAAATCGTGAAATAATTCTATGTTCCTTAAGGTATTTATCGAAATAATTCACTGTATGATTCTAAAATCAAGACCGGTATATCAACGTTCACTGTCACTTGTAGATTGATTCACTGATGTGTAGGCGCTTGCTGCCACTTGTCACGTTCCAGGTTACTTCCGGAAGAGACATACTGTACGCACGCAGGATGAGGAACGGAAATTGAATGGGGAAGGTGAACGTAGGTTCTCGGGGTCGAATTCAAGATTCGCGCATGCCGAGAGGAATGGTAAGTAAAGGAAAAGGAAGAATCTCGGGGTCGAATACAAAATTCGCGCACGCCGAGAGGAAAGGTAAGTAAAGGAAAGGAAGAATCTCGGGGTCGAATGCAAGATTCGCGCACGCCGAGAGGAAAGGTAAGTAGAGAAAGGAAAGGAAATACCTCGGGGTCGAATGCAAGATTCGCGCACGCCGAGAGGAAAGGTAAGTAGAGAAAAGGAGGAATCTCGGGGTCGAATACAAAATTCGCGCACGCCGAGAGGAAAGGTAAGTAAAGGAAAAGGAAGAATCTCGGGGTCGAATGCAAGATTCGCGCACGCCGAGAGGAAAGGTAAGTAGAGAAAGGAAGAATCTCGGGGTCGAATGCAAGATTCGCGCACGCCGAGAGGAAAGGTAAGTAAAGGAAAAGGAATACCTCGGGGTCGAATGCAAGATTCGCGCACGCCGAGAGGAAAGGTAAGTAGGGAAAGGAAAGGAAATACTGTGACGTGCCGTCATTTTTTGCCGCATGTCGGCTCACATTTTTCTTCCTTTATTTACTATATCCACTGCCTGTGAACAAATGAACTCTCTTATTACTCCAACCCATCACTAGTCAAACGAGGTACTTACCTTATGTTGCGCTTCTCATCACCGATTACCTGTGAACAAACAAACTCTCTTATTACTCCAACCCATCGCTAGTCAAACGAGGTACTTACCTTATGTTGCGCTTCTCATCACCGATTACCTGTGAACAAACAAACTCTCTTATTACTCCAACCCATCACTAGTCAAACGAGATACTTACCTTATGTTGCGCTTCTCATCACCGATTACCTGTGAACAAACAAACTCTCTTATTACTCCAACCCATCACTAGTCAAACTAGGTACTTACCTTATGTTGCGCTTCTCATCATCGATTACCTGTGAACAAACAAACTCTCTTATTACTCCAACCCATCACTAGTCAAACGAGGTACTTACCTTATGTTGCGCTTCTCATCACCGATTACCTGTGAACAAATAAACTCTCTTATTACTCCTACCCATCACTAGTCAAACGAGATACTTACCTTACATTACATTTCTCATCATCGACTGCTTTCGAACAAATAAATTCCTCTCATAAGATACTCACCTTATATTTCTCTTCTCATCACCGACTACCTGCAAACAAATAATATCTCTAAATATTCCAACTCATCGCTACACAAAACACCATTACCTTAAACGAAGAACAACGACACTCGAGAGAAGCCCTCACTCCACGAGGAAGAAACCCCTTTTGCGTCCCAAGAGAAGCCCTCACTCCACGAGGAAGAAACCCCTTTCGCGTCCCAAGAGAAGCCCTCACTCCACGAGGAAGAAACCCCTTTCGCGTCCCAAGAGAAGCCCTCACTCCACGAGGAAGAAAACCCCTTTCGAATCCTCTCGAGTATATCGCTACAATATGATCAAATCAAATAACACACCCGAACCTACAATACAAAAGACGCATGATTAACCAATACAATTTATTAAAATATTTTATTACAAAACGATATCATCAAACAACCTATCCGAATTCACCATATAACAATATTGTAATTAACTAATATAATTTATTTTAACCAATCTCGGTACAATGGAGAACCCCTGCCGGTTGAGGATCACTGGCATTCCAGAGCAATCGACTCCAGTAGCAGTCAACATACCACGCATACCACGCATACCAGACATACCACGCATACCAGACATTCCTCGCATACCAGAGATTCCATGGATGGGTATAAATAAGCCGGCACCACCTGAATAATCGTACAGTCGTTCAGTTCAGTCATTCAGTCCAGTCGTTCAGTCGTTCAGTTCAGTCTTCGAGTGGCAGCAAGCGCCTACACATCAGTGAATCAATCTACAAGTGACAGTGAACGTTGATATACCGGTCTTGATTTTAGAATCATACAGTGAATTATTTCGATAAATACCTTAAGGAACTTAGAATAATTCCACGATTTATTTCGATAAATACCTTAAGGAACTTAGAATAATTTCACGATTTATTTCAATAAATACCTTAAGGAACATAGAATTATTTCACGATTTATTTCAATAAATACCTTAAGGAACATAGAATTATTTCACGATTTATTTCGATAACTACCTTAAGGAACATAGAATTATTTCACGATTATTTCAATAAATACCTCAACGAACTTCGAAGTATTCTTGACTTATTCTAATAAATACAATAAGCCAGTGAACCTCAAGAAACTTTCGCGCAGCACCACAGCATTATTTATCGAATGCAGCTCCCTTACGATATTTGGGAAGAAGCCCAACGCATTTCCATTTGTGCACACTGCAACACCGAAATCTCCTCCATCCGTCCAGCATCTCAGTGCGCAGAGTGCACAAAACAGTACTTCGAAATAACAGAGGAAGAGCTGCGGCAAGTACATTCGGGACACGTACTCGAGGTGCTCACCCGATGGTAGCAATTATAAGTGTCTACCCGAGGATCGCAAACACGACATTGCAGCTCGGTGCGTCGTTTTATTACTTCGTTCTCTACGAGATGTCGTTCGCATTTCTCAATATTGTTTGGAATCCGAGGAATTGGTATTGCTGCAGATCAATCCATCCGCAGTAATAGTACGGCACTCCTAACTTCCTTTTCCCTTCCTTTTCCTTTACTTACCTTTCCTCTCGGCGTGCGCGAATCTTGTATTCGTCCCCGAGATTCTTCCTTTTCCTTTACTTACCTTTCCTCTCGGCGTGCGCGAATTTTGTATTAGACCCCGAGATTCTTCCTTTTCCTTTACTTACCTTTCCTCTCGGCGTGCGCGAATCTTGTATTCGACCCCGAGATTCTTCCTTTTCTCTACTTATCTTTCCTCTCGGCGTGCGCGAATCTTGCATTCGACCCCGAGGTATTTCCTTTCCTTTCTCTACTTACCTTTCCTCTCGGCGTGCGCGTATTTTGTATTCGACCCCGAGATTCTTCCTTTTCTCTACTTACCTTTCCTCTCGGCGTGCGCGAATCTTGCATTCGACCCTGTGACGTGCCGTCATTTTTTGCCGCATGTCGGCTCACATTTTTCTTCCTTTATTAACTATATCCACTGCCTGTGAACAAACGAACTCTCTTATTACTCCAACCCATCACTAGTTAAACGAGGTACTTCCCTTATGTTGCGCTTCTCATCATCGATTACCTGTGAACAAACGAACTCTCTTATTACACCATCCCATCACTAGTCAAACGAGGTACTTACCTAATGTTGCGCTTCTCATCATCGACTGCCTGTGAACAAATAACCCTCTTATTACTCCAACCCATCACTAGTCAAACGAGATACTTACCTTACATTACGCTTCTCATCATCGACTGTTTTCGAACAAACTCCTCTCATAAGATACTCACCTTATATTTCTCTTCTCATCACCGACTACCTGTGTCACCTCCCGGGATCCTCCGAAACGTGACGATCCGTAGGTGCAGCGCGGATCCGAATCGACCCACTATGCGGATACAGGGTTGGTTGTGGTTAGTGTGGTCGTGGGGGCGCGAGTGGTTAAGACCATAGAAATTGCATCGAAATCAGAAAAAAAGCCATACTCTTCGATATATAAGAATTTCGAGGTTTTTGGAAACAAAAATCGAAAATTCAAAAATTCGCCAGGTTGGTCGCCGTCCCACTGGAATACTACCCAGCAAACCAGAATTCGATTACGGACGTTCCTAGTGGTACTTACCGTACGTTCCACCAAAAATCGGACATTTTGCCGTCATGCCACCAGTAAACGGTAAACATTAGGAAGAAACGCAAAGAGGGCAAAGTTAAACTGTTTCATGCTGGCTATAAGATAGCCTGTCCACTTTTCCGAAATTTCTAATGAAAATTTTGAGATAACGAATTCAAATTCTTTAAACGAAGAGATAGCGAGCCGCATCGGGGCGGCTACAAAGTCCAGGATTTAGTGCCGAAATTGAACGCTAGAAAATCGAGACGCGCATCTAACCCAAACCTAACCTAACCGAAATTCCGAAAAAACCTAACCCAAAAATAGGTCCAACCCAATCCTAACCTAACCAAAGTTTATATATAATTTATCGCAAACCTAACCCAAACCTGACCCAAACCTAAACCAAACCTAACCACAATTTATGTACAACATCGCGCAAACCTAACCTACACAACCACCTAATATAAATCAAACCTAACCCAAACCTTTTTTTTTTTTTTTTTCCCACCACCATCCCTCAACAACTCTCACGCCCGCAACCACGATGATTATATGGGCGATCATCGAGTTGTCAAGCACTAAGAAGTCCTCGCTCGGATGGGCAACCCTACATCCAGTCCGGCTACAAGTGTAGTCCGGAGCCTGGTTCAGGACCCTGCCAGATGAAGGCACAGAAGGTGCAAGCACCCGGCACACCCACCCAAGAACTCGAATTTACATTACGCAAACAATATTCATACACGCCCCAAAGTACCACCCCTGCCCTAGAGGCAGTTGAGCTTCTGCAATTCGGAGTAAGAACTCCTGCTCATTAAAAACAATTTTACGTACCCCTAATGGGCGCCAGACAGACGGACACGACTCCAATCCGCTGCCGACGCCCACCTGGTGTGCGGGGTTTCGCCAGTACTGGGGCCGCTGTACTACCATTTTCATGAGTGACCATGGCTACAGCTGCCACCCCGATGCCTAATAGTCTACCCGCTCAGGGAAGAGTATAATATGTAAAACCCATAAATTACCCGGTAGCTCATACAGACTCAGCGTGGCGAACAGAACACACACGCCGGTGCAATGCTGGTCATACTCTCGCTCACTTATTCGTTATCGCCGGCTAAATAGCTATTTACTGCGCCCTCCCGAGGAGGGCGCCTCCCCTACCATTGGGAGGGTATTACATTCACACAAGAAACGCCACACACGCAAAAAATTTATTTCAGTACGCAGATATACTTATAATGATACATCTCAACATAGCAGCCCCGTACCACAAGTCGGGCTGCATTCATCCACTCTCGTTCATACTTATTGTCCAAAAAAGTCAGTATGTTGTCCACTTGGCATAGCACAGAACTACATTATGCACTCACTCCCGATAGAATAACACTGTTAGTCGTGGACCCTGCGCAAAATTGTGACAGCAAAAGTTCCAGCAGGCAGGCTGTCTGCATTGTCTCTATGACGAGTCAAACCGGGCGCCAAGGTTACCCAGGACCCTCACAAATTGATACCGATCACCGACCGGCATGATCCCAAACTATCTACATTACCCATTCTGTGTGCGATCGGCAATGATTACACCCAGTTCCTACTAACGCTCGTGCGCTACTGATACGAGTTGTGTCTATGACCCTGGCGGCTGCGCGTCGCTACAGCACAAATGCGCATGCGTTTCCGCACCGACCAGCCAATCACTCATAGTCAACTAGCTACCGCCATCTACCACCTTAACCCGGTACTTACGTTTTGTCGCGTTACACGCATTGATTTCTGTCATCGCAAATTCGTACGTCGTTAATTTGTTATTAGTTATTATTACGCCATGTGTGCAATGTTCGCGCGTTCTTAATATGTCTGGTCCGTTTTGTACGTGTTTCAGTCCAGTTCGACGCTGTCACCACGTGCTGGATTAATTGGAAAACACTCGCATCGTCCCTGCAGCAGCATTACCTAACCTATATTTCTACCTATTTCTACCAATCCGCAGGCTGCTCGTCCCGTTTCTCTCGTGCCTATCTACGCGCCGTGTCGCAGTATAACAGGTAAATCGCACTACAGGTTTTATAAAGATTTCAATGCTTCGCGTTACATGCTACTGTTATGCTTCGTTTTAGTTGCGTTGCGTCCAGTCTGTCATTGCTATGGTAGCACCCACCCTGCATCAATCATGCGGAAGATAACTCCAGGTAACCCATATAATTGCTGTATTCCTATTTTGTCTAATATAACCGTCAATGTTCAGCATCAATTTGTTTGATTGATTATTTAACCTCCCCAATGTGTCAATCGTTAGACATCATTCTACCGGCATTTTTATTTGCGCAAAGTCCACTATTCCCGTCACCATCACTAAATCTATAACGCTCTCACCACTGGGCAGGCTGCCGCAGCAGTAACGTGTCTCGCCCTGTCCTTCGGAACTCCCTTCTTGATACATAGCTGGCACCTGGGCTGGTTGTTGCACTGCGCCATGCTATGCTCGTGCGAACCACATTTCCGACATATCTCCCTGATCTTCGCATCAAGGCTGCACTTAGCCGCAATGTGCCCCAGCTCGTGACACCTGTAGCATCTCATGATGCTGGGCAACACCTTGATCCTGCAAACGAGGAACACAACTCTCACCTTTCCGCATGTAGTCACCTTCCTGAACTCGGGGCAGTCAGCACAGCTCACAAGTGCTCGCTGGGCCCCCCCAAAGCCAGGTCTCAGGGACACCAGCCGATGTTCACAACCCGGGAGGGCCCGCTTCAGCTCTTCCTCGAGTTCGTCCCTGGTAGTCAGTTCATCAATGTCCAAGATCTGAATTGTCCTCTTCCTCCTAATGCTGTCTACACTTGCAGCGGCCCCCATGGCTGCCGCCACCTGCTCACGCACCTTGTCTATATGGCCTGCCTTCGTCTCCTTGGCAAATTGCAGCAGTAAGAAACCCGCCGCCGTTTTGCGGGCCGCAGTCACCTCCACCTCACGGAGGCATTCCTGCTTCTTGACTTGCCTCAGCATATCAGCGTACGTGGTGCCCTCCTTGGCACGCATCACAATGGCCGCAGGCAGCAGCTTGGGGTTTGCCACGGCCGCCTGTCGCTTAGGCATCCTTTTCCTGCCGCCAGCTGCAGCACTATCAGCACTCACTTTTCCAACAGCACTCACCCGGGATTCACAACCGGTGCGATGGTTACCATCACCCAAATTGCGCTTCCTTCTTCTGCCCTCTCTGGATACACCCTGCCAGTCCATATCAGTAGGCCCGGCCGTGTCCTCATAGTCGGAAGGGGGAGCTCTCACCATTCTCCTCTTCCTAGCCCCCACCGGAGGCGAGTCAGTGGGGTTTATCTGCCTAGCTCTCTTGCCGCTCTCCTTAGCCTGGGCCCGGGCCAACTCCAACTCCCTGCCCATAATATCCATCTGGTCCCCAGCCGTCTGCAGCTCGGCCTGCCTGTCCTCCAGCCTACGGTCGGCGGCCTCCTGCTCGAGCTTACAGGCCGCTGCGTCCTCGCATACCTTGCGGTATAGTTTTAGTATACCTACAAGCCCCGATGACGGCCTCTGGGCAACCGCACCGTCCATCACCTTGAGGGTCTCGACCAGCTTGGTCTTAATCGCGTCCAGTGCAGGACTCAAGAGCGCCGCCGCAGTCGGGCTGTCTCCGCATTTCGTGCTCGCCAGTCCCAAATCCAATAATACGTCTCCGACCATGTCCTTGGCCGTCTGGAGATCGATCACCGCAGCCTTAACTCTCTGGTACGAGGCTGACCATTCCTCGTTTTCACTGCCCAATTTTTCAGTGAACTCCTTAAGAGGAGAGCGCACCGCCGGAAGCTGCGAGACACCGGTCTCGCACTCAGCAGCCCCCAGCGAAGCAGAGGCGATTGCAGGAAACCACGATTCACAGAACCCCTCACCAACGCTGTCCGTATCGGTGCCAATATCCCACCGCGCCGCCCCCGGCTCAGAACAACGAGCTCCTATGGGGCTCGCCTCCGCATCCGACAGGATGCGCCTCCTGCTACGCCTGGTGTTCTTCTCGGTCATACTCAGAAGCCGACAACCTAACCTCAAAGACTGTGACCCAATCCTTAATCACAACGCAGGCACACACCACTAAAATATTTACAAGTCTCTAAGCGGAGCTCTCGCAGACAAGCCCCGACGCACTACTCACTGCCTAGAGCACACGCGGATCCTCCCGCACCGGCAGCTCCCGACGCACTACGCCACGTGGCAGTCGGGAAGAATATAATCGCGATCCGCTTCCGCCGCTGGATTCAACACAAATTCGCTGTCAATAATAGCTTAGGTAATATTACTGTATCTAGATACGAGAGGAAATATCGCACATAAAAGAAAAGAAAAGAACTTGTCCCGAAGAACGCGCACACGAGGCAGCAGACTTGTAGGTTAGGAGACAGGCGCGTCCCCTATTATCGTAGATTTCTGAGTTAATCTCACCGAATTAACACCGACTGCTTGCTACGTCAGTAACTGACGGTCCCACAAGCAATCAGATTCACAATTGAGCCAACTTGGTTGACTTATTCGCAAAAAATCGCAACAAATCGCAGAGCAACTACTCAACGCGTCCGTTCGGTACAATGGCCAGAACGGAACTAAACCTAACCCAAACCTAACCCAAACCTAACCCAAACCTAACCTAAACCCAACCAAAACTCGTGTGCAGCATAACACCGACCTAACCGACACAACCACCCAATATAATCCAAACCTGACCCAACCGATGGGAATTCCCAAATTGTCACAAAGTAGCCAATCCATCTCGCTATTACCCGTAACTAATAAAAATGTATGTTACCATAGGCAGTTCTCTACCACACATCGACGTACGGCCACACACACACACACACACTGATAATTGTCCTGATGGTAGCATTAAGTCTAAGTACTTTCTTAAGTTAAGAAACCAGGGGTAAACGTGAGTATGCTGACTCACCTATGATAAGATAGATTATAAGAATACGTAGATTAAGAACCGTGACGAATCAGGGTGTGCGGACCAATCCGTGTTTGTCCTTTCAAGTTGAGGACAAGCACGGATAAGTGCTGACGACAATAGCGAAGGGATAGCGTTGTCTCGCACGTGGGCATTCCGGAGTCAAGGCCTGGGAAAAGATCGGGTAATAATCTGCTGAACATGACGATATGCCTCGGTGCACCAGCATCCGCTCCCAGAGCGATAACAACTGTCGCTCAGGAATGCACACGCTGCAGAGATACGAAGCGCGAGAACCGTCGCGAGGGCGATAACAACTGTCGCTCAGGAATGCACACGCTGCAGAAATACGAAGCGCGAGAACCGTCGCGAAACGGTCGTTCCCAGGACGGTGGCCCCTGCTGCATCAGCATCTTCTGGCTGCGGCAGTGGGGGCTGCTGCATCAGCACCTGGGAGGAATAAAAGACCGGAGCGAACGGTCGCAAGGCAGTTCAGTTCCAACCGAGAAGTTAGAAACATCAAGTTCTATACGACTGAAGTTCAATCCGGTAGTCTAACGGTGCAGTTCGACGAGTTCGTTGTAGTTGTGCTTGTAAGCGGCAAATCGTCAGCACGATCCACCATTTGTTACCTGTACTCTCAACTGTAGTCGACCGATAGGTAAAGGTGAGCATTAATAAACAGTAACACTTGACACTTCATCGGTCTTCCATTTTATACGAACAACTTACTACTCGCCGAATGTGCTCGGTAGATGCCCGCTGGAAATAGGCGAAGGCGTAGGAGAGGGGTCCAGTCGCGGCTCCGCCACAATATCAGGCGCCGGGAGCTGATCGCCGCCCGTCGCGTGCAATTGGCGCAAGAGACTGGGCCGTTGATCGACCTGACGTTAGCTTCTCCACCGGCGCCAGTCGACCTGACGCTGGATTCTCCAAGGGCGCCGATCGACTCGACAACCGCTGGCGCCGGGGCCGTTCCGTCCATCATCGACTTGACAGTCGGGGGTTCGCCCGAGCCCTCGACTTCGCGGGGTCCCTCCGGCCAAATACCCGTGTTGCCTTCCTCGTCTCACGCATCGCCTTTGTCCATCTCGTACTCCCCCATCTCCCACGCATCCGAACAAACTCCGCAGCCCTTCGCTAGACGACAACTAGTTTTCTCGTCATCCCCGGCTCAGACAACTACATCCTCGGTAGATTCAAGGGCAACCACGCCCGAATATTACCGGCCCTATATCGACCCCCCGGTCAGTCCCCCATCCCCGCAACAGCAACTCGACCCTCTGGACAGCGACGAGGAGTGGCCACATCAACAGATTTATCCGAATTACCCGGGATATTATCCGGTTTTTATTAGCGACCGGTTCCCTGGTCAACCAAACGTCCCCGAAGGCGAGCCGGTCCCGGAAGAGTATCATACGTTGTTATTTCAAACGATATTTCTTCGCGAGGAATAATGTAACAGCCTCCACTGTATTAAATCAGGGAAAAAGAAAGTGGACGTAAATATAACTCATAAACAATCGATACCAATTGTTTTCCTGACCCTATCGCATCTTAACGTCCCGATCCCGGTTGACTGTCCTAAGAGACCAGTCACAGATCGAAATTGCGAGCGTATCCTGTTGAAGATTTGGCGCACGTTCCCGTTGGGCAACACGGATCCCGACGAGGACGTAACATATAAATTTTTGGTGACAGCGGTGGGATACGATCGCATACGTTAAGAGGTGTGACGCGAAATGGCGGAAGAAACGACTCCAACCCCTCTAGACCTCGTGCTGCAACAGCTCTCCCTGTGGGAGGATAAATTCGACAATTTAAATTCAATGAACAGGAGACTAGAGAGAATAGAACAGGACATAAAAGCTAACAGAGCAAACGATACGGCGGGTACGTCCGGCGGGACAAACGCCGAAATGCCCGACGTGAAGCCCGTGACGGATCTCCCTTCGATTCGCATCAAAGATGCCATAGAAACGGTTCCCGTGTTCGACGGCCATAAGCCTCCCGTGTTTCAATTCTTAAGAGCCTGCGAGCGAGCAAAATCGATGCTCCCCGCTCATATGGAACCCCATTTGGTTAAACTGTTGATGAACAAATTAAGGGGCCATGCGTTCCTCGCGGTGGAAGACGTGGTCGTTACCAATCTGGACTCGTTCTCCACGAAATTAAAGGACATGTTTGGTCCCGGTAAAACCATTAACGAATACAGGGGCGAACTCGGAACCATCTATCAGAAATCGGACGAAGACGTACTCGACTACATTGACCGCGTGCGTAACCTGCGTCTAGCCATCATGGACGGAGAAAGGCAAGCTCGCGGTACCGTACCGTTGGCGTTGCAATTTGGTCTCGACACAGACTCCCAGGAAGCGTTCGTCAACGGTTTACCAGCCGAGGTATTCACCAGAGTGAAGAAACCCCAAAAGACTCGAAGCAAAAGAAACGCGAGGAGGAAGAAGACCAGGAGGACGAGATAGAGTCGTTAGAAGAACTGTTTCAATAAGAATCAACGCCGTACAAAGGGTACCGACGGTGCGAATCGTGTCCCCCCATTTGCAAGGAATAACGAATCTAATGCTGGACTCGGGATCGGAAATAAATCTCATCAAGAAGTCGGTCCTGACCAGCACAGCGAGTATAGACGATCGAGAAGTACTAGACATACGTGGCATTACGGCTTCGAACCTGACCACCCTAGGGAAAGTGTCGATAGAGGTTGCGGGCCATCCGGTTAATTTCCACGTCGTCGACGA
The DNA here is from genome assembly GCA_951802745.1 of Nomada flava. Taxonomy (NCBI): domain Eukaryota; kingdom Metazoa; phylum Arthropoda; class Insecta; order Hymenoptera; family Apidae; genus Nomada; species Nomada flava. Next base: position 12,223,190 of record OX637901.1, on the reverse strand, counting down.
CTCGCTGCTGATCAAAGAGGACGGGATCTTAGGATCCGAGTTCCTGATCGATCACGGGGCAACCATAGATTACGCGCAAAAGCGGGTCGAATGGGAAACCTTTTGCATACCGTTCGCCACCTCGAAAGTGTCGGTACCCAAGCGAAGCTCCACGTCGCTACAAGTGAATATAGCGAATCCAGAGATACGAGAGGGATACGTTCCCAGAATCGACATAGGCAAGGGAATCTACTTGGGCGAGGCCCTGGTAACCAACCGCAAAGGCCGCGCCTACATCAGGGTCGTTAAAACGACGAGCAGGAAGGTAAAAATCACCGTACCCACGGTGACGCTGGAAGAATTCGAAGAAACGAATCATCGTACAGAACCAAGGGCGTGCAACGTCATCAAGACGGACCCTCGAAATCGATTCGAGGCCATCGTGGAATTATTGAGACTGGAGCATCTCAATACGGAGGAGAGGGCGAGTGTCGAGAAGCTGATAAGGAAAAGTCAAGACAGGTTCCATTTACCTGGTGAAACGTTGGAAGGAACAGGAATCCTGGAACACAAGATCCACACCACGGATGACATTCCGGTAAACACGCGCCAGTACAGATACCCCCCGGTGCATAGATCGGAAATCAACAGACAAATTCAAGAATTGTTGGACACGGATGTCGTGGAAGAATCCGTGTCCCCGTATAACTCGCCGCTGTGGATCGTACCGAAGAAACCGGACTCCCACGGAAATAAGCGTTGGCGGTTGGTCATCGACTATAGGAAATTGAACGACAAAACCATAGGGGACGCATTCCCCTTGCCCAATATCACGGAAATACTGGACCAACTGGGCAGTGCCAAGTATTTCTCAACCTTCGACCCAGCGTCGGGGTTCCATCAAATAAAAATGGCGGAAGGAGACGCGCACAAAACGGCCTTCTCGACCCCATACGGACACTATCAATTTACGAGAATGCCGTTCGGACTCAAGAACGCTCCGGCCACCTTTCAGCGATTGATGAACAGCGTTTTGTCCGGCCTACAAGGGACGGAACTGTTCGTCTATTTGGACGACATCGTGATATACTCGAGCTCGTTGGCCGAGCACCAAATTAAATTTCAGAAACTGGCGGAAAGACTGCGAAACGCTAAATTACAGTTACAACCGGACAAGTGCGAATTTTTGAGACACGAAGTCAATTATCTGGGTCACATCATCAGCGAAGAAGGTGTCAGACCGGACCCTCAAAAGATCGAAGCTGTGCAACGATTCCCTAGACCCCGAACGCCGAAGGGAATAAAACAATTTCTAGGATTGGCGGGATACTATCGGAGATTTATCCCCGAATTCTCCAAAACCGCCAAACCCTTGACTCGATTGTTGAAGAAGGATACAAAATTCGCGTGGGACGCTGACCAGGAAAAGGCGTTCGAGACGTTGAGAAACGCGCTGATAACAGAACCCATATTGCAGTACCCGGATTTCAGTAAAACGTTCAACCTAACGACCGACGCGTCCGGATACGCGATCGGAGGAGTCTTGAGTCAAGGACCGATATGGAAGGATTTGCCCGTCGCTTACGCCTCTCGATTACTAAACGCTGCTGAACAAAAGTACTCGACCATCGAGAAGGAGTGTTTGGCCATACTTTACTGCGTCACTCACTTCAGACCGTACCTGTACGGACGGAAATTCAACATAATCACCGACCACAAACCGTTGGTGTGGCTAAACTCCATCAAAGATCCGACGTCGCGGATATGGAAGTGGAAGCTAAAACTATCGGACTACGAGTTCGAGATACAGCACAAGTGTGGACGAGCAAACGCCAACGCGGACGCCTTGTCGAGAAACCCGCCGGAGGTTTGCCTCCCGATAAGAAAGCGTCAGGAGGAAGCTGACGAAGAACCAGAAGAGCCGCGACCTAAGAGGAGATTTCTCCCCTCTTCGTCGTCGGACGACTCACTGATTTACGATCCGCGACCGAAGGAGAAGAAGCGTCCGGGATCGCCGTTGCAATCGCCGGAACGGAAAAGAATATCTCTGTTTCGTGACCCCGACACGTCAGTGGACTCGCCTCCCCGCTCGAACACGCCCCCGGGAGACCGAGTCGTCGACACGCAAGAACCCCAACAGTCGACGCGACTCGAAGAACCAGCAGAGGAAGACGTCGAAGTTCAACCCGGGACCTGGCTGGAGCAATTTCCCGATTCTGAGGGGGAAGGGGACGACCTAATCGTCGACGCTTCACCCACGATCGACACGACGGAAGACACCAACGTGTTCCCGTACACGCGCAGTCCGGCGTACGTTATCAGGGAAGTCCGAGACTCGTTACCAAAACTGAAGGACCACAAAGTCATATTCATCGATATGCAAGGGAGTCCGATCGACGAAGGAGCAAAGGAGATCGCACGATCGGGCCTCTTAACGTCCTACATCGATTTGACGCTCGAACGCGCCCGTTTGAAGACCGAGCAGGGCAAATACCTCATAGCCCTGCCGGTGAAGGAAAACCCGAGAACGCGTATAGAACCCCAAAACGTACAGGGCTGTTTGTCCTCGTTGCTGGACGTGATCAGGGAAAAGGACCTACGATCTTTCTCCATCGCTCGAACTGAGAGTCTGGACGAAGTACCATGGCGATACGTCATGAACGAATTTAAGAACGTATTCCATGACGAGAACGTTCGGATCACCATTTGCCCGGGAGAAGTGACCGTTCCGCCACCAGAGGCCAGGCAAACGATCATCGAGGAGAAGCACGCGTCGGCATCGGGAGGACACAAAGGGGTGACGAAGACCTACCACAGGATAAGGCAACTGTACAATTGGGACAACATGAAGAAGGAGATCCAACGATTCGTGAGAGAGTGCAAGGAGTGCCAACTGAAAAAACTCACGAGAATCAAGACCAAACAACCTATGATACTGACCGATACGCCCGGCAAAGCGTTCGACAAAGTCAGTATGGACATCGTCGGACCGTTGCCTAGCACCAAAAGGGGCAACAAATACATACTAACCATGCAGGATCTACTAACCAAATATTCCCTGGCCATACCTCTCGAACGAACCACCTCTGCGGACATCGCGGACGCGTTCGTTAAAAATCTTATCTGCCGTTTTGGATCGCCTCGAGCGATCCTGACCGATCAGGGAACGAATTTTACATCCTCATTGATGAAGAATGTGGCAAAGAAATTTCATATAAAACATTACGTCACGTCGGCGTATCACCCGCAGAGCAACGGTTCCATCGAGAGGTCTCACCACGTATTAGTGGAGTATCTTAAGCAGTACATAGACAACGGTCGTAACAGCTGGGACGACTGGTTGGATCTGGCAATGTTTTCGTACAACACGTCGGTACACGAAGGGACCAGATTCTCGCCGCACGAATTAGTGTTTGGGCGAATAGCCAGGGAACCCGCGAGCGAAAAACCGATTAGCGAGAATCTGGAGCCAACGTACGCGGACTACCTGCGGGATCTCTACTATAAGATCGACGACGTTCAAGCGAAAGCTCGCGACAACCTTCAGCTCGCGAAGATCAGATCGAAAGAATACTACGATCGGGCAATAAACCCGCAGAACTTTAAAACAGGAGACCTGGTGTACATGATCCGGGAACCCCGAAAGGGAAAATTCGCGGACCAATACACCGGTCCACACAAAGTCATCGAGATACTATCTAATCAGAACGTCAAAATCTCCATCGACGGTAGTCCGCGAACAGTACATATGAATAAACTGAAGCTAGCGTATCTGAAAAATAGAATGTAAGCGATCGATCGGCCGACGGCGCGAGGAGATTCCTTCGAGTAGCGCGCACTCAACGCGTGACAATGCAATTTGCAGAATGAAAATCCCCTGCGAATTTTTGGAAGAGGAGGTCGAGGACCAAGAGTTCCAAGGCCCCTGGGACGGGGTCCTTCCTGCGAGCCATCCCCAGGCTTACGGCGAGCTGTCGGAATTATATTGCATGACGATAAAGAGAGACACGGCTTGCATATACGTGCGGACCGGGAGACGACTGTGCGTGCCCTGTTACGCCAAACTGCCACCCGAGGTCCAACAAACGTACCAGCCAGGAGGCTGGCACAATCTGTGCAACTACGACGCCACACTGCCCATCGCCAATTGCATCCTGTGCAACGGGAACTTCGTCGTCGTAAGACCGGCACAGGAATGCACCGAATGTATCGAGACGTACTTCGAAATGTCCACTTCAGAGGAATGGGCGGTGCAAGCGGGGCGCGTCGTTGACGTGATCACGCGATGGTGAATTGACGCGCGCCGACGAGTTTGCATCGGGGCAATGGGTTCGTAGGAGGACGATAAAGTCGCTGATGTCGATCGATCGAAGCGTTTCACGCCGCGTAATTAGAGAGTAATGCGTACTCGCGTATAGTCCCTACAAACGCGAATTCTAGTAATAAAGCGAGTGCGGTAATGTAAAGAATCGTTTCTTTGTTTTGTTTCTTTGTACAGGAATTCACCATGTACCTATGTATGTTAATATTGATTTACGCTCGAGTTGCCTGGGCTCTCGTCGGTTACGATTGCAACGGACAACACCTGAACGTAACTACGGTGTCGCTCAATTCGATCGGGGATTGCGACATCACACCAATCAAGACGCAGTCTCGAGAAGTCTACATCCAACTGCTTCAACTCTCGGAATTCAACTACGCACCGGTCATTTCTTGTAAAATCGAAATATCAAGAATAGTGTACCACTGCGGCATGCACTCACACATCTCCGCTGTCCACAACGGCCTGAACGAATATCTCGAGGACATAACCGACCAACAATGCAAGCGAATGCACGAGGACGGCTCGTTCTCCTTGGGAAACAATGGCTACATAACCGGACTGACGGTAAACAAAACTACAACTCGAACGTTTACCATGGCTGGGACTTTGACGAACGACGGCCGTTGTACCGGCGCCCAATTCTCCGACCCCTACGGAACTTGGGAAAACGTCGTGGTGCAGGCGGTGGCAAAATTTTCGATTAAATCCGCCAACGTACCAGTACGAATGGACGCCGACAAGATCATTCTAAAATCAGGAACCACCTGCAGTTTCCAAAGCGGATTCTGTCTGGACGGCGAGAACGGACACACGTTCTGGAGTCCTTTCCCGCCGTCGTCTTGCAAATTTGACCGATACGACGTACTGTACGAGGGTATCGCGTCCAAAATCACCGAAGAAGAGAAACAGCAAACCGACTCACCGGTCTACGCTCTTACCACGCAAGACATAACGTTCGCGCTCTCCAAAGTGGGCGAACAACACTTGTGCGGCTACACCCTCTCGCAAACGGAACATCCGAAACTGTTCATACTGGAAACCACCAGAGAGCGAACATTCATGCAACCGAAGAAACTCCCAGTTGAAAATTTAGACATTTTTACGTACATAAATTCTAAATTCGTATACGTCGAGAGACACGTAAAAACACAAATGACGACGTTGTATCAAAATTTACTGAAACAACGATGCCTCCTGGAGCAACAAGTGCTCAGCAACGCTCTCGCGGTGGCCACCTTGAAACCGGACGAATTCGCCTACACCGTCATGAAGTCCCCAGGACACATGGCGTTAACAGCCGGTGAAGTCATCCACATCATCAAATGCGTACCGGTACAAGTGAGGGTGAGACATTCGAACGAATGTTACACAGAATTGCCAGTTTGGCACGGAAACCGTTCGGCGTTTATTACGCCGAAATCCCACATTCTTACCACTCACGGGACACAGAGAGAATGCAGTCACGTCCTCCCCGTGATGTACGTGATCAATCAAGCCTGGCATCGAATCTCCCCTCGGCCGGTCGAGGTCGGCCAGCCGCACGTGCTACACCCCATGGCGCGAACAAATTGGCGTTACACCGCCCCGGCAACACTCGCCACCAGCGGTATATACACGCAAGGAGACTTGGAAAACTTGCGAGACCACATCATGTTCCCGGCCGAAAAGGCGGCGGTTTTGAACACGATCGTCAGGGGAGCGACGGGAAGGGGCATGGCGCAAGGATCGATATCCCTGACGAGCATGTTCGACGAGGAAACAATGACAAAATTGGCCGAGGACGCAGTTTCACGCTTTTGGAACGGATTCATTACGTTTGGATCAGCCAGCGCAGGAATATTGGCAATATTCGTCCTGCTGAAATTCGTAAAGGCAGTCGCCGATACATTCATTCATGGATACCAACTACACGCGATCTACGGATGCGGTTTCCAACTCATCGGTGCTGTGTGGAGTTCTTTGTCGCACCTCTTGATCCGGAAAGGCGAAAGAAGCAGACAATACACGGCATCCCGCGACGTGGAAGCTTTCAACCAAGGTACATCAACTACCGCTTCTCCACCGAAACCGACACTCCGAGAGTTCAGGCAAACCGTTCGAGAACTGGAGCAAATTTCCTCCAGAAATTTGCTTCCCAAGGGGGAAGGTGTCACGTCCCGGGATCCTCCGAAACGTGACGATCCGTAGGTGCAGCGCGGATCCGAATCGACCCACTATGCGGATACAGGGTTGGTTGAGGTTAGTGTGGTCGTGGGGGCGCGAGTGGTTAAGACCATAGAAATTGCATCGAAATCAGAAAAAAAGCCATACTCTTCGATATATAAGAATTTCGAGGTTTTTGGAAACAAAAATCGAAAAATCAAAAATTCGCCAGGTTGGTCGCCGTCCCACTGGAATACTACCCAGCAAACCAGAATTCGATTACGGACGTTCCTAGTGGTACTTACCGTACGTTCCACCAAAAATCGGACATTTTGCCGTCATGCCACCAGTAAACGGTAAACATTAGGAAGAAACGCAAAGAGGGCAAAGTTAAACTGTTTCATGCTGGCTATAAGATAGCCTGTCCACTTTTCCGAAATTTCTAATGAAAATTTTGAGATAACGAATTCAAATTCTTTAAACGAAGAGATAGCGAGCCGCATCGGGGCGGCTACAAAGTCCAGGACTTAGTGCCGAAATTGAACGCTAGAAAATCGAGACGCGCATCTAACCCAAACCTAACCTAACCGAAATTCCGAAAAAACCTAACCCAAAAATAGGTCCAACCCAATCCTAACCTAACCAAAGTTTATATATAATTTATCGCAAACCTAACCCGAACCTGACCCAAACCTAAACCAAACCTAACCACAATTTATGTACAACATCGCGCAAACCTAACCTACACAACCACCTAATATAAATCAAACCTAACCCAAACCTAACCCAAACCTAACCCAAACCTAACTCAAACCTAACCTAAACCCAACCAAAACTCGTGTGCAGCATAACACCGACCTAACCGACACAACCACCCAATATAATCCAAACCTGACCCAACCGATGGGAATTCCCAAATTGTCACAAAGTAGCCAATCCATCTCGCTATTACCCGTAACTAATAAAAATGTATGTTACCATAGGCAGTTCTCTACCACACATCGACGTACGGCCACACACACACACACACACTGATAATTGTCCTGATGGTAGCATTAAGTCTAAGTACTTTCTTAAGTTAAGAAACCAGGGGTAAACGTGAGTATGCTGACTCACCTATGATAAGATAGATTATAAGAATACGTAGATTAAGAACCGTGACGAATCAGGGTGTGCGGACCAATCCGTGTTTGTCCTTTCAAGTTGAGGACAAGCACGGATAAGTGCTGACGACAATAGCGAAGGGATAGCGTTGTCTCGCACGTGGGCATTCCGGAGTCAAGGCCTGGGAAAAGATCGGGTAATAATCTGCTGAACATGACGATATGCCTCGGTGCACCAGCATCCGCTCCCAGAGCGATAACAACTGTCGCTCAGGAATGCACACGCTGCAGAGATACGAAGCGCGAGAACCGTCGCGAGGGCGATAACAACTGTCGCTCAGGAATGCACACGCTGCAGAAATACGAAGCGCGAGAACCGTCGCGAAACGGTCGTTCCCAGGACGGTGGCCCCTGCTGCATCAGCATCTTCTGGCTGCGGCAGTGGGGGCTGCTGCATCAGCACCTGGGAGGAATAAAAGACCGGAGCGAACGGTCGCAAGGCAGTTCAGTTCCAACCGAGAAGTTAGAAACATCAAGTTCTATACGACTGAAGTTCAATCCGGTAGTCTAACGGTGCAGTTCGACGAGTTCGTTGTAGTTGTGCTTGTAAGCGGCAAATCGTCAGCACGATCCACCATTTGTTACCTGTACTCTCAACTGTAGTCGACCGATAGGTAAAGGTGAGCATTAATAAACAGTAACACTTGACATTTCATCGGTCTTCCATTTTATACGAACAACTTACTACTCGCCGAATGTGCTCGGTAGATGCCCGCTGGAAATAGGCGAAGGCGTAGGAGAGGGGTCCAGTCGCGGCTCCGCCACAATATCAGGCGCCGGGAGCTGATCGCCGCCCGTCGCGTGCAATTGGCGCAAGAGACTGGGCCGTTGATCGACCTGACGTTAGCTTCTCCACCGGCGCCAGTCGACCTGACGCTGGATTCTCCAAGGGCGCCGATCGACTCGACAACCGCTGGCGCCGGGGCCGTTCCGTCCATCATCGACTTGACAGTCGGGGGTTCGCCCGAGCCCTCGACTTCGCGGGGTCCCTCCGGCCAAATACCCGTGTTGCCTTCCTCGTCTCACGCATCGCCTTTGTCCATCTCGTACTCCCCCATCTCCCACGCATCCGAACAAACTCCGCAGCCCTTCGCTAGACGACAACTAGTTTTCTCGTCATCCCCGGCTCAGACAACTACATCCTCGGTAGATTCAAGGGCAACCACGCCCGAATATTACCGGCCCTATATCGACCCCCCGGTCAGTCCCCCATCCCCGCAACAGCAACTCGACCCTCTGGACAGCGACGAGGAGTGGCCACATCAACAGATTTATCCGAATTACCCGGGATATTATCCGGTTTTTATTAGCGACCGGTTCCCTGGTCAACCAAACGTCCCCGAAGGCGAGCCGGTCCCGGAAGAGTATCATACGTTGTTATTTCAAACGATATTTCTTCGCGAGGAATAATGTAACAGCCTCCACTGTATTAAATCAGGGAAAAAGAAAGTGGACGTAAATATAACTCATAAACAATCGATACCAATTGTTTTCCTGACCCTACCGCATCTTAACGTCCCGATCCCGGTTGACTGTCCTAAGAGACCAGTCACAGATCGAAATTGCGAGCGTATCCTGTTAAAGATTTGGCGCACGTTCCCGTTGGGCAACACGGATCCCGACGAGGACGTAACACCTGCAAACAAATAAAATCTCTCATTATTCCAACTCATCACTACACAAAACATCATTACCTTAAACGAAGAACAACGACACTCGAGAGAAGCCCTCACTCCACGAGGAAGAATCCCCTTTCGCGTCCCAAGAGAAGCCCTCACTCCACGAGGAAGAAACCCCTTTTGCGTCCCATGAGAAGCCCTCACTCCACGAGGAAGAAAACCCCTTTCGAATCCTCGAGAGTATATCGCTGCAATATGATCCAATCAAATAACACACCCGAACCAACAATACAAAAGACTCATAATTAACCAATACAATTTATTAAAATATTCTATTACAAAATGATGTCATCAAACAACCTATCCGAATTCACAATATAGCGATATTGTAATTAACTAATATAATTTATTTTAACCAATCTCGGTACAATGGAGAACCCCTGCCGGTTGAGGATCACTGGCATTCCAGAGCAATCGACTCCAGCAGCAGTCAACATACCACGCATACCACGCATACCAGACATACCACGCATACCAGACATTCCTCGCATACCAGAGATTCCAGGGATGGGTATAAATAAGCCGGCACCACCTGAATAATCATTCAGTCCAGCAGTTCAGTCATTCAGTACAGTCGTTCAGTCGTTCAGTTCAGTCTTCGAGTGGCAGCAAGCGCCTACACATCAGTGAATCAATCTACAAGTGACAGTGAACGTTGATATACCGGTCTTGATTTTAGAATCATACAGTGAATTATTTCGATAAATACCTTAAGGAACTTAGAATAATTCCACGATTTATTTCGATAAATACCTTAAGGAACATAGAATTATTTCACGATTTATTTCAATAAATACCTTAAGGAACTTAGAATAATTCCACGATTTATTTCGATAAATACCTTAAGGAACATAGAATAATTCCACGATTTATTTCGAAAAATACCTTAAGGAACTTAGAATAATTTCACGATTTATTTCAATAAATACCTTAAGGAACATAGAATTATTTCACGATTTATTTCAATAAATACCTTAAGGAACATAGAATTATTTCACGATTTATTTCAATAAATACCTTAAGGAACATAGAATTATTTCACGATTATTTCAATAAATACCTCAACGAACTTCGAAGTATTCTTGACTTATTCTAATAAATACAATAAGCCAGTGAACCTCAAGAAACTTTCGCGCAGCACCACAGCATTATTTATCGAATGCAGCTCCCTTACGATATTTGGGAAGAAGCCGAAGAAGCCCAACGCATTTCCATTTGTGCACACTGCAACACCGAAATCTCCTCCATCCGCCCAGCATCTCAGTGCGCACAGTGCACAGAACAGTACTTCGAAATAACAGCGGAAGAGCTGTGGCAAGTACAATCGGGATAAGTACTCAAGGTGCTCACCCGATGGTAGCAATTATAAGTGTCTACCCGAGGATCGCAAACCCGACATTGCAGCTCGGTGAGTCGTTTTATTACTTCGTTCTCTACGAGATTTCGTTCGCATTTCTCAATATTGTTTGGAATCCGAGGAATTGGTATTGCTGCAGATCAATCCTTCCGCAGTAATAGTACGGCACTCCTAACTTCCTTTTCCCTTCCTTTTCCTTTACTTACCTTTCCTCTCGGCGTGCGCGAATCTTGTATTCGTCCCCGAGATTCTTCCTTTTCCTTTACTTACCTTTCCTCTCGGCGTGCGCGAATTTTGTATTCGACCCCGAGATTCTTCCTTTTCCTTTACTTACCTTTCCTCTCGGCGTGCGCGAATCTTGTATTCGACCCCGAGATTCTTCCTTTCTCTACTTACCTTTCCTCTCGGCGTGCGCGAATCTTGCATTCGACCCCGAGGTATTTCCTTTCCTTTCTCTACTTACCTTTCCTCTCGGCGTGCGCGAATCTTGCATTCGACCCCGAGGTATTTCCTTTCCTTTCTCTACTTACCTTTCCTCTCGGCGTGCGCGAATCTTGCATTCGACCCCGAGATTCTTCCTTTCTCTACTTACCTTTCCTCTCGGCGTGCGCGAATCTCGCATTCGACCCCGAGATTCTTCCTTTTCTCTACTTACCTTTCCTCTCGGCGTGCGCGAATCTTGCATTCGACCCCGAGATTCTTCCTTTTCTCTACTTACATTTCCTCTCGGCGTGCGCGAATCTTGAATTCGACCCCGAGAACCTACGTTCACCTTCCCCATTCAATTTCCGTTCCTCATCCTGCGTGCGTACAGTATGTCTCTTCCGGAAGTAACCTGGAACGTGACATGTTAAACTGGTGACAGCGGTGGGATATTCGAAAATTCAATCCCACAATTGCCTTTAAAACGATAAACGAAGATTGAAGCGGTGGGATATTCAAAAACAACCCCACAATCGCTCTCTAAAAACGACAATTGAAGCTTGAAACGCTTTAATATCAAGTTTTTGATACGTGTTCTGAAAATTAATCACCTAGGAATAGATAACCCGCCATATCACAGGCCCTCGCGCATATATAAAAAATATATATATACATTTGTTCATCTCGCTCAACCATATACATAAAATACCATGTCGCTGTACGGTGACGCCGACGGATCCAACCCCCTCGCTACCCCCGTCGAGGATGCTAACAGAGCCATCGACGCGTCGACCGCCGCGTTGCAAGATAAATTGAATCTCCTGCGCGAAAAACAAGCTCAAATCGAAGAGCATTACGAATTATTCATGAACAAGCAAATGCGACCTGTTAGTCCAGCCGACGATTTGGTGCAGGAAGAACAAACACACCAAACCGCCTCCGGGTTGGAAAACCTCGCAAAACAAATAGCCTGTCTGCAGGACGCAGTGGATGCGCTATCAAGAAGACAGCGCATTAAAACACATTTTGAAACCCCTGCCTCCGGTTACTGCGAAGGAAACCCGCGTAACGACGCGTTTATCGAACCGACAATGTACGGAAAACTTCAGGTCACTCTGAAGGATGCCGTCGAGACGGTACCGCGCTTCGATGGACATAACATGTCGATCCTGCAATTTGCGAGAGCGTGCAGACGAGCTCGAGAAATGATCCCTCCCGCGTCCGAACCTCAGTTAGCGCGCTTATTAAGGAACCGTTTACAAATCCACGCGTACTTGGTCGTGGAGGATTACTGCTTTGATACGGTTAACGCATTCATCGGCAGACTAAAAGCGGTGTTCGCCCCCGCTAAAACTTCCGATCACTACCGCGGCGAACTAGCTAACATCATAATTGGAAGAAATGAACACATATTGGATTATATTTCAAGAGTAAAAGACTTGAAATTCGCCATCACCGACGAAGACGCTGATTATTATCGAAACTCAAGGACGGCGTTATACGATGTCGATCAGCTAGCGTTAAGATCATTTTTAGACGGACTTCCCCTTTCAATGCGCACTCAGATGGACCCCACGACATTGACATCCTTGGATGAAGCATCCGACAGAGCGGTCCGAGTAGCGAAATTGATCGAGCGCGATCGCCGCCGGTTTATGGGAGAAAGGACACACCGCACTCTATGCCAACTATGCAATCGGGAAGGACACGACGCGCGATCGTGCAGGACCTACCCGACTAATAATCATCCGCCACTTGCGCGGGTCCCGGAACGATATAACGAAAGAGGTTTCGACCGTCTACACACAACGACGGATCATAATACGCCACGTCGACCTGAGACGCGAACCTGCAACTACTACGGGAGAATAGGGCACTCGGCCGCGGAATGCCCTAAGAAAATGCGCGATCAAAACATGTCGGGAAACGACCAGCCCCCACGAGATTACAGGGAAGCGCCTCGTGGAATGGGCAGGACAAACGCACACCCGATAAATACATTCCGGCCTACGAACCAACTCGGCCCAGAATCGCCAAGGTGCACCTCTCCCCCTACAACAATGTTCCCTCCATCAACGTCCGCAGCCCGCAATTAAACTTTCCCACGGACTTGATGATCGACACGGGAGCAGAGGTAAACCTAATAAAACAATCGTGCATCACGACGCCCTGCGAGATCGACAGGGACAACGTAATCGATTTAATCGGAATCACCGAAAACATGGTGCCCACCCTAGGCACCCTTACAGCAAATTTATTCAACTACCCCGTACAATTTCACGTCGTTGAAGACACTATACCCCTACGCTATCAAGGGTTATTGGGTTCGGGATTCCTAAACGAAAGCGGAGTAACGGTGGATTTCAAAAACAGATGGCTAGCGTTTAATGGCGATTCGCGCACGCCGAGAGGAAAGGTAAGTAGGGAAAAGGAAGAATCTCGGGGTCGAATGCAAGATTCGCGCACGCCGAGAGGAAAGGTAAGTAGGGAAAAGGAAGAATCTCGGGGTCGAATGCAAGATTCGCGCACGCCGAGAGGAAAGGTAAGTAGGGAAAAGGAAGAATCTCGGGGTCGAATGCAAGATTCGCGCACGCCGAGAGGAAAGGCAGGTAAAGGAAAAGGAAGGGAAACGAAGTTAGGAGTGCCGTACTATTACTGCGGAAGGATTGATCTGCAGCAATACCAATTCCTCGGATTCCAAACAATATTGAGAAATGTGAACGAAATCTCGTAAGGAACGAAATAATAAAACGACTCACCGAGCTGCAATGTCGGGTTTGCGATCCTCGGGTAGACACGTATAATTGCTACCATCGGGTGAGCACCTCGAGTACTTGTCCCGATTGTACTTGCCACAGCTCTTCCGCTGTTATTTCGAAGTACTGTTCTGTGCACTCTGCGCACTGAGATGCTGGGCGGATGGAGGAGATTTCGGTGTTGCAGTGTGCACAAATGGAAATGCGTTGGGCTTCTTCGGCAGTGCTCATGTCATGCCAACCTCCTGATTGATATGCTTGTCCTTGTATGGGGGTCAACTGATTGTAACAGTTGATGCAAATTCGGCCCCAGTCGCTTATGTATATTCCTACTGTGGCGATAGTGGAACACCAAATGTCTAGCAGGGGTTTATAAATCTCTGGATAATCAGAGGGAAGGACGCCGTCCCAGGGACCCTGAAATTCCTAGTCCTCCTCTTCTTCGGCTTCTTCCCAAATATCGTAAGGGAGCTGCATTCGATAAATAATGTTGTGGTGCTGCGCGAAAGTTTCTTGAGGTTCACTGGCTTATTGTATTTATTAGAATAAGTCAAGAATACTTCGAAGTTCGTTGAGGTATTTATTGAAATAATCGTGAAATAATTCTATGTTCCTTAAGGTATTTATTGAAATAAATCGTGGAATTATTCTATGTTCCTTAAGGTAATTATTGAAATAATTCGTGAAATAATTCTATGTTCCTTAAGGTATTTATTGAAATAAATCGTGAAACTATTCTAAGTTCCTTAAGGTATTTATCGAAATAAATCGTGAAATAATTCTATGTTCCTTAAGGTATTTATCGAAATAATTCACTGTATGATTCGAAAATCAAGACCGGTATATCAACGTTCACTGTCACTTGTAGATTGATTCACTGATGTGTAGGCGCTTGCTGCCACTTGTCACGTTCCAGGTTACTTCCGGAAGAGACATACTGTACGCACGCAGGATGAGGAACGGAAATTGAATGGGGAAGGTGAACGTAGGTTCTCGGGGTCGAATTCAAGATTCGCGCATGCCGAGAGGAAAGGTAAGTAAAGGAAAAGGAAGAATCTCGGGGTCGAATACAAAATTCGCGCACGCCGAGAGGAAAGGTAAGTAAAGGAAAGGAAGAATCTCGGGGTCGAATGCAAGATTCGCGCACGCCGAGAGGAAAGGTAAGTAGAGAAAGGAAAGGAAATACCTCGGGGTCGAATGCAAGATTCGCGCACGCCGAGAGGAAAGGTAAGTAGAGAAAAGGAGGAATCTCGGGGTCGAATACAAAATTCGCGCACGCCGAGAGGAAAGGTAAGTAAAGGAAAAGGAAGAATCTCGGGGTCGAATGCAAGATTCGCGCACGCCGAGAGGAAAGGTAAGTAGAGAAAGGAAGAATCTCGGGGTCGAATGCAAGATTCGCGCACGCCGAGAGGAAAGGTAAGTAAAGGAAAAGGAATACCTCGGGGTCGAATGCAAGATTCGCGCACGCCGAGAGGAAAGGTAAGTAGGGAAAGGAAAGGAAATACTGTGACGTGCCGTCATTTTTGGCCGCATGTCGGCTCACATTTTTCTTCCTTTATTTACTATATCCACTGCCTGTGAACAAATGAACTCTCTTATTACTCCAACCCATCACTAGTCAAACGAGGTACTTACCTTATGTTGCGCTTCTCATCACCGATTACCTGTGAACAAACAAACTCTCTTATTACTCCAACCCATCGCTAGTCAAACGAGGTACTTACCTTATGTTGCGCTTCTCATCACCGATTACCTGTGAACAAACAAACTCTCTTATTACTCCAACCCATCACTAGTCAAACGAGGTACTTACCTTATGTTGCGCTTCTCTTCACCGATTACCTGTGAACAAACAAACTCTCTTATTACTCCAACCCATCACTAGTCAAACGAGGTACTTACCTTATGTTGCGCTTCTCATCATCGATTACCTGTGAACAAACAAACTCTCTTATTACTCCAACCCATCACTAGTCAAACGAGGTACTTACCTTATGTTGCGCTTCTCATCACCGATTACCTGTGAACAAATAAACTCTCTTATTACTCCTACCCATCACTAGTCAAACGAGATACTTACCTTACATTACATTTCTCATCATCGACTGCTTTCGAACAAATAAATTCCTCTCATAAGATACTCACCTTATATTTCTCTTCTCATACTACCTGCAAACAAATAATATCTCTAAATATTCCAACTCATCGCTACACAAAACACCATTACCTTAAACGAAGAACAACGACACTCGAGAGAAGCCCTCACTCCACGAGGAAGAAACCCCTTTTGCGTCCCAAGAGAAGCCCTCACTCCACGAGGAAGAAACCCCTTTCGCGTCCCAAGAGAAGCCCTCACTCCACGAGGAAGAAACCCCTTTCGCGTCCCAAGAGAAGCCCTCACTCCACGAGGAAGAAAACCCCTTTCGAATCCTCTCGAGTATATCGCTACAATATGATCAAATCAAATAACACACCCGAACCTACAATACAAAAGACGCATAATTAACCAATACAATTTATTAAAATATTTTATTACAAAACGATATCATCAAACAACCTATCCGAATTCACCATATAACAATATTGTAATTAACTAATATAATTTATTTTAACCAATCTCGGTACAATGGAGAACCCCTGCCGGTTGAGGATCACTGGCATTCCAGAGCAATCGACTCCAGTAGCAGTCAACATACCACGCATACCACGCATACCAGACATACCACGCATACCAGACATTCCTCGCATACCAGAGATTCCATGGATGGGTATAAATAAGCCGGCACCACCTGAATAATCGTACAGTCGTTCAGTTCAGTCATTCAGTCCAGTCGTTCAGTCGTTCAGTTCAGTCTTCGAGTGGCAGCAAGCGCCTACACATCAGTGAATCAATCTACAAGTGACAGTGAACGTTGATATACCGGTCTTGATTTTAGAATCATACAGTGAATTATTTCGATAAATACCTTAAGGAACTTAGAATAATTCCACGATTTATTTCGATAAATACCTTAAGGAACTTAGAATAATTTCACGATTTATTTCAATAAATACCTTAAGGAACATAGAATTATTTCACGATTTATTTCAATAAATACCTTAAGGAACATAGAATTATTTCACGATTTATTTCGATAAATACCTTAAAGAACTTAGAATAATTTCACGATTTATTTCAATAAATACCTTAAGGAACATAGAATTATTTCACGATTATTTCAATAAATACCTCAACGAACTTCGAAGTATTCTTGACTTATTCTAATAAATACAATAAGCCAGTGAACCTCAAGAAACTTTCGCGCAGCACCACAGCATTATTTATCGAATGCAGCTCCCTTACGATATTTGGGAAGAAGCCCAACGCATTTCCACTTGTGCACACTGCAACACCGAAATCTCCTCCATCCGTCCAGCATCTCAGTGCGCAGAGTGCACAGAACAGTACTTCGAAATAACAGAGGAAGAGCTGCGGCAAGTACAATCGGGACACGTACTCGAGGTGCTCACCCGATGGTAGCAATTATAAGTGTCTACCCGAGGATCGCAAACACGACATTGCAGCTCGGTGAGTCGTTTTATTACTTCGTTCTCTACGAGATTTCGTTCGCATTTCTCAATATTGTTTGGAATCCGAGGAATTGGTATTGCTGCAGATCAATCCATCCGCAGTAATAGTACGGCACTCCTAACTTCCTTTTCCCTTCCTTTTCCTTTACTTACCTTTCCTCTCGGCGTGCGCGAATCTTGTATTCGTCCCCGAGATTCTTCCTTTTCCTTTACTTACCTTTCCTCTCGGCGTGCGCGAATTTTGTATTCGACCCCGAGATTCTTCCTTTTCCTTTACTTACCTTTCCTCTCGGCGTGCGCGAATCTTGTATTCGACCCCGAGATTCTTCCTTTCTCTACTTACCTTTCCTCTCGGCGTGCGCGAATCTTGCATTCGACCCCGAGGTATTTCCTTTCCTTTCTCTACTTACCTTTCCTCTCGGCGTGCGCGAATCTTGCATTCGACCCCGAGATTCTTCCTTTTCTCTACTTATCTTTCCTCTCGGCGTGCGCGAATCTTGCATTCGACCCCGAGGTATTTCCTTTCCTTTCTCTACTTACCTTTCCTCTCGGCGTGCGCGAATTTTGTATTCGACCCCGAGATTCTTCCTTTTCTCTACTTACCTTTCCTCTCGGCGTGCGCGAATCTTGCATTCGACCCCGAGGTATTTCCTTTCCTTTCTCTACTTACCTTTCCTCTCGGCGTGCGCGAATCTTGCATTCGACCCCGAGATTCTTCCTTTTCTCTACTTACCTTTCCTCTCGGCGTGCGCGAATCTTGCATTCGACCCCGAGATTCTTCCTTTTCTCTACTTACCTTTCCCCTCGGCGTGCGCGAATCTTGCATTCGACCCCGAGATTCCTCCTTTTCTCTACTTACCTTTCCTCTCGGCGTGCGCGAATCTTGAATTCGACCCCGAGAACCTACGTTCACCTTCCCCATTCAATTTCCGTTCCTCATCCTGCGTGCGAACAGTATGTCTCTTCCGGAAGTAACCTGGAACGTGACAATACCTCGGGGTCGAATGCAAGATTCGCGCACGCCGAGAGGAAAGGTAAGTAAAGGAAAAGGAAGAATCTCGGGGTCGAATACAAAATTCGCGCACGCCGAGAGGAAAGGTGTTACGTCCCGGCTCGGCCTTAGAATAAGAAGACTAAATCCTCTGTCTAACTGCGCGATTCGCGGTTTTAACGTAATTTCAAATAAATAATTAAGTCCACGAGGCTCGTACGTCGCTCGTCTGACGGGTCCTAAATGCGTGCGAGAGGGAGACGCGGAGAAGAAAACGCGGTTTCTTCTCCTTTTTGATGAACCTTAGATCCCGATGTAAATTTTACGGGAATAGACCTCGTAACGTGGATCGTGTTTTGATAGGCTGCCTGGCTGGAAGGCAGTAGCCTGTGCGTCTATCGGGATAAGGTGCCAAGGGATAGAGGTAGGTTGTAGTGGGATAACTCCCAATAATTGGCTTGTTTGGGAAGGATCGTATAGAGACCTAACAAGCTTCCGGAGTTGGTAGTTCCTACCAGCGCGTCTTTTCCTTTTCATCGGTAAGTCAAGAAGTCAAACACGATTGTATACCACCGTGCACCTGTGTCTTGCACCTCTGTGATATCGTGGACTAGTACTCATGGATTGAATCGTTAGGGCGTTCCGTGCAGCTGTGTCTGCACCACTGATCTTAGTAAACTCAATCTCAAGGCTTGGTATTAAATATAATCGAGATGGTGAGGAACTTGAATAATAATAAACGAATTTAATAAAATAAAATAGGAATATATTCTAATGGTTATACAAGGTACTTATAACAAATAACTTAGGAATTAAGGATTAGAAATAGTAGGAAACGAATTGGTAATGGAATCAGAGATCGGATATAGGAATAAGGAAGGAATACAAAAATTGACTAGTACGACTGAAATCCTTTCGTCAGGAGGATTCGTCAGAACTCGACTGAGTTCTTCGCTATATCTCGTAAGAGATGTTCGCTAAATGTTGGTTTACAATCATTTTACTTATACTAAGGCGTGCGAGATGTAGCAGCGAGAAAGCTTGCTGGCTGAAAGCAGTAGTTCGGAGACTCGCCGCATGTGGCGAGTGGCGCTGTAGGAGTCGGTAACTCATCGGTAACATACTGGCTTGTGGAAATCTTAGTAGAACTTGTCAGTAACTTAATGGTTAAAGTAAAATAGTGATACTTATATCTATATACATATATGCTCGGGGCGTCGGGACGTAACACCTCCCCCCCCAGAGAGGAATCTTAGCCGAGCTAAGATCTCCCTAAGCAGAGTCTTGAATTTGAATAAAATATAATTTTCAGGGTTTAGGGTGGACGGGGCTTCCTTGAGCTGTTGTTTGATGCTGTGTGAGTGATGTCTTTGAAGTTGAATTATTGCTGCGTTGACTTTTCCAGTGCTCGTGCTGGCCAAATAGGAAGATTGGCTGAATGGTTCAGCGTTGTTCTGATGTATGGTTGATTGTGTAACTGTGGATAACTGTTTTGGTTCGTGGTTGTTGAGCGCAGGGACAGGTAGCACCGATCATACCTGCGCTGAAGTATGGAATTTGGTTTTCCATCATTCGTTGGTCTTGCTGGCTTCCAGAATATTTGGTAAGTCTTAATCTTGATTATATAGATTATTTGTCCGAAAGAATTTCTTCTTTTCTTGAACCTTTTATTCTAAACAGTGTCCGTGATTGTTACACTTGATTACTGTAGCCTGTGGTGGCTGGATGATTCTTGTTGTTTGTATATTACTTTCCTGCAGGGCGTAGCACTTGAGCATTGAATAGGAATCTTCAGGTAGTAGTCCTCGGTGTTGGATTTGAATGTATTCGGGGAAGAAGTTAATAAAAATAGGAGTAATTGAATTGATTCGTTGGTTACGTTCTCCGTCGCCTATTGTCTTTTCTTACAAGGTTTTAACTTATTACTATGCACGATCTTATCTCTATTATTAATTCTAAGTCTTACATTTCTATTATCGAAGGTTTCCAGTATTACGTGTGGTCCTGTATACTGGTCTGAGAATTTACCCCTCGATGGTTCCTTTAGGAGATAAACGCAATCCCCTGCAGAGAATTGTTGGATATTAAGTTTCCGGTCATAGTAAACCTTCGATTTAGCTTTAGCATCGTTTAAATTTTCTTTTGCTTTTGATTGTATTTCAGTTATCTTTGCGTTTAGCTCCCGTAGGTAATACGCATATGTTTCGTCATTAGTGTCAATCGGCGTAGGATCACTAGACGGTAAACGGGCTAAACGACCATATACGAGTTCATGCGGTGTGAATTGCGTACCTTCGTGAACGCTAGTGTTGTACGAAAACGTTGCCATGTCTAACCACTGATCCCAAGACTGTCGTTGGTTTATGAAATGCTTCAAATATTCGCTTAAGACGTGATGTGATCTTTCTATCGATCCATTACTCTGTGGGTGGAAAGCGGTAGTTCGGCATTGTGTGATTTTGAAACGCTTCGTGACTGAGCGTATGAGACTATTTAGAAAATTAGACCCTTGGTCTGTTAGTATTGCTTTAGGACCACCGAATTTACAGATAAATGAATTGATTAATGCGTCGGCTATATCTACAGCCGTTGTTTGTTTCAAAGGAATGGCAACGAAGGACTTTGTTAATAAATCTTGGATTGTTAGAATATGGGAATACCCGGATGGTGTGATAGGAAGTGGACCCACGACGTCCATAGATATTTTATCAAATGCAACGCCTGGAGTGTCGGTCAAAGTCATTGGCTGTCGTGTCTTCACGCGTGTTAATTTTTTTAATTGGCAGCTATCACAATTTTGGATAAAAATTTGTACATTTTTTTTCATATTGGGCCAAAAATATCTTTCCCTGATTCTTTTGTACGTTTTTGTCACACCTTTGTGTCCCGCAAATGCTGATGTGTGGTTTTCAGTAATGATGTCTTGACATCTATCTTCGTGAGGAATTTTGACTATTCCCTGGCAAATGATAATTTTTATGTCTGAATAAAAAAAAATGGAAGTGAGTGTATCGCGAACGAATGTCCATGAAATAACGTCTATGCAGGATTTTGAGATACTTATGGTTTGTAATTGCAATTCTCTGGTTACGTCTAAAAGTGATTTCAGCCCCTCAACTACGTCCTTTCTGTCTGTGGTTGCGGTTTGGTCATTTTTAATGGGAATTATTATTAAATTAATCTTATTCATGGTGCGTATTTTAGCGCGTGATAGAATAGCGTCTGAGATTTTAGCTAACTTGCCTTGAGCTGCCAGCTCGTGTGCACCAGTGTCGACGGGATTTCCTTTCAAATCGGTAAAACAAATCAAATTATCATTTCTCATTGTCAATTTGTCTCGTGTCTCAATAAACTGTCTTTGCCTTTGTCTGTATTCTTGACGGTCGATGTCTATTAAGGGTTCCGTCGATGTATCGGAAGTAGTAGAAGGTAGTGAAGGAGAAGATGACGAAGTTGGAACGTCGTCCATGTTGTTTGGTTGTGATGATGAAGTGGATATAGCGTCTGATCTGTCGAACGGAATGGGAGAAGAAGATGTGGTTTGTGATTGGTCGTTCGGTTGTTGTGGAGAGAGAGAACATTGTGGGTCGTTCTCGGAATTTTGGATTTCATACGAAATATTTAATAGGTTGTCCTGAGTATCCTGAGGGTTGTATAATGATTCGTCGCTGTCGACTTGCAATGGTAAAATTTGTACAGGGTTTCTAGAAAGAGCGTCAGCATTTTTATTCGTTTTACCTGTTTTGTAAATAATTTTGTATTCGTATTCCGCGAGTTTTAATCTCCATCTTAGTAATCTCGAAGTAGGATCGCGTACTGAATGCATCCATACTAATGGCTTGTGATCAGTGATCAACTGGAATTGTCTACCGTAGACGTAAGGACGAAAATAGTTTACGCAATATATAATCGCTAGACATTCTTTTTCAATCGTGGAATAGTTTAGTTCTGCGCCCGTTAATAATCTTGATGTGTACGCTATTGGGGGATCCTGACCAGGGAGACCTTGGCTCAGAATACCGCCTATAGCATAATTCGAAGCATCGGTTGTGATATTGAATTGTTTCGCGAAATCTGGATAGTGTAACAATGGTTCTGAACAAAGGATTTCTTTTAATTCGCAAAAGGCCCTATCGTGGTCCTCTGACCATACGAACGGTTCATCTTTCTTTAACAGGTTAGTAAGCGGTTTAGCAATGTTTGAAAATTTTGGGATAAAACGTCTGTAATAACCGGCTAGTCCCAAAAATTCGCGAATATTTCGTATTTTCATTGGTTTTGGAAATTTTTGTACCGCTCGTATTTTCATTGGATCTGGTTTTACGCCGTTGTTGCTTATTATATGGCCTAGGTACGTGACTTCTTTATGTAAGAAACCGCATTTGTCCGGCTGTAATCGGAGGTTCGCTTCGCGCAGTCGCTGTGTTAATTTTTTGAATTTAATTTCGTGTTCCCTTATTGAACTAGCATATAACACAATATCGTCCAAGTACACGAACATTTCTGTGCCCTGAAGGCCAGTTAAAACGGAATCCATGAGTCGCTGGAAAGTCGCTGGAGCGTTACGCAATCCGAATGGCATTCGCGTGAACTCGTAATGGCCGTACGGCGTAGAGAATGCAGTTTTCGCGGAATCCGCTTCGTGCATTCCAATCTGGTGGAACCCGCTCGCCAAATCGAACACGCTAAAATATTTAGCATTGCCCAGCTGATCCAAAATCTCCGTGATGTTGGGTAATGGATACGCATCGGCGATCGATTTCTCATTCAACATGCGAAAATCGATAACCATGCGCCAACGTTTATTCCCCTTGGAATCGGGTTTTTTTTGGAACTATCCATAATGGAGAGTTGTATGGAGAGGTTGAGGGTTTAATGATCTGATTTGAGAGAAGCTCATCCACTTGTTTATTAATTTCCTGTTTATGAATATGCGGATATCGATATTGCTTAACATGAACAGGCGCGTTGTTGATCATTGGAATTTTGTGTTGAATTTTGTCAGTTTTCCCGAGTTTATCACCGGGGATATAGAAAAGATCAGAATTTGCGTCGACTAGTTTGACTACTTCTTCGCGTTCTTCGTTATTGAGATGTGATAGACTTAAAAGATTTAGGATTTGATCTACTCGCGACGATTCCCCATTGACACATGTGGATTTAGTAGATTTAGAATGAGATACAGAGGATTTAGTAATCGATTCAGAGGAGTTTGAAGATGTCATGGTTAGAATCGCTCGAGTAGGATCGTCTTTTGTTTCAACGATATTCACGTTTTCTAACGCGGCGATTGGGATTGGAATTGTAATTTCTTTGTTTGTTGTATTTATGATGCGAGCTATGGCTCGGCCGTTTACGTTACGCACGATGGCGTTACCCAAATAAATACCCGGGGCGACATTGATTCTAGGAAGTAAGCCCTCGGTAATTTCTTTGTTTATAATTTTTATGCTTATACCCGAGTTCGAGCGCGGAGGTACTCTAAGCATTTCTTTGTTCGCGAATGGTATACGATTACCTTGCCAGACAACACACTCTTGGGTGTAAAGAACATCTGCGGATCCTTCGTAAAACGCTGTTCCTAAAATGCCATCTGTTTCTATCGGAAACGAGGGTTGTACTACGTGAAATTTTATCTTGTTATTTAAAACATTGATTTCGACCGAACCTAACGTTTCAACGCAGACCTCCGTTATTCCTGATAATTTAATTTTTTCTCCAACATTGATTAAAGTTTCGGGATCTATTGAGCTGATTTTAATTATGTTGACTTCCGAGCCCGTATCTAGCATTAAATTTACAGATCCCTGAAAAACCAATGATTCTAATCTGATTTGTGGAACGAAGGATTTTTTATTTAGTTTGACTGTGGCGATCTTGAGCTCTGTTCGATCGTAAACGTTTTTGCAGGCTGTGCGGTTAGGGTAGCCTCTCGGGTCTGACCTGCTTGAACCGAGAGGGTCTGTGCGTTTCCCGGCTGCTGTCTACTGTTATTGTATTGTCTTTTACGACACTCATGTATTTCGTGCCCGGCGTTTTTACAATACTTGCAGATTTTTTTCTCGCGATTATGGTTCGTATTTCTGAAACTTTCCGGTCGCGAGTTTATGAAATTATTGTCCTGGTTACTCGACTGGTTCCTTTGTGGATTCTTCACCCAGCAATTATCTTGTGAATGTCCCGGTCGTTGACATTTTGTGCAAAATTCGGGGGAAGCAGGCAAAGGTTGGGATGACTTTCGGAATGTTTGTTGGTTCGAGAACGGACGATTATTGTATCTCTCGCGATCTTTTTCGTATCTTTTGAATAACTCCTTCGCAAGCGAATATGCATCTGATAAGTTTGGCAACTGTTCGAACGGCATCTGATGTCGTATTTCTGGAATTAGGCCGTTGCGGAAGCACCTGAGCGTTAAGCTATCAATTTCGTTGAGATTGGGGTGTGGCGGCGACGGCTTTTTACAGCGTTCGCAATCGTTTATTGCGACGCGAATGTCTTTGACGCGTCCGATATAGTCGAGAATATGTTCATTCTGTCGTTGGTAAATGTTCGTCAACTCGGCGCGGTAGTGGTCGATTGATTTTGTCGGACCGAACGCGTCCCGTAGGGTGTCGCAGAGTTGAGATATAGTATTACAGCCTTCGTCTTCGACGGCTAAATATGCTCTACCTTTCAATCTATTAGTGATCAACCGCGTGAGTGTAGTTTCGAAATGTGGAGGAATTAAGTCTTTGGAACGTTTACATGCGCGAATAAAATTAAAGACGGATATATTTTGACCATCGAACGTTGGAACGGCACCGACGGCTTCGCGTAATGTGAAGTTTGTTGGTTGAATTTCTGCGTGTGTTTCGATCTCCACAATTTCTGGAACGGTATCGCGGCTTGTTGAGGCTTGAGGGAATATTTCTTTTGTTTCGCGACTCGTTGTGGGCTGGAAAGAGACGTACTCGGATTTGCGCAAGGTTTCTATCTCGCGGTGCATTGCGGATAATTGATCGAGGAGATCTTTGTTTGCGGAATTTTGCATCTCCAATTCTTTTTTTGTGTTTTCGAAATCAACTTGTTGCGATTGAAGTTTCGCGACTTCATCATTAACTCTCCTTTCGCGTGATTTTAATTGTTTCTGCATTTCCAACAGATCGGTCTCTGAGGGAGTCGACGTGCTTTCGGACGTTTTCTTACGGGTCTCCATCGCAAAAATATATAAAAAAGGGCTATCCTACTAATGGACGAAGTTAGCAGGATCCCACCGCTGTCACCAATTTTGTTACGTCCCGACTCGGCCTTAGAATAAGAAGACTAAATCCTCTGTCTAACTGCGCGATTCGCGGTTTTAACGTAATTTCAAATAAATAATTAAGTCCACGAGGCTCGTACGTCGCTCGTCTGACGGGTCCTAAATGCGTGCGAGAGGGAGACGCGGAGAAGAAAACGCGGTTCCTTCTCCTTTTTGATGAACCTTAGATCCCGATGTAAATTTTACGGGAATAGACCTCGTAACGTGGATCGTGTTTTGATAGGCTGCCTGGCTGGAAGGCAGTAGCCTGTGTGTCTATCGGGATAAGGTGCCAAGGGATAGAGGTAGGTTGTAGTGGGATAACTCCCAATAATTGGCTTGTTTGGGAAGGATCGTATAGAGACCTAACAAGCTTCCGGAGTTGGTAGTTCCTACCAGCGCGTCTTTTCCTTTTCATCGGTAAGTCAAGAAGTCAAACACGATTGTATACCACCGTGCAGCTGTGTCTTGCACCTCTGTGATATCGTGGACTAGTACTCATGGATTGAATCGTTAGGGCGACCCGTGCAGCTGTGTCTGCACCACTGATCTTAGTAAACTCAATCTCAAGGCTTGGTATTAAATATAATCGAGATGGTGAGGAACTTGAATAATAATAAACGAATTTAATAAAATAAAATAGGAATATATTCTAATGGTTATACAAGGTACTTATAACAAATAACTTAGGAATTAAGGATTAGAAATAGTAGGAAACGAATTGGTAATGGAATCAGAGATCGGATATAGGAATAAGGAAGGAATACAAAAATTGACTGGTACGACTGAAATCCTTTCGTCAGGAGGATTCGTCAGAACTCGACTGAGTTCTTCGCTATATCTCGTAAGAGATGTTCGCTAAATGTTGGTTTCAATCATTTTACTTATACTAAGGCGTGCGAGATGTAGCAGCGAGAAAGCTTGCTGGCTGAAAGCAGTAGTTCGGAGACTCGCCGCATGTGGCGAGTGGCGCTGTAGGAGTCGGTAACTCATCGGTAACATACTGGCTTGTGGAAATCTTAGTAGAACTTGTTAGTAACTTAATGGTTAAAGTAAAATAGTGATACTTATATCTATATACATATATGCTCGGGGCGTCGGGACGTAACAAAGGTAAGTAAAGGAAAAGGAAGAAACTCGGGGTCGAATACAAGATTCGCGCACGCCGAGAGGAAAGGTAAGTAAAGGAAAAGGAAGGGAAAAGGAAGTTAGGAGTGCCGTACTATTACTGCGGAAGGATTGATCTGCAGCAATACCAATTCCTCGGATTCCAAACAATATTGAGAAATGCGAACGAAATCTCGTAGAGAACGAAGTAATAAAACGACTCACCGAGCTGCAATGTCGGGTTTGCGATCCTCGGGTAGACACTTATAATTGCTACCATCGGGTGAGCACCTTGAGTACTTATCCCGATTGTACTTGCCACAGCTCTTCCGCTGTTATTTCGAAGTACTGTTCTGTGCACTGTGACGTGCCGTCATTTTTTGCCGCATGTCGGCTCACTTTTTTCTTCCTTCATTAACTATATCCACTACCTGTGAACAAATGAACTCTCTTATTACTCCAACCCATCACTAGTCAAACGAGGTACTTACCTTATGTTGCGCTTCTCATCATCGATTACCTGTGAACCAACGAACTCTCTTATTGCTCCAACCCATCACTACTCAAACGAGGTACTTACCTTTTGTGGCGCTTCTCATCATCGATTACCTGTGAACAAACGAACCCTCTTATTACTCCAACCCATCACTAGTCAAACGAGGTACTTACCTTATGTTGCGCTTCTCATCATCGACTGCCTGTGAACAAATAACTCTCTTATTACTCCAACCCATCACTAGTCAAACGAGATACTTACCTTACATTACATTTCTCATCATCGCCTGCTTTCGAACAAACTCCTCTCATAAGATACTCACCTTATATTTCTCTTCTCATCACCGACTACCTGCAAACAAATAAAATCTCTCATTATTCCAACTCATCACTACAGAAAACATCATTACCTTAAACGAAGAACAACGACACTCGAGAGAAGCCCTCACTCCACGAGGAAGAAACCCCTTTTGCGTCCCAAGAGAAGCCCTCACTCCACGAGGAAGAAACCCCTTTCGCGTCCCAAGAGAAGCCCTCACTCCACGAGGAAGAAACCCCTTTTGCGTCCCAAGAGAAGCCCTCACTCCACGAGGAAGAAAACCCCTTTTGAATTCTCTCGAGTATATCGCTACAATATGATCAAATCAAATAACACACCCGAACCTACAATACAAAAGACTCATAATAAACCAATACAATTTATTAAAATATTCTATTACAAAATGATATCATCAAACAACCTATCCGAATTCACCATATAGCGATATTGTAATTAACTAATATAATTTATTTTAACCAATCTCGGTACAATGGAGAACCCCTGCCGGTTGTGGATCACTGGCATTCCAGAGCAATCGACTCCAGCAGCAGTCAACATACCACGCATACCACGCATACCAGACATTCCTCGCATACCAGAGATTCCAGGGATGGGTATAAATAAGCCGGCACCACCTGAATAATCAATCAGTCCAGTCGTACAGTCGTTCAGTCATTCAGTTCAGTCATTCAGTTCAGTCGTTCAGTTCAGTCTTCGAGTGGCAGCAAGCGCCTACACATCAGTGAATCAATCTACAAGTGACAGTGAACGTTGATATACCGGTCTTGATTTTAGAATCATACAGTGAATTATTTCGATAAATACCTTAAGGAACTTAGAATAATTCCACGATTTATTTCGATAAATACCTTAAGGAACTTAGAATAATTCCACGATTTATTTCGATAAATACCTTAAGGAACATAGAATAATTCCACGATTTATTTCGATAAATACCTTAAGGAACATAGAATTATTTCACGATTTATTTCAATAAATACCTTAAGGAACATAGAATTGTTTCACGATTTATTTCGATAAATACCTTAAAGAACTTAGAATAATTTCACGATTTATTTCAATAAATACCTTAAGGAACATAGAATTATTTCACGATTATTTCAATAAATACCTCAACGAACTTCGAAGTATTCTTGACTTATTCTAATGAATACAATAAGCCAGTGAACCTCAAGAAACTTTCGCGCAGCACCACAGCATTATTTATCCAATGCAGCTCCCTTACGATATTTGGGAAGAAGCCGAAGAAGAGGAGGACCAGGAATTTCAGGGTCCCTGGGACGGCGTCCTTCCCTCTGATTATCCAGAGATTTATAAACCCCTGCTAGACATTTGGTGTTCCACTATCGCCACAGTAGGAATATACATAAGCGACTGGGACCGAATTTGCATCAACTGTTACAATCAGTTGACCCCCATACAAGGACAAGCATATCAATCAGGAGGTTGGCATGACATGAGCACTGCCGAAGAAGCCCAACGCATTTCCATTTGTGCACACTGCAACACCGAAATCTCCTCCATCCGCCCAGCATTTCAGTGCGCAGAGTGCACAGAACAGTACTTCGAAATAACAGCGGAAGAGCTGTGGCAAGTACAATCGGGACAAGTACTCGAGGTGCTCACCCGATGGTAGCAATTATACGTGTCTACCCGAGGATCGCAAACCCGACATTGCAGCTCGGTGAGTCGTTTTATTATTTCGTTCCTTACGAGCTTTCGTTCACATTTCTCAATATTGTTTGGAATCCGAGGAATTGGTATTGCTGCAGATCAATCCTTCCGCAGTAATAGTACGGCACTCCTAACTTCGTTTCCCTTCCTTTTCCTTTACCACCCTTTCCTCTCGGCGTGCGCGAATCTTGCATTCGACCCCGAGGTATTTCCTTTCCTTTCTCTACTTACCTTTCCTCTCGGCGTGCGCGAATCTTGCATTCGACCCCGAGATTCTTCCTTTTCCTTTACTTACCTTTCCTCTCGGCGTGCGCGAATCTTGCATTCGACCCCGAGATTCTTCCTTTTCTCTACTTACCTTTCCTCTCGGCGTGCGCGAATCTTGCATTCGACCCCGAGGTATTTCCTTTCCTTTCTCTACTTACCTTTCCTCTCGGCGTGCGCGAATCTTGCATTCGACCCCGAGGTATTTCCTTTCCTTTCTCTACTTACCTTTCCTCTCGGCGTGCGCGAATCTTGTATTCGACCCCGAGATTCTTCCTTTTCCTTTACTTACCTTTCCTCTCGGCGTGCGCGAATCATGAATTCGACCCCGAGAACCTACGTTCACCTTCCCCATTCAATTTCCGTTCCTCATCCTGCGTGCGTACAGTATGTCTCTTCCGGAAGTAACCTGGAACGTGACATATTAAACTGGTGACAGCGGTGGGATATTCGAAAATTCAATCCCACAATTGCCTTCAAAACGACAATTAAAGCTTGAAACGCTTTAATATCAAAATTTTGATACGTGTTCTGAAATTTAATCACCTACGAATAGATAACCCGCCATATCACAGGCCCTCGCGCATATAAAATAAATATATATATATACATTTGTTCACCTCGCTCAAACATATACATAAAATACATGTCGCTGTACGGTGACGCCGACGGATCCAACCCCCTCGCTACCCCCGTCGAGGATGCTAACAGAGCCATCGACGCGTCTACCGCCGCGTTGCAAGATAAATTGAATCTCCTGCGCGAAAAACAAGCTCAAATCGAAGAGCATTACGAATTATTCATGAACAAGCAAATGCGACCTGTTAGTACAGCCGACGATTTGGTGCAGGAAGAACAAACACACCAAACCGCCTCCGGGTTGGAAAACATCGCAAAACAAATAGCCTGTCTGCAGGACGCAGTGGATGCGCTAACAAGAAAACAGCGCATTAAAACACATTTTGAAACCCCTGCCTCCGGTTACCGCGAAGGAAACCCGCGTAACGAAGCGTTTATCGAACCGACAATGTACGGAAAACTTCAGGTCACTCTGAAGGATGCCGTCGAGACGGTACCGCGCTTCGATGGACATAACATGTCGATCCTGCAATTTGCGAGAGCGTGCAGACGAGCTCGAGAAATGATCCCTCCCGCGTCCGAACCTCAGTTAGCGCGCTTATTAAGGAACCGTTTACAAAACCACGCGTACTTGGTCGTGGAGGACTACTACTTTGATACGGTTAACGCATTCATCGGCAGACTAAAAACGGTGTTCGCCCCCGCTAAAACTTCCGATCACTACCGCGGCGAACTAGCTAACATCATAATTGGAAGAAATGAACACATATTGGATTATATTTCAAGAGTAAAAGACTTGAAATTCGCCATCACCGACGAAGACGCTGATTATTATCGAAACTCAAGGACGGCGTTATACGATGTCGATCAGCTAGCGTTAAGATCACTTTTAGACGGACTTCCCCTTTCAATGCGCACTCAGATTGACCCCACGACATTGACATCCTTGGATGAAGCATCCGACAGAGCGGTCCGAGTAGCGAAATTGATCGAGCGCGATCGCCGCCGGTTTATGGGAGAAAGGACACACCGCACTCTATGCCAACTATGCAATCGGGAAGGACACGACGCGCGATCTTGCAGGACCTACCCGACTAA
This sequence comes from Nomada flava, assembly GCA_951802745.1. Taxonomy (NCBI): domain Eukaryota; kingdom Metazoa; phylum Arthropoda; class Insecta; order Hymenoptera; family Apidae; genus Nomada; species Nomada flava. The sequence continues at coordinate 12,191,970 of OX637901.1, read as the reverse complement.
TAATCATCCGCCCCTTGCGCGGGTCCCGGAACGATATAACGAAAGAGGTTTCGACCGTCTACACCCAACGACGGATCATAATACGCCACGTCGACCAGAGACGCGAACCTGCAACTACTGCGGGAGAATAGGGCACTTGGCCGCGGAATGCCGTAAGAGAATGCGCGATCAGAACATGTCGGGAAACGACCAGCCCCCACGAGATTACAGGGAAGCGCCTCGTGGAATGGGCAGGACAAATGCACACCCGATAAATACATTCCGGCCTACGAACCAACTCGGCCCAGAATCGCCAAGGTGCACCTCCCCCCCTACAACAATGTTCCCTCCATCAACGTCCGCAGCCCGCAATTAAACTTTCCCACGGACTTGATGATCGACACGGGAGCAGAGGTAAACCTAATAAAACAATCGTGCATCACGACGCCCTGCGAGATCGACAGGGACAACGTAATCGATTTAATCGGAATCACCGAAAACATGGTGCCCACCCTAGGCACCCTTACAGCAAATTTATTCAACTACCCCGTACAATTTCACGTCGTTGAAGACACTATACCCCTACGCTATCAAGGGTTATTGGGTTCGGGATTCCTAACCGAAAGCGGAGTAACGGTGGATTTCAAAAACAGATGGCTAGCGTTTAATGGCAATTTCGTCCCTTTCAACAAAATCGAGGAAGTAACAGTACCCCCGAGAACCAGCGTGGTCGCACAAGCGACAGTTACTAACCCTGAAATCGAGGAAGGATATATTCCACGCATAGACATAGGAGAAGGGCTATACGCAGGACAAGCCCTAGTGCGAAACCAGGAATGCAAGGCAAACATACGAATCATTAACACCAATGAGCAACCGGCGAGTATCCAGATACCCCCAGTCCAGCTGGAAAAATTTGAAGAAGCTCCCACAACGTACCCCCAAGTGAAGCATACCGAGGAAACCGTGACTTCGAAGCAAACCGAAGACACGATGAACCCCAATTCTCAAACGGGCAACCGGCCCACCCCCCTTAGCGAAACCCTCATAGAAGGAAGAACCCAGCGAAACGGACAAAGGTCCACACCCCTCGGATGCCTAATTGCGGATCAGAAGGTAGCACACCAAATTAACCCCACAGAAGGATTACAAAGGTCCACACCCGCCGAAGCCCCTTACAGGGACGAGCTCACCCAACAAACACGAGTTGCAGAGATACTCGACCTCATATCCCCGAAGGACCTCAATCGGGAAGAAGAAGATCACGTCCGACAACTCGTCAGTAAATACGAAGACGTATTCCACTTGCCCAGCGAACCCCTAGGCCATACGCACGCCATTAGCCACTCCATAGAAACCACAGACTCGATTCCCGTGTTTACTAAACAATACCGCTTCCCTCCTATTGTCACGTTCCAGGTTACTTCCGGAAGAGACATACAGTACGCACGCAGGATGAGGAACGGAAATTGAATGGGGAAGGTGAACGTAGGTTCTCGGGGTCGAATTCAAGATTCGCGCACGCCGAGAGGAAAGGTAAGTAGAGAAAAGGAAGAATCTCGGGGTCGAATGCAAGATTCGCGCACGCCGAGAGGAAAGGTAAGTAGAGAAAAGGAAGAATCTCGGGGTCGAATGCAAGATTCGCGCACGCCGAGAGGAAAGGTACGAAGAGAAAGGAAGAATCTCGGGGTCGAATGCAAGATTCGCGCACGCCGAGAGGAAAGGTAAGTAGAGAAAGGAAAGGAAATACCTCGGGGTCGAATGCAAGATTCGCGCACGCCGAGAGGAAAGGTAAGTAGAGAAAGGAAAGGAAATACCTCGGGGTCGAATGCAAGATTCGCGCACGCCGAGAGGAAAGGTAAGTAAAGGAAAAGGAAATATCTCGGGGTCGAATACAAAATTCGCGCACGTCGAGAGGAAAGGTAAGTAGAGAAAGGAAAGGAAATACCTCGGGGTCGAATGCAAAGTTGGCGCACGCCGAGAGGAAAGGTAAGTAAAGAAAAGGAAGTATCTCGGGGTCGAATGCAAGATTCGCGCACGCCGAGAGGAAAGGTAAGTAGGGAAAAGGAAGAATCTCGGGGTCGAATGCAAGATTCGCGCACGCCGAGAGGAAAGGTAAGTAGGGAAAAGGAAGAATCTCGGGGTCGAATGCAAGATTCGCGCACGCCGAGAGGAAAGGTAAGTAGGGAAAAGGAAGAATCTCGGGGTCGAATGCAAGATTCGCGCACGCCGAGAGGAAAGGCAGGTAAAGGAAAAGGAAGGGAAACGAAGTTAGGAGTGCCGTACTATTACTGCGGAAGGATTGATCTGCAGCAATACCAATTCCTCGGATTCCAAACAATATTGAGAAATGTGAACGAAATCTCGTAAGGAACGAAATAATAAAACGACTCACCGAGCTGCAATGTCGGGTTTGCGATCCTCGGGTAGACACGTATAATTGCTACCATCGGGTGAGCACCTCGAGTACTTGTCCCGATTGTACTTGCCACAGCTCTTCCGCTGTTATTTCGAAGTACTGTTCTGTGCACTCTGCGCACTGAGATGCTGGGAGGATGGAGGAGATTTCGGTGTTGCAGTGTGCACAAATGGAAATGCGTTGGGCTTCTTCGGCAGTGCTCATGTCATGCCAACCTCCTGATTGATATGCTTGTCCTTGTATGGGGGTCAACTGATTGTAACAGTTGATGCAAATTCGGCCCCAGTCGCTTATGTATATTCCTACTGTGGCGATAGTGGAACACCAAATGTCTAGCAGGGGTTTACAAATCTCTGGATAATCAGAGGGAAGGACGCCGTCCCAGGGACCCTGAAATTCCTGGTCCTCCTCTTCTTCGGCTTCTTCCCAAATATCGTAAGGGAGCTGCATTCGATAAATAATGCTGTGGTGCTGCGCGAAAGTTTCTTGAGGTTCACTGGCTTATTGTATTCATTAGAATAAGTCAAGAATACTTCGAAGTTCGTTGAGGTATTTATTGAAATAATCGTGAAATAATTCTATGTTCCTTAAGGTATTTATTGAAATAAATCGTGAAATTATTCTAAGTTCTTTAAGGTATTTATCGAAATAAATCGTGAAACAATTCTATGTTCCTTAAGGTATTTATTGAAATAAATCGTGAAATAATTCTATGTTCCTTAAGGTATTTATCGAAATAAATCGTGGAATTATTCTATGTTCCTTAAGGTATTTATCGAAATAAATCGTGGAATTATTCTAAGTTCCTTAAGGTATTTATCGAAATAAATCGTGGAATTATTCTAAGTTCCTTAAGGTATTTATCGAAATAATTCACTGTATGATTCTAAAATCAAGACCGGTATATCAACGTTCACTGTCACTTGTAGATTGATTCACTGATGTGTAGGCGCTTGCTGCCACTCGAAGACTGAACTGAACGACTGAACTGAATGACTGAACTGAATGACTGAACGACTGTACGACTGGACTGAATGATTATTCAGGTGGTGCCGGCTTATTTATACCCATCCCTGGAATCTCTGGTATGCGAGGAATGTCTGGTATGCGTGGTATGCGTGGTATGTTGACTGCTGCTGAAGTCGATTGCTCTGGAATGCCAGTGATCCTCAACCGGCAGGGGTTCTCCATTGTACCGAGATTGGTTAAAATAAATTATATTAGTTAATTACAATATCGTTATATGGTGAATTCGGATAGGTTGTTTGATGATATCATTTTGTAATAGAATATTTTAATAAATTGTATTGGTTAATTATGAGTCTTTTGTATTGTAGGTTCGGGTGTGTTATTTGATTTGATCATATTGCAGCGATATACTCGAGAGGATTCAAAAGGGGTTTTCTTCCTCGTGGAGTGAGGGCTTCTCTTGGGACGCAAAAGGGGTTTCTTCCTCGTGGAGTGAGGGCTTCTCTTGGGACGCGAAAGGGGTTTCTTCCTCGTGGAGTGAGGGCTTCTCTTGGGACGCAAAAGGGGTTTCTTCCTCGTGGAGTGAGGGCTTCTCTCGAGTGTCGTTGTTCTTCGTTTAAGGTAATGATGTTTTGTGTATCGATGAGTTGGAATATTTAGAGATTTTATTTGTTTGCAGGTAGTCGGTGATGAGAAGAGAAATATAAGGTGAGTATCTTATGAGAGGAATTTATTTGTTCGAAAGCAGTCGATGATGAGAAATGTAATGTAAGGTAAGTATCTCGTTTGACTAGTGATGCGTAGGAGTAATAAGAGAGTTTATTTGTTCACAGGCAGTCGATGATGAGAAGCGCAACATAAGGTAAGTACCTCGTTTGACTAGTGATGGGTTGGAGTAATAAGAGAGTTCGTTTGTTCACAGGTAATCGATGATGAGAAGCGCAACATAAGGTAAGTACCTCGTTTGACTAGTGATGGGTTGGAGTAATAAGAGAGTTCATTTGTTCACAGGCAGTGGATATAGTAAATAAAGGAAGAAAAATGTGAGCCGACATGCGGCAAAAAATGACGGCACGTCACACCTCCCCCCTTATTTTAAGAAATGCCTGCATTTCTTTAGCGGGAGACTTGGCTTGAACGAAAAATAACCTTTTCCCTTAATCCTGTATTAGTAGCAGGTGAACGATATACAATGAAATTGTTTTCCCTTATGTGAAGTGAAATTTATGTATGTTTAAATAAAATAAAAGCTTGTTTTCGTTTATTGCTTTTGCGTTGTGATTTCATAAAATAATTATAACCTTGCCTGATAACTAAAATTATATTTTTTTTTATTATTGTATCAGAGTAAAACAAATCAGTGTAAAATAAAGTTATTTCTCCTTAATCAGACGGATTAAAATTGAGGGTGGAGTATTTCGGAACGAACTGTCTTTGTTTTCTCTCGTTGTTAGTAGGAGATATATTGGTTAAACTATAATTGTTTTCATTAGTTGAACGAAATGAACTTAGTAGTTGTTTTGAAAAGAATAAAAGTTTAACATGTTACGTATGAATAATACTCTCTTACGCTGCGCTCGCACGCGTCGTTCGCTCTCGCGTAAGAACGGAAGACGCCTAAAGATTTAGCTCGATACCACACGACGGTTAACCCTTTTAGAATCGACCAACTGCATCGCGACCGATTAGGTACATTCGTGACCCGACGAAGACTGTGTGCCCTTACCATATATGGAGGCTTCTAACGAACCCCTCCATACATTTCGGGACTATATAAACCCTCCGTTTCTAATCATCTTCGGTTCATAACTACACAGCTACGCGCATAGTCACGTCGCGTTACGCTTGTACAGAGTCGGTTACATTCAACAAGAATTGGGCTTACGGCACCATTCAGATAAAGTTAACCCGTTAGAATCCGCATAGTCCGGTTGAAGTTCTTTCGGCATACTTTGTAACCGATCTCAGACCCCGCATCGCCAGTGCGTCAACACCGTGCAGCTTAGGTAATAATTCACACACTATTTAACTATATCGCGACAATTACACTTGTACAAACAACTGGTTGCAATATAAACTTATAAACTGTTCACCATTAAACCGAGTAGATTCGTTAAAACCAATCTTTACTCCGTAATCCTTTATATTAGTAGTAACGTCCCACAGATACAACTTAACCGCTCGAGTTGTATCGAATATTTATTTACGAGTCAAACTAACATTTCCTGCGACTCCCTGATTTCGCATCAGGTTCGTTCGCACGCCTTATCCAAAACAAGGTGACTACTCCAACCTAGTGGCTCCCCGATTTCGCATCGGGTTCGTCCACGAAACCTAACCCATCCTACAGCTCCCTGGTTTCGCACCAGGTTCGTCTGTATCCTACGGCTCCCTGATTTCGCATCAGGTTCGTCCGTACGTTTACCAAACCTCCGAACAGCTCCCCGGTTTCGCACCGGGTTCGTCTGTGAATAAACCAACCTCCTGCAGCTCCCCGGTTTCGCACCGGGTTCGTCTGCGCACTCTTTCCTAGTGGCTCCCCGATTTCGCATCGGGTTCGTCCACGACGTTTCACCCTCCTGCGGCTCCCTGGTTTCGCACCAGGTTCGTCCGCGCTTGATTCTATTCCTGAGGCTCCCCGATTTCGCATCGGGTTCGTCCTCGCATACATCAATCCCAGCGGCTCCCTGATTTCGCATCAGGTTCGTCCGTGCACCTAACTAACAAATTCTCAACCATATTCCTTGGGAAATATCAACATCGCCGGTCTAGGCGTTGCCCACAGCCCTGGCTCGTAACAAACTGGTGACAGCGGTGGGATACTGCTAATTTGGAATTGCCGTAAATTTTGGTTTTTAAAATACGTTCTATTACTCGTAGGTGAACATTTTACAATATACTAGTTTTCTCTAGTTAGTTACTTTAGTAATCTTCAAAATGGCAAATCCACAAGCGAACGTCTCTGCTAGTGAGATGCTGAACTTGACAGCTTCGATTGCTAATACAATGACACTCTTAACGCAACGGACGTGTATACAGAATATCACTTTGTCCATTCCGACTTTTGACGGAGAAAAGCCATCGTTGACGCACTTTGCACAACATGTGGAAAACGGGTTAACTTTGATTCCTGAGGGTACGGAAGCGGAGTATCTTGCCATTGTTTTAACTAAACTCATCGGTCCAGCACGTAGATGCACGATAGAGCATAAATTCGACTCTGTTAAGGCATTAATTAAACACTTAAAAAAGAGATTCGCGCGTGGTAGAGATTTGTCACATTTTCAAGTAGAAATCGCGAAATTACGTATTCGTGAAGGTGAAAGTATTCGACGATATGTCGATAGAACAAGTCATCTTGTTTATTGTACGCGCGGAGCTATTCGGGAAAGATATCTGGATCACGCTGAAGAATTCGTCAAAGAAATGGAAAAGGACGTTAAAGAAAACTTCATCGATGGTTTACCGGATCGAATCTCCTGGAAAATGTCGGCTAGACTTCAAGATTTGGAAACGCTTAAACAGGCTTACGACGCCGTGCTGCATATTGACAGGAAGTTAAGTAATCGACAACGGTCGCCATCCAGAGAATCACCTTCTAGATGGTCACGCCGAGATCGTTATGATCGGGATTATCATAATCACGACCGCGAAGTGTCGTATCCACTGTCTCCGAACAGATATGATCGGTTCAGGGAACGACCAACGAGAACATCTGAATTTGAAGAGGAACGAGAGAGGCAAGGACGCACGTCGGCCTGGACTTTACGACAAAGGACCCCCTCCAGATCCCCTTCTAATCATCGCGATTCATCCGTAGATGATCGAGATAAAAAATTTTCAATTCTTAAGAATCCTGACAAAAATCGTAAGTCGGATTTATATTGTTGGCATTGTGGCATTGCTGGACATGACGGGAAGTCATGTAGGAATCGTCCGCGCAGTCCGCATTATCGCCGGGATTCACGAGATTCATCCGTTGAATCAAACAAGACTTTATTTAAACATCAATCGCGCTCAACGCACAGGCGACACGATGAGCGGAAACGAGGAAGATCGCCGAAGGAAAATCCGATTCAGCGACGAGAAGAAAGAAGACTCATCAAGGAAGCACCTGCACCAAGAATCAAGATCAAGGTACCGGAACTGGAATCAGGAACGGGAGAATTCTTAATTGATGGTGGAGCAGCTGTTAATCTGGTGGTCATCGACGTACTCGGAAAAACCGCAGAAATAATTTCAAGAGAAGAAATTGAGTTGACAGGACTCACTACAACGCCGATTCACACTCTGGGAACCACAATTTTACATATTCATGGATCTCCAGCATTTTTCTATGTGGTAAGAAATCTTGCAATAGACGCAGATGGGCTTATCGGAAGCCCGTTTTTAAAACAAGAAGAAGCTGAAATTTCTTACTATCATGGAACCTTAACATTAAAAAATAAACCGATCCGACCATTACGTTTTTCAAATTATCAAGATTTACCTCAACAACTTAAGGAACAGCAGACAGCTACAAAATATTGTATCAAACCTAGAACATCGCAACAGATTGCTGTAAGAGTAGCAAATGTGAAGATAAAGGAAGGATATTTACCACGCATAAGAACCCACGAATATCTTTACATAGGGGAAGCAGTCGTGACCAACAACGACGGAAAGTGTCACGTTATGGCGATAAACACCAGTGAAGAAGCAATCGAAGTAGAGATAGAGCCTCAGTTATTGGAGCCCTATGATATCGTGAGTTCATCAGAAGAAGATTCTTACCCAGAAACGGAACACCCGTCGAGCTTCAAGATTAGGAAAGACAGGATGCATGGAATTCTACAAACTCTCAATTTAAACCATTTAAATAAGGAGGAACGGAATTTCGTGACAGATTTAGTGGAAGAATTTCCTGATCGATTTTTCCTTCCAGGAGATAAACTCGGGAAGGCTCGTGACTTTAGTCATTCAATTCATACAACTAATGATATTCCAATTAATACCAGGCAATATCGCTATCCGCCTGTACATCAAAAAGAAATTCAAAAACAGATCAGCACTATGCTATCTGCAGGCATAATTGATCACTCTAAATCTCCGTATAATTCACCATTATGGATTGTTCCAAAGAAAGCAGACGCACAGGGAGTTAAACGCTGGCGTTTGGTAATAGATTTTCGTGCACTCAACGAAAAAACAATTTCCGATAAATACCCATTACCTCAAATCACCGAAATTTTAGACCGATTAGGAGGAGCTAAATACTTCTCAGTTTTCGATCTCGCAAGTGGATTTCATCAGATAGAAATGGATCCGAAAGATAAAACAAAAACTGCTTTTACAACCCCGAATGGACATTACGAATTTTCTCGAATGCCTTTCGGATTAAAGAACGCACCACCCACTTTTCAACGCCTTATGGATCAAGTACTCACTGGACTTCAAGGGACAGATCTTTTTGTTTATTTGGACGACATAGTAGTATACGCTTCATCGTTACAAGAACACAACATTAAAGTTAAAAAATTATTGAACCGCCTTAAAGATCATGGATCAACCCTTCAGACCAACAAATGTGAATTCCTACGGAAGGAAGTTGCATACCTCGGACACATTATATCAAAAGACGGAGTCAGACCTGACCCTAGGAAATTAAAATCCGTTCAAGATTTTCCTACACCTACTACACAGAAGAATATTCAACAATTCCTAGGACTTGTAGGATATTACCGCAGATTCGTACCTAATTTCACCTTAATAGCAAAACCTCTAATTAACCTGTTAGGGAAGGTATCAAATTCAAGTGGACAGAAGAGCAAGATCAAGCCTTCAAACAATTACGCAGCGAATTGTGCCAGCAACCCATTTTACAATATCCAGATTTTGATAAACCATTCATCGTTACAACAGATGCATCGGAATATGCAATTGGAGCCGTGCTCAGTCAAGGGGAGATAGGAAACGATCTGCCGATTGCATACGCGTCCCGCAGCTTAAATAAACCTGAGAAAAATTATTCAGCTACAGCAAAGGAATGTTTGGCAATGGTTTACGCCGTAAGATATTTCAGGCCTTACATTTATGGAACTAAATTCACACTCGTTACAGATCATAGACCGTTAGTTTGGTTACATTCTGTTAAAGATCCGACTTCTAGACTCATGAAATGGAAACTGAGACTCTTAGAATACGAGTATCAAGTCGTTCATAAAGCCGGAAAAACGAATAAAAACGCAGACGCTTTGTCGCGTAACCCCGTATCTGTTTGTTTACCATTAATGCCACGAGATTGCAGAGATTTCGAATTCAAAATACAGATACCTAAAATAGATCTTAATACTGATTCAATTGGACAACGCGTTAGACAGTCGCGACGAGATAGAGAAACCCGACCCAAATATCGTGATAGCAGCAGCTCCGACGAAACAGAACAGGCCGCATATGGAAAGTCCAACATTCGCCCATTATAGACAGAAATCGGTCTTTCCCGAGCCTGTCTCAAGAGATATCGATGCCAGATGAGCGCCTGGAAACTATAAATGGTTTTGTACCAGCAGCAAATTCTACTCAAATTTATCCTTCACACGAAGACCAGACCCTACACAACGATTCATTATCGTTTGGAGAACCACTCGAAGACACTGTAATAAAGTATACAAATAATGTTCGCCAAGACTTGTTTACTACACCGCAAGGGTTGACACCAATGCCGGGTGTAGTTTTACAAGCCCCACCAAACCAGCTACCTGCGAAGACCCTTGCCGAAGCAAGTGTCATACGGTCACCCGATAACGGTTCGACTCGACATGATTTGCTAGACCATACGCTCGACCCTTATCCATTCATCGTCTCGGATTTGGAAAAAACGTCTGATGAAGATGATCTGGAGGAGGCGATATCTGTACAGCTGCATAAAATTACTGTCTCACCGAACACCCTCACAGCTGAAGAAGGACACTGTGTACATTTTATATCTGCCGACTGTAATTTACAAACCGACGTTGGAAAACTGTTACTGGACACCGAGGCAATAAATAAACAGGACCTTCTCGCAAAACAACCAGAAAAAGGACATATAGTGACTTTGGATAATGGATTATATAAATCTTTCAGCATAGTAGTTTCCGACAATTTTTACGATAATGTTAAAAAATCAGACGTTCTTACGGGTCTGGAAATTCTTAGAGACACCTTAAGTCAACACCATATCAAATCATTTCGAATATCAGCAACCGGAGATTTCCATAAACTGCCGGTCAACGAATTCTTCAAGATGTTAGAAGAAGTTTTCACTGTAACAGCACAGCAAATTATTGTTTGCAATTGTATCATCACTACACCATCCATAGAAGACAGACAAGAAATAATCCGCGAAGCTCATGATAGTTTAATTGGAGGACACAAAGGAATCATGAAGACTTATAAACGCATCCGATCGAAATTCCAATGGCCGCAAATGCGCAATGACATTCAAAATTACATACGAAGATGTCAAAGTTGCCAAGAACAAAAATTAGTTCGAGCAAAAACTCGTCAGCCTATGTTAATTAGCGACACACCTATGGGACCATTCGATAAAATAGCTTTGGATACAGTAGGACCTTTGCCGATCACACCTAGCGGAAATAGATACATTCTCACTATGCAGGATAATTTAACCAAATATTGCATGGCAGTAGCAATACCAAATATTCGGGCTGCTACTATTGCAGATGCTTTTGCTAGATATTTCATCGCAATTTATGGTACACCTCGCGCAATATTAACAGACAAAGGAACTAGTTTCATTGGAAACCTTATGACAAATTTGTCCGAAATATTTAAATCAAGCAAATTACAAGTTCGGGATACCGACCGCAAACCAACGGATCATTGGAGCGAAGCCACATCGTACTCACCGAATATCTCAAGCACTACATGGATAGCTACGAAGATTGGGATTTATTAATACCTTTTGCAATGTTTTCCTACAATACATCTGTACACGAAGCAACAAATTTCACTCCATACGAATTAATTTTTGGAAGACCAGCCCGAGAACCAAGTTCGTTTCCAACTGGTGAAAAATTGAAGTCGTACGGAGATTATCTAATGGAATTGATAACACATATGACTAACATCCGTAATTTGGCCTCAGCAAGGAATTAGGATCTGGATTAATCAACGAAATAGAAACCACCGTCTACCCGGACAGCCCCTTACAACGTCACCCAAGGCTGGATGGAGCTGGGCATCGCCGTTTCAACCACCAGCTGAGGCAGACCCCGCAATAATCACAGTAGCGTTAAGTACACACACACATACACCACACTCGACAATTTTCACACCTTTAAATTTTAGATAAATCATTAACCGTTTTCCTTTCTTTGAAAAAGCATCACGCAAAAACGCGATGTTTTATCTCGGGGGGGGAGATGTTACGTATGAATAATACTCTCTTACGCTGCGCTCGCACGCGTCGTTCGCTCTCGCGTAAGAACGGAAGACGCCTAAAGATTTAGCTCGATACCACACGACGGTTAACCCTTTTAGAATCGACCAACTGCATCGCGACCGATTAGGTACATTCGTGACCCGACGAAGACTGTGTGCCCTTACCATATATGGAGGCTTCTAACGAACCCCTCCATACATTTCGGGACTATATAAACCCTCCGTTTCTAATCATCTTCGGTTCATAACTACACAGCTACGCGCATAGTCACGTCGCGTTACGCTTGTACAGAGTCGGTTGCATTTCAAAAAGAATTGGGCTTACGGCACCATTCAGATAAAGTTAACCCGTTAGAATCCGCATAGTCCGGTTGAAGTTCTTTCGGCATACTTTGTAACCGATCTCAGACCCCGCATCGCCAGTGCGTCAACACCGTGCAGCTTAGGTAATAATTCACACACTATTTAACTATATCGCGACAATTACACTTGTACAAACAACTGGTTGCAATATAAACTTATAAACTGTTCACCATTAAACCGAGTAGATTCGTTAAAACCAATCTTTACTCCGTAATCCTTTATATTAGTAGTAACGTCCCACAGATACAACTTAACCGCTCGAGTTGTATCGAATATTTATTTACGAGTCAAACTAACATTTCCTGCGACTCCCTGATTTCGCATCAGGTTCGTTCGCACGCCTTATCCAAAACAAGGTGACTACTCCAACCTAGTGGCTCCCCGATTTCGCATCGGGTTCGTCCACGAAACCTAACCCATCCTACAGCTCCCTGGTTTCGCACCAGGTTCGTCTGTATCCTACGGCTCCCTGATTTCGCATCAGGTTCGTCCGTACGTTTACCAAACCTCCGAACAGCTCCCCGGTTTCGCACCGGGTTCGTCTGTGAATAAACCAACCTCCTGCAGCTCCCCGGTTTCGCACCGGGTTCGTCTGCGCACTCTTTCCTAGTGGCTCCCCGATTTCGCATCGGGTTCGTCAACGACGTTTCACCCTCCTGCGGCTCCCTGGTTTCGCACCAGGTTCGTCCGCGCTTGATTCTATTCCTGAGGCTCCCCGATTTCGCATCGGGTTCGTCCTCGCATACATCAATCCCAGCGGCTCCCTGATTTCGCATCAGGTTCGTCCGTGCACCTAACTAACAAATTCTCAACCATATTCCTTGGGAAATATCAACATCGCCGGTCTAGGCGTTGCCCACAGCCCTGGCTCGTAACAAACATGTTAGAATGATTAATACCAAGGTAAGTATTGCATGATAAAAATAAAATAAAATGGATATATTTGTGGGCTCAGTAAATGGTGGACGTCGCATTGCCGCAGGGGCAGTCCAGCGATTACATCACAGCTCCGTTTATTGCTTTTACGTTGTGATTTCATAAAATAATTATAACCTTGCCTGATAACTAAAATTATATTTTTTTTTTTATTAATGTATCAGAGTAAAACAAATCAGTGTAAAATTAAGCTATTTCTCCTTAATTAGACGGATTAAAGTTGAGGGTGGAGTATTTCGGAACGAACCGTCTTTGTTTTCTCTCGTTGTTAGTAGGAGATATATTGGTTAAACTATAATTGTTTTCATTAGTTGAACGAAATGAACTTAGTAGTTGTTTTGAAAAGAATAAAAGTTTAACATGTTAGAATGATTAATACCAAGGTAAGTATTGCATGATAAAAATAAAATAAAATGGATATATTTGTGGGCTCAGTAAATGGTGGACGTCGCATTGCCGCAGGGGCAGTCCAGCGATTACATCACAGCTCTAATTTTAAATGATTTGTTTTCTTTTTGTGTTTTTCAATTTTTTTGTTATAGTAGGTTAACTTAGGCTTAGCAAAAATTAAATTTAGGAATAAGTAATAGTGTTAATAATTAAGTAGGGTAGATATAAGGAAGATTAATATAATATGAATTAAACGTAGGTGTGCGCAATTAGTGCTTACGCACACTTTGATGCTCTTTGAGGGTGAGAGCTTGATAAATAGGAATTACGGATACGCAACGATACGGGACGATTATAATGCAACACGTTTGGACACTAACACTTTATTTTATAAACTCGACGGCACAAGGAACTTATAATTGTAATTGAAATAAGCTAAGAATATATATATATATATAGATATTTACACGAACGCTTTGCTTTTATTAAACTAGTCGCTTATCCTTAATCGCACGTGATATTCGCTTTACGGAAAAGATGTTTCCCTTTCGACGGTTGAAACGGATCTCGAACTACCTTCCGGAGAGGGACCAGAGCAGGATATTTCCTACTCTAGTTAAGGGCCTCTCCGGAAGGATCTAGGATGCAGAGCAGCCAATCAGACCAGCCAATCGATCGGCTGATCGATTCCGACCCCGTTAATTGGCAGGCGAACTCGTCGTCAGCGCCACGTTCGCTGCCGATGCGCGAGAAGGCTAGCGTCGTAATCGCGCCAACGCGCGCATCCTGAACATTGCCGCCCGCCTTGACTAATGAAGTTAGTCAATGATATGGCTCTCTCAGCAGCGACAGACAAACGACGCGCGATTGTTACAAGAGTGCGGTGAATATGAAACGCATGAGTTCGCCCGCCAACCAGGGGTCGGTCGATCCTTGACATCGTGCGCAACACTTCTGAAGGTCGCGTTTTGACGGACCGGGCTGATTGGTGCCTTGAAATGAAAGGTAACGATACCGAACGCCGTAGCAACGTATGGAGTTGAAGTCGCGTGGATGGACCGGCGTGTCGGTGTTGTCCGTGAGTGTGACTGTAGAATTGAGATCTGAATAAGTATAAGCTAACGGAACTTAACCTAAGTAATATGACGCCCGGACGGACAATGACATTGATACAACTAATCGACGATTGAAAGTGAGGTCGCGTATCAATTGAATGATTATCAGTGGTACAAGTGATTAGTTGTCGGCGCTGGTTACATCCGGTTGACTGCTGATTGGTAAAAGAATCAATTTTTTGATGGGTCTTACCAATGTGGTGACGGCAGTTTTGAGGGTACAGACCCGTACCTTTCCATCGGCGCCTGGATGGGCGACTTCGATCCTTGCAAGTGGCCAGCGACAAGGTGAAGTGGCTTCCGTTGCAATGAGGCAGAGACGCCCAGCCTTGAAGTTGTCGTCGGGCTGTTGCCATTTAGGCCGAGTCAGGAGCCCGTGGAGATATTCTCTGGCCCATCGTTGCCAGAATTGATCTCGCAATTGGACGAGTAGCTGCCATCGTGGTAATCGAGCCGGGTGGGAGTCCAGCAGTGTTGGTTCCGGCAGGGCGTTGATAGCGGATCCGATGAGGAAATGTCCTGGCGTAAGAGCGGCGACGTCTTGGGGGTCATCGGTGAGAGCAGTTAACGGCCTTGAATTGAGGCATGCTTCCACCTGAGTGAGGAAGGTCGCCATCTCCTCGTACGTGAGACTGCTCTCGCCAAGGACTCGTCGGATGTGGTGCTTTGTCGACTTAACGGCGGCTTCCCATAAGCCACCGAAATGTGGGGCTGCTGGGGGGTTAAAATGCCAATGGACGCGCAGCTCAGCCAGCTTCTTCTGGATGGCGTTGGAGTGGGGTGATCGAGCCGAGAAAAATCGGCGCAGCTCGTTGTCGGCGCCTTGGAAATTTGTACCGCAGTCGCTGTAAACGTCCGAGCAGAGTCCTCTTCGGGAGATGAACCGACGGAACGTCGCCAGGAACGCTTCGGTGCTGTAGGCAGATACAGCGTCGAGATGAACGGCCTTAGTAACCATGCAGACGAAGACCACGAAGAACCCCTTGTACGCCTTTTGACCTCGCCCAGGAGCGGTACGGAGCCAGATGGGACCAGCATAGTCCACCCCGGTATGGAGAAATGGCCTTGATGCAGTCACTCGCTGTTGAGGTAGGTCAGACATGATTTGGTGGCCGGGAGAGGACCGCCAGCGGGCGCAAATTACGCATTGACTGATGCATCGCTTCACCAGTTTCCGTCCTGAAGGGACCCAGAAGCGACGGCGCAGCGCGCCGAGTGTGGCTTGAACTCCCCCGTGCAGAGATTCCCTGTGAATTTTGTCGATTAGTAAGACTGTGAATCGGGAATCTGCTGGCAGTATGAAAGGGTGTTTCTCGTCAAAGGAAAGTAGAGCGTGCTTTAAACGTCCTCCAACACGCAGGCACCCCTTTTCGTCGAGGAGCGGAGCCAAGGTGCGAAGTTTGCTACGTTTGGAGACGGGTTGGTTCTTCCGGATGGTTTTATATTCTTCCGGGAAGGCTTGATTTTGTAGTAGTTTGATCCATTGGACTTCGGCTTCTTGAAGTTCCACCGCTGACACGAACGATTTCGCCGAAGGTCCCTCAGCCGAAGTGGATACTAAATTGGATGATTGACGTACCTGCAGCCAACGACGACACCACGCTGTTACCTTGAGTAACAGCTGGTAAGAAGAAAACCTGGACAGTAGGTCGTTTTCCTCTGTCCCCAGGCGGCTGTGGAGCATGACCGTTCCCATTGCTTCCGGCAATTCGTTGATGTTGAGTGTTTCCTCGAGGCTGGATGGAAACGGAGCAGAATGACGCAGGAATTCCGGTCCCTTCCACCAAACAGTACACGCTAGGAGTGCCTTAGGTGAAAGTCCCCTTGATGCGACGTCCGCGGGATTGAAGCCTCCGTGGACATGGTGCCAGCGAGCTTCGGAGGTGAGCCGTTGAATCTCCGAGACTCTGTTTGCTACGTATGTCGTCCATCTTGCTGGATGTCCGCGAATCCAACCGAGGGTGACGGTAGAGTCCGTCCATAGGTGGATTGGCACTCCCTTTAAGTCGAGAGCCGAGACGACGTGATCGACGACGCGAGCTAAGAGGTACGCTCCACTGAGCTCCAATCGTGGCAGTGAAATTGGCTTGATTGGAGCCACCTTTGATTTTGCTGTGAGCAGAGAAATTTGGTAATCTGGAGACGCACCCCTGCACCGGAAGTAGAGGACCGCGGCGTAGGCTTTCTCCGAGGCATCAGAGAAATCATGGAGTTCCCAACTAGCTCGGTCCGATCCGTGAACGATGTTTCTCGGAATTCGCAGGTCCCGTAGCAGTGGGAGTTCGCTTGCGAATTCTCGCCAGGCCTGTGCTTGATTTGCTGGTAAAGGATCGTCCCATCCTAGTCCGAGCAGCCAGGTTGCCTGAATGGAGATTTTGGCTCTGGCTGTGGCTGGAGCTAACCATCCTAGAGGATCGAAGAGTTGAGCGCATTGAGAGAGTAACGACCTTTTCGTTACCACGCCGTTGGATAGTGGCTCGTTGATAGTGAAGGCGAAGTGGTCCTCCGTTGGCTCCCAGCGCAGCCCCAGTGTTGAGTGTGAGGGTTCCGCGGTTGTCCTTGATTTAACCTGGACCTCGAAGGATCGACTCCTGTCTTCCCCGCTGAGAACGTCTGGGCAATTGGATGCCCATTTTTGAAGGGGAAAGCCGCCCGCCTTGCACAGGCTTGTCAGCTCCAGTCGAAGGCGTTTGAGGTCTTGAATTTCGGAAGCACCAGTGACGACATCGTCCATGTAAGTGTCCTGCAACAGGGCGGCAGCGCCCATAGGAAACTGGACTTTCTCGTCTTCGGCGAGTTGATGCAGGGTCCGAATAGCCAGGAACGGAGCGCAGGCGAGGCCGTAGGTCACGGTGTTCAACTGGTATTCGTGAGCCTCCTCCTCGTCTGTCCGCCTCCACAGGACTCGTTGATAATCGCGATCGTCTGGGTGGAGGATGATTTGGCGGTACATCTTCTCGATGTCCGCTACCAAGACGACCGCGTGCATTCGCCACCGGAGGAGAACATCGCTGAGATTTGAGAGCAGGTTCGGTCCAGTGTGCAGGTGTTGATTGAGTGACGCCGTAGTTGAAGAGCTCCAGGAGCCATTGAAGACAACTCGCAGTCGTGTAGTTGTACTGGAAGCTCTGAAGACTCCGTGATGAGGTAAGTAAAAGGTGTTCTTACCAGATAACGTCCTTGGTACACGGCTCATGTGTCCCAGATCCTCGTACGTGTCCATGAAATCGACGTACAGTCTCTGGAGTTCCTGATTGGATTTGAATTTCTTCTCCATACGTTTTAGAGAAGCTGATGCGGCGGCACGGGAGGGGCTGAAGTCAGGCACGGGTTTGGAGAAGGGGAGTCTGACGATGTACCTCCCTTCGTGATTCCGTGCATGTGTGGTTTGGAAGAAGTCCTCGCACTCTTGCTCCGCTGAACTGATTGATTTGGAGGAGGAGGGAACTTCTTCCTGCTCCCAGAATCGACGCACCAGTGTTGAGAGTGAATCTCCCACAGTGATTTGATGTGAGCGGGGAGAGGTTGATTGAGGCTTAGCACCGGTGAGCCCAGAAAGGATCCACCCAAATATGGTATTTTGGGCCGCTGGTTGCAGTTCGTTTCCCTTCCGGATTCCGTCCTTGATGATTGCTGAGTAGACGTCGGCGCCGAGCAAGACTTCGATCGTGTCGGACGACGTGAAGTCTGGATCCGCCAGATCGATATCCCGTAGATGCGGCCAGTCGAGTTTTGAAGTTGAGCTGCTGACGTACGACGTTAGTTTTGGCAATATGAGAGCAGTGATTAATACCTTGTCGTGGCTCAAACAAGACCAAGCCACTAAAGAAGCACAACCACCGGCTGTCGCGACCTGTTGACCTCCTACTCCGAAGACCGCTAATGATGAACGAGCTCGAGGTAACCTCAGGCGTTGAACGAGGCTTTCGGCTACCATGGACGCTTCGGACCCTTGATCGATCAGGGCTCTTACTGTATGTTGGTGTCCACATCGGTCTTCCACTTGGATGCGAGCTGTGGCTAGGAGGACGGTCGAGGCACGACCTCGGCAATCGTACATCAGATGAGAATTGACACTTCTTACGGCTGGCGAATCGTTCAATTTGAATATTTCGTGGAGAGACGAATGATGGCGCTCTCCACAAACGAAGCACCCGCGTTTCGAAGCGCACGCACTGAGTTTGTGATCGCCGAGACAGTTTAAACAGGAGCCCGTTGAGTCGACTGTGAGTTTTCTATCTCGTGCGGATTTGGCCTTATACTGATCACAGTGCATGAGGAAGTGCTCTTTGTGACACAACGCGCACTTGATTTGAACGGCGCGTTTTTCCGTATGATGTGAGCGAACGGTGCGATTCGAAGCTAAGCGACATCTTTCGGCAGACGGCGGTTTTGGTTTGCTCACGACGGTTGGTGTGAGCGCCTGGAGCGTTTGAAGCCGCATTGAAAGGAAACGGTTTAAACTCGCGTACGTTGGTGGTTCGTTGCTCGAGGTGATTGATTCCTCCCATTTTGAACGCGATTGATCGTCGAGTCTCTCGATGACACTATAAACGAACCAATCTTCGGATTGATCAATTGGTCGTCCGAGACTTTCGAGTGAGTTGACGGTGCTCGATACGCAATTAATCAACCCTTCGAGTTCCGTGGCCGATTCGGATTGAAGTTTATCTAACGACGCGAATTTGGACAAGCACGAACGGACTAATACTCGCTTGTTCTCGTATTGTTCGGTCAGGATTTTCCACGCTCGTGTATAGTTATCATTCGTGGTGGATAACTCTTTGATAAGTTTTTCGGCAGTGCCTTTGAGACTCACCTTCAAGTGGTGCATTTTTTCAACGTTAGTCAACCGCTGATTTCTCCCGATGATCGATTGAAATAAGTCCTTGAAGGATGGCCAGCCTTCGTAGCAACCGGAGAACGGGGGGATTTGAATCCGAGGCAGCGTGGTGTGGTTGGAAGTGGAGTCGCTTGGAGTCGATGATCCGTCTGCGAGCTTTTGATTGTTCTCAACCAGCTGATTGCTGTATTCCTGCAGTGTCTCTCTCTGAATGAGCTACTCCTCCTCAACGATTTCGGCTACTCGATTTCTGGCATAATCGCTATCCTTTAGGGATTACTTGTGTCTGAAGGTGAGTATGTCGTTGTTTGTCTCGAAATCTCGCCATAGTTTGTCGAGTATTTGAAGTCGAGAATGTATTGCGGCCTGCGTGATGCTAGCTATTCCACGTTTCTTCAGGTTCTCCACCGTTCGGGTAATTTTACCTTGCAGCTCGTACTGCTTGTGAATCAGCTCACTAGCGGAAAGTTCCATTTTCACGGAAGGCAATATGGCGGAGCAACGATCGGTGATCCACGTGGTCGATGCAAGTCGCAGCTCGTTTCGCGTATCCGGCTCGAAGGACCAGAAAAATGTGCGCAATTAGTGCTTACGCACACTTTGATGCTCTTTGAGGGTGAGAGCTTGATAAATAGGAATTACGGATACGCAACGATACGGGACGATTATAATGCAACACGTTTGGACACTAACACTTTATTTTATAAACTCGACGGCACAAGGAACTTATAATTGTAATTGAAATAAGCTAAGAATATATATATATACAGGGTGGACCACCACATTTTACCATCTAGATTTACGTCATTATTATTACGCATAGCAAAAAATGTTTCAGATGAAGTTGAGAGGGTTTTGAGGGGGACATATTCTGATGGTACATTTTTTTTTGTAGGTGGACGTGTGAAGGACATATGAAGGTCATTAATGTTTTTTTAAATGGAATCATATATTTTTTATTGAATCAGCTGATGCTCCTTCTTATTCTTTATAAAAAAGTATTAATCTATTTGTGTACAAAAATCATTAGTTTAGGAGATATTTTAATTCTAATTTGTGAATTTGACCGTGCACCCTGCACGTCTGCAGCACGTTATACCTGTCGTATTCACCGTAACAGAGACTAAATTTCACAATAAGTAGGAGAGCACGAATTATCAACACAAAAAATTCTTTGCTTGATGCGCAAAGTTAATTATCTTAGGTCTGAACTGATTGACTGTAGAATTTATTCTAATTTGTCGGTGTAGTGTAAGTAAAAATGTAAGCTATGACTAAAATTCTATTGCTTATTACTACTTTGTGAGGGAGTGGAAATAGGATATCTTATTGGATGTTAATAGGGGTGGAAGTGGTAAGCGAAGGAGTGCTATGGTTGACTTTGCCAGATGTGTGCAGAGTTGGGGTTTTTCCGTGGTACTGCAGGTATAACGTCCTGCAGACGTGCAGGGTGGACGGTCAAATTCACAAATTAGAATTAAAATATCTCCTAAACTAATGATTTTTTTACACAAATAGATTAATACTTTTTTATAAAGAATAAGAAGGAGCATCAGATGATTTAATAAAAAATATATAATTCCATTTAAAAAAACATTAATGACCTTCACATGTCCTTCACACGTCCACCTACAAAAAAAAATGTGCCATCAGAATATGTCCCCCTCAAAACCCTCTCAACTTCATATGAAACATTTTTTGCTATGCGTAATAATAATGACGTAAATCTAGATGGTAAAATGTGGTGGTCCACCCTGTATATAGATATTTACACGAACGCTTTGCTTTTATTAAACTAGTCGCTTATCCTTAATCGCACGTGATATTCGCTTTACGGAAAAGATGTTTCCCTTTCGACGGTTGAAACGGATCTCGAACTACCTTCCGGAGAGGGACCAGAGCAGGATATTTCCTACTCTAGTTAAGGGCCTCTCCGGAAGGATCTAGGATGCAGAGCAGCCAATCAGACCAGCCAATCGATCGGCTGATCGATTCCGACCCCGTTAATTGGCAGGCGAACTCGTCGTCAGCGCCACGTTCGCTGCCGATGCGCGAGAAGGCTAGCGTCGTAATCGCGCCAACGCGCGCATCCTGAACAGTAGGATTAATTAATAAGGTTAAATAATTAAAGTAAATCGTTAAAGTCGAGCAGGATGTCGAGCCACTCAGGCTGCGCCGATTCCTGTTCAACTGGAGGAGCATTTGGGGTATGCGCGGGAGTGAAGTGTATGTCGCACACTTCAAATAATACCGATTCCTCTAAAGCGCCGTGCTCCACTCGGAAGGCGGTGGAGGTGTCCAGCACTTCAATGACTGGCGGGGGTGGAGGAATCGTCGCCTGTAAGGCAATTTGAACCATTGCCGCCGGTTCCTGCGGGTGATGAACAGGTGGCATACTCACCTCTAGATGTGCCAGGGATCGTTTAAAATGCTCGTCGACGGCGGTGGCTGCGTCGCCTTCGTGGTAAGTTATAATTGTGCAAGTGTCACTTACAACTTCCACGCGAGTCTCGGTTTTCGCCTGTTCCGTGGTCGGTACGGTGGCGGTTCTCGTGGGCGATTCCATTACCGGGGCTTCCGCGTTGGCCGGGGACCGTACAAACGAAATTTTTCTTCTGGCCGGCAAAATTTCGTCCGCTAGAATTTTAGGGAGCGCCTTACGGCGTGTTAATCGTGGAATTTTCTTCCTGGCTGCGCGGCAATAAGTGCCGGCAGCCTTGCACCGTTTTCGGTTGCGGTTGTTTCCGGGCATGGTTGTACTCGAATTGTGGAACACGTGGCGCGAACTCGCACTTATAGGAGAGTTGGAATGCGAAGAATGTTTGGTATGCTAGGAATGCTAAGAATTTTGGTATGCTAGGAATGCTAAGAATGTTGGTATGTCAGGAATGTCGCGTATTTCTGCAGTGGTTCTCAACCTATTGTGACTTTTATCGAAATATTATTAGTGTGGCGGGTTGGCTAAGGTTTAATACAACTATATATGTATATACATTCGTTTCACTTCGTAATCCTAAGTTATATTTACATGACTGATATATATATATACGCCTATATATGTATCATATTATTTTTGTTTGATTTCTCTCTCTTTTTTTTTGTTAAATTACGTCTAATAAAAGGTATTAATTTTAATGTAAGTTAAATAAGATATCAATTTTTATGTAAGTGTAATTTTTTAGAGTATATAGTGTATAGGTATAAGGGGAGGAGCGATATCCGAAGGGATATCGACGCGTGTTGATAGTTTGTGTTAAATTTTTGCAAGTGCGAGACTGTGATGAAGAGCAATAAGGGGGAGGGGCGATATCCAAGGGGATATCGACGTGCGGTGTTAATTCAGATTTGATCCTGAGGATTATTTTGGAGAAAATTAGAAATACCGTCTGAAAGAAATGAAAATTAAAAGGGGGGGAGAAAAAGGGGGAGCGATATCCAAGAGGATATCGACACGTAGAATTTAATTGGTGTTTCAAGAATTGTCGTGGGTAAATTTAGTGCTACTAGCGGTATGTAAAAAGGGGGAAAAGGGGGAGCGATATCCAAGAGGATATCGACACGTGTTGATTTTTAGTGGGTGATTTTCCGCGCTTGGTTCGCATGAATAACCTTGTAGCCGTTATTCCACGAAATCTTTAGGTTGTGCTGAGGAAGTACTTCAATGACCTTGTGCGGGCCAGTGTAATGATCCGCGAATTTACCCTTGCGGCTATTTTTTATTACAAAGACCTCGTCTCCGGCTTGGAAGGTTTCCTCGTTTATACGACGATCGTAATACATTTTGTACCTTTCTTTAGCGCGTTTTAATCTATCCGCGGCGAGATTTTGTAATTCATTAATGCACTCCGTTAATCGCGAGAGGTAACCCCCGTAGGTTTCGTCGTCTGGGGGTTCGACCGGCCGCTGTTGGGCGGGGACCCGTGCTATTTTTCCGAAGACTAATTCATGTGGAGTATAGCCCGTACCTTCATGGAAACTCGTATTGTAGGAGAATGCCGCGAGATCGGTCCAGCTATCCCAATCGTCGTTTTGACTCACGTACATTTTCAAAAATTCTACTAACACTATATGGGATCTTTCTAAGGATCCATTTGATTGGGGATGGAACGCGGTGGTCTTACATTGCGCGATCCTGAATTTACGGGCAATGGTTTTCATAAACGCGCTGATGAAGTTCGATCCTTGGTCGGTGAGAACGGCTATTGGTGCGCCGAATCGGCATATTAAATTCCTTATGAAGGCGTCGGCAACTTCCAGGAAGGTGGTGCCCTTCAGTGGTGCGCATACAAAGTATTTTGTGAGCAGATCTTGCATCGTTAATATGTTTGTATTCCCGGATGGTGATATAGGGAGAGGACCTACTATGTCCATACCGATCTTGTCGAATGCTGCCCCAGGGGTGTCGGTTAAAATCATTGGTTGTCGAGTTTTGACCCGTACTAATTTCTTTTTCTGGCACAGCATGCAACTTTTTGTGTATATCCTCACTTGTTGCTTCAATCCTTGCCAGTAATAATTTTGGCGGATTCTTTTTATCGTTTTTGTTACTCCTCGATGTCCTCCTACGGCTGAAGAGTGGTTGTCTTGAATAATGGGTAACCTTAGAATTGCGTCGGGTATTTGCACCGTTTGCGTGCAAATGGTTAGTTGTAAGTTTTCCTCTATTAGTTTAGAGCGTATTTCGTATATTATTTCTTCCCAGGTGAGGGTTCCAATTTGCGGAGTTTTTGCGATGCTTGCTGCTGACAATCGCAATTCTCGTACCACGTCCTTCAATGAATCGGTAGCACTATGGAAGATTCCTGGATCCACTGGGAAGTTGGCTTTCTCCTTGACGACTAGGCCAATGACCGTTTTTCCTCTGTGTTTCAGTACGCGTGCTCGCCCGAGCGTGAGGTCTCTTCTAATAGGGAGATCTGCGTACTTTCTTAGATTCTCTCCTCCATTGTCACAGGGGTTGCCATCTGCGGCCAAAAAGATTATTACGGGCCCGTGTTGGACGACCAAGGGGTCCGGACTGACGCGAATGGTGCCGCTGTGGTTCGGGTTTTGCGGAGTGGTTTCCGGTTGGTCGCTATCCGTGAGGCCATCGTCCGATTCTCCTGTAGAGTCGTCGTCTATACTGACGGGGAGATTAGGAGGCGTATCAGTTCCTTCTTCTGGATGCATTTCGGTTCGGCTGATAGGCTGAAATTCTGGTTCAGCTCTGCTGGTGGATGGCGTATTGCGGACTGATTGTAGCGGTGGCGTCGGGTCCATGTCCGAGATATCTTTGTGTTGTGGTCTTCTCGGAGGGTTGGGGTGACTAAAAATAGGTTCGTCGGAGTCTGTAGAGCTTTCTCGTCCTGTTTCCCAATGCAAATGTACGGGTCCATGATATCTGGGCCGTTTTCTGTTTTCAGGTCCGAGGAATAGTTCTGCGTCTGAGTCGGAACTCGATCGTGGGCGGATAGGACAGGTGACTGCTGTCGTTTTTTCGGGGGGATTACGGGAGAGCGCGTCGGCTACCTTATTAGATTTCCCCGGTTGGTATTGTATTTCATAGTCGAATTCGGCTAGTTTTAGCCGCCATCGAACGAGTCGGGACGTTGGGTCCTTGACTCTATGGAGCCAGACCAACGGCTGGTGATCCGTGTATAGGATGAATTTCTTTCCGTATAGGTATGGTCGAAAATGGCTGGTGCAGTATACTATTGCAAGAAGTTCCTTCTCGATGGTGGAGTAATTCACTTCAGCTTGGCACAGCAGTCTGGATGCATATGCAAGGGGGAGTTCCTTATCCGCGTAAGTTTGAGAAATTACGCCTCCCACAGCATAATCGGACGCGTCCGTCGTGAGGTGGAATTCCCTTTCGTCGGGAAATTGCAAAATAGGTTCACTGACCAACTTGTCCTTGAGATACTCGAAGGATTTTTGTTGCTGCACATCCCAAACGAAGGTTGTCCCCTTTTTAAGGAGTGTCGTGAGGGGTCGCGCTTCCTTCGAGAAGTCTGGGATAAATCGCCTATAATACCCGGTCAATCCTAGGAATTGTTTAATACCTTTTGTTGTGCGGGGTGCAGGATAATTCGTGACGGAGATTATCTTCTGAGGATCGGGTCTTACGCCGTCCTGCGTGAGGACGTGGCCCAGATACGCCACTTCCTTTCGTAAAAATTGGCATTTACAGGGTTGTAATTTTAGGTTAGCTTCGCGCAGCCTATTGGCGAGCCTTCGAAATTTGATTTCGTGTTCACTAATTGAACTGCAATAGATAACAATATCATCTAAGTAGACGAACATTTCGGACCCTTGCAGCCCTGAAAGGACGTGATCCATAAGTCGCTGGAACGTCGCGGGTGCGTTGCGTAATCCGAAGGGCATTCTTGAGAATTCGTAATGCCCGTGTGGGGCCGAGAACGCAGTTTTCTGCGCGTGTTCTGGTTTCATAGGGATTTGGTGAAAACCAGAAACAAGATCGAACACTGAAAAATACTTGGCGCTGCCGAGCTGATCAAGTATATCTATGATATTTGGGAGCGGGTACGCGTCTAGAACTGTTTTTTGATTAAGCTGGCGATAGTCAATTACCATTCTCCATTTTCGTTTCCCGTCGGCTCCTGGCTTTTTTGGAACTATCCAGAGAGGCGAACTGTACGGGGAGACGGATGGTTTGGTAATTTCCTTCTTCAGCAGTTCCTCCATTTGTGTACGGATTTCTTCCTTGTGAATAGGAGGGAAGCGGTATTGTTTAGTAAACACGGGAATCGAGTCTGTGGTTTCTATGGAGTGGCTAATGGCGTGCGTATGGCCTAGGGGTTCGCTGGGCAAGTGGAATACGTCTTCGTATTTACTGACGAGTTGTCGGACGTGATCTTCTTCTTCCCGATTGAGGTCCTTCGGGGATATGAGGTCAAGTATCAATGCAACTCGTGTTTGTTGGGTGAGCTCGTCCCTGTAAGGGGCTTCGGCGGGTGTGGACCCTTGTAATCCTTCTGTGGGGTTAATTTGGTGTGCTACCTTCTGATCCGCAATTAGGCATCCGAGGGGTGTGGACCTTTGTCCGTTTCGCTGGGTTCTTCCTTCTATGAGGGTTTCGCTAAGGGGGGTGGTGTCACGTTCCAGGTTACTTCCGGAAGAGACATATTGTACGCATGCAGGATGAGGAACGGAAATTGAATGGGGAAGGTGAACGTAGGTTCTCGGGGTCGAATTCAAGATTCGCGCACGCCGAGAGGAAAGGTAAGTAGATAAAAGGAAGAATCTCGGGGTCGAATGCAAGATTCGCGCACGCCGAGAGGAAAGGTAAGTAGAGAAAGGAAAGGAAATACCTCGGGGTCGAATGCAAGATTCGCGCACGCCGAGAGGAAAGGTAAGTAGAGAAAAGGAAGAATCTCGGGGTCGAATACAAAATTCGCGCACGCTGAGAGGAAAGGTAAGTAGAGAAAGGAAGGGAAATACCTCGGGGTCGAATGCTAGATTCGCGCACGCCGAGAGGAAAGATAAGTAGAGAAAAGGAAGAATCTCGGGGTCGAATGCAAGATTCGCGCACGCCGAGAGGAAAGGTAAGTAGAGAAAGGAAATACCTCGGGGTCGAATGCAAGATTCGCGCACGCCGAGAGGAAAGGTAAGTAGAGAAAGGAAGAATCTCGGGGTCGAATACAAGATTCGCGCACGCCGAGAGGAAAGGTAAGTAAAGGAAAAGGAAGGGAAAAGGAAGTTAGGAGTGCCGTACTATTACTGCGGAAGGATTGATCTGCAGAAATACCAATTCCTCGGATTCCAAACAATATTGAGAAATGCGAACGAAATCTCGTAGAGAACGAAGTAATAAAACGACTCACCGAGCTGCAATGTCGTGTTTGCGATCCTCGGGTAGACACTTATAATTGCTACCATCGGGTGAGCACCTCGAGTACGTGTCCCGATTGTACTTGCCGCAGCTCTTCCTCTGTTATTTCGAAGTACTGTTCTGTGCACTCTGCGCACTGAGATGCTGGACGGATGGAGGAGATTTCGGTGTTGCAGTGTGCACAAATGGAAATGCGTTGGGCTTCTTCCCAAATATCGTAAGGGAGCTGCATTCGATAAATAATGCTGTGGTGCTGCGCGAAAGTTTCTTGAGGTTCACTGGCTTATTGTATTTATTAGAATAAGTCAAGAATACTTCGAAGTTCGTTGAGGTATTTATTGAAATAATCGTGAAATAATTCTATGTTCCTTAAGGTATTTATTGAAACAAATCGTGAAATTATTCTAAGTTCTTTAAGGTATTTATCGAAATAAATCGTGAAATAATTCTATGTTCCTTAAGGTATTTATTGAAATAAATCGTGAAATAATTCTATGTTCCTTAAGGTATTTATTGAAATAAATCGTGAAATTATTCTAAGTTCCTTAAGGTATTTATCGAAATAAATCGTGGAATTATTCTAAGTTCCTTAAGGTATTTATCGAAATAATTCACTGTATGATTCTAAAATCAAGACCGGTATATCAACGTTCACTGTCACTTGTAAATTGATTCACTGATGTGTAGGCGCTTGCTGCCACTCGAAGACTGAACGATTATTCAGGTGGTGCCGGCTTATTTATACCCATCCCTGGAATCTCTGTTATGCGAGGAATGTCTGGTATGCGTGGTATGTCTGGTATGCGTGGTATGTTGACTGCTGCTGGAGTCGATTGCTCTGGAATGCCAGTGATCCTCAACCGGCAGGGGTTCTCCATTGTACCGAGATTGGTTAAAATAAATTATATTAGTTAATTACAATATCGTTATATGGTGAATTCGGATAGGTTGTTTGATGATATCATTTTGTAATAGAATATTTTAATAAATTGTATTGGTTAATTATGAGTCTTTTGTATTGTAGGTTCGGGTGTGTTATTTGATTTGATCATATTGCAGCGATATACTCGAGAGGATTCGAAAGGGGTTTTCTTCCTCGTGGAGTGAGGGCTTCTCTTGGGACGCGAAAGGGGTTACTTCCTCGTGGAGTGAGGGCTTCTCTTGGGACGCGAAAGGGGTTTCTTCCTCGTGGAGTGAGGGCTTCTCTTGGGACGCAAAAGGGGTTTCTTCCTCGTGGAGTGAGGGCATCTCTCGAGTGTCGTTGTTCTTCGTTTAAGGTAATGGTGTTTTGTGTAGCGATGATTTGGAATATTTAGAGATTTTATTTGTTTGCAGGTAGTCGGTGATGAGAAGAGAAATATAAGGTGAGTATCTTATGAGAGGAATTTATTTGTTCGAAAGCAGTCGATGATGAGAAATGTAATGTAAGGTAAGTATCTCGTTTGACTAGTGATGGGTAGGAGTAATAAGAGAGTTCGTTTGTTCATAGGTAATCGGTGATGAGAAGCGCAACATAAGGTAAGTACCGCGTTTGACTAGTGATGGGTTGGAGTAATAAGAGAGTTCGTTTGTTCACATGTAATCGATGATGAGAAGCGCAACATAAGGTAAGTACCTCGTTTGACTAGTGATGGGTTGGAGTAATAAGAGAGTTCATTTGTTCACAGGCAGTGGATATAGTTAATAAAGGAAGAAAAATGTGAGCCGACATGAGGCAAAAATGACGGCACGTCACACGTGCGCGAATCTTGCATTCGACCCCGAGGTATTCCTTTTCCTTTATTTACCTTTCCTCTCGGCGTGCGCGAATCTTGCATTCGACCCCGAGATTCTTCCTTTCTCTACTTACCTTTCCTCTCGGCGTGCGCGAATCTTGCATTCGACCCCGAGGTATTTCCTTTCCTTTCTCTACTTACCTTTCCTCTCGGCGTGCGCGAATCTTGCATTCGACACCGAGATTCTTCCTTTCTTTACTTACCTTTCCTCTCGGCGTGCGCGAATTTTGTATTCGACCCCCAGATTCTTCCTTTTCCTTTACTTACCTTTCCTCTCGGCGTGCGCGAATCTTGAATTCGACCCCGAGAACCTACGTTCACCTTCCCCATTCAATTTCCGTTCCTCATCCTGCGTGCGTACAGTATGTCTCTTCCGGAAGTAACCTGGAACGTGACATATTTATCTGGTGACAGCGGTGGGATATTCGAAAATCCAACCCCACAATCGCTCTCTAAAAACGCCAATTGAAGCTTGAAACGCTTTAATATCAAATTTTTGATACGTGTTCTGAAAATTAATCACCTACGAATAGATAACCCGCCATATCACAGGCCCTCGCGCATATAAAATAAATATATATAGATACATTTGTTCATCTCGCTCAACCATATACATAAAATACCATGTCGCTGTACGGTGACGCCGACGGATCCAACCCCCTCGCTACCCCCGTCGAGGATGCTAACAGAGCCATCGACGCGTCGACCGCCGCGTTGCAAGATAAATTGAATCTCCTGCGCGAAAAACAAGCTCAAATCGAAGAGCATTACGAATTATTCATGAACAAGCAAATGCGACCTGTTAGTCCAGCCGACGATTTGGTGCAGGAAGAACAAACACACCAAACCGCCTCCGGGTTGGAAAACCTCGCAAAACAAATAGCCTGTCTGCAGGACGCAGTGGATGCGCTAACAAGAAAACAGCGCATTAAAACACATTTTGAAACCCCTGCCTCCGGTTACCGCGAAGGAAACCCGCGTAACGACGCGTTTATCGAACCGACAATGTACGGAAAACTTCAGGTCACTCTGAAGGATGCCGTCGAGACGGTACCGCGCTTCGATGGACATAACATGTCGATCCTGCAATTTGCGAGAGCGTGCAGACGAGCTCGAGAAATGATCCCTCCCGCGTCCGAACCTCAGTTAGCGCGCTTATTAAGGAACCGTTTACAAAACCACGCGTACTTGGTCGTGGAGGATTACTGCTTTGATACGGTTAACGCATTCATCGGCAGACTAAAAACGGTGTTCGCCCCCGCTAAAACTTCCGATCACTACCGCGGCGAACTAGCTAACATCATAATTGGAAGAAATGAACACACATTGGATTATATTTCAAGAGTAAAAGACTTGAAATTCGCCATCACCGACGAAGACGCTGATTATTATCGAAACTCAAGGACGGCGTTATACGATGTCGATCAGCTAGCGTTAAGATCATTTTTAGACGGACTTCCCCTTTCAATGCGCACTCAGATGGACCCCACGACATTGACATCCTTGGATGAAGCATCCGACAGAGCGGTCCGAGTAGCGAAATTGATCGAGCGCGATCGCCGCCGGTTTATGGGAGAAAGGACACACCGCACTCTATGCCAACTATGCAATCGGGAAGGACACGACGCGCGATCTTGCAGGACCTACCCGACTAATAATCATCCGCCCCTTGCGCGGGTCCCGGAACGATATAACGAAAGAGGTTTCGACCGTCTACACCCAACGACGGATCATAATACGCCACGTCGACCTGAGACGCGAACCTGCAACTACTGCGGGAGAATAGGGCACTTGGCCGCGGAATGCCGTAAGAAAATGCGCGATCAAAACATGTCGGGAAACGACCAGCCCCCACGAGATTACAGGGAAGCGCCTCGTGGAATGGGCAGGACAAATGCACACCCGATAAATACATTCCGGCCTACGAACCAACTCGGCCCAGAATCGCCAAGGTGCACCTCTCCCCCTACAACAATGTTCCCTCCATCAACGTCCGCAGCCCGCAATTAAACTTTCCCACGGACTTGATGATCGACACGGGAGCAGAGGTAAACCTAATAAAACAATCGTGCATCACGACGCCCTGCGAGATCGACAGGGACAACGTAATCGATTTAATCGGAATCACCGAAAACATGGTGCCCACCCTAGGCACCCTGACAGCAAATTTATTCAACTACCCCGTACAATTTCACGTCGTTGAAGACACTATACCCCTACGCTATCAAGGGTTATTGGGTTCGGGATTCCTAACCGAAAGCGGAGTAACGGTGGATTTCAAAAACTGATGGCTAGCGTTTAATGGCAATTTGGTCCCTTTCAACAAAATCGAGGAAGTAACAGTACCCCCCGAGAACCAGCGTGGTCGCACAAGCGACAGTTACTAACCCTGAAATCGAGGAAGGATATATTCCACGCATAGATATAGGAGAAGGGCTATACGCAGGACAAGCCCTAGTGCGAAACCAGGATGGCAAGGCAAACATACGAATCATTAACACCAATGAGCAACCGGCGAGTATCCAGATACCCCCAGTCCAGCTGGAAAAATTTGAAGAAGCTCCCACAACGTACCCCCAAGTGAAGCATACCGAGGAAACCGTGACTTCGAAGCAAACCGAAGACACGATGAACCCCAATTCTCAAACGGGCAACCGGCCCACCCCCCTTAGCGAAACCCTCATAGAAGGAAGAACCCAGCGAAACGGACAAAGGTCCACACCCCTCGGATGCCTAATTGCGGATCAGAAGGTAGCACACCAAATTAACCCCACAGAAGGATTACAAGGGTCCACACCCGCCGAAGCCCCTTACAGGGACGAGCTCACCCAACAAACACGAGTTGCAGAGATACTCGACCTCATATCCCCGAAGGACCTCAATCGGGAAGAAGAAGATCACGTCCGACAACTCGTCAGTAAATACGAAGACGTATTCCACTTGCCCAGCGAACCCCTAGGCCATACGCACGCCATTAGCCACTCCATAGAAACCACAGACTCGATTCCCGTGTTTACTAAACATTACCGCTTCCCTCCTATTCACAAGGAAGAAATCCGTACACAAATGGAGGAACTGCTGAAGAAGGAAATTATCAAACCATCCGTCTCCCCGTACAGTTCGCCTCTCTGGATAGTTCCAAAAAAGCCAGGAGCCGACGGGAAACGAAAATGGAGAATGGTAATTGACTATCGCCAGCTTAATCAAAAAACAGTTCCAGACGCGTACCCGCTCCCAAATATCATAGATATACTTGATCAGCTCGGCAGCGCCAAGTATTTTTCAGTGTTCGATCTTGTTTCTGGTTTTCACCAAATCCCTATGAAACCAGAACACGCGCAGAAAACTGCGTTCTCGGCCCCACACGGGCATTACGAATTCTCAAGAATGCCCTTCGGATTACGCAACGCACCCGCGACGTTCCAGCGACTTATGGATCACGTCCTTTCAGGGCTGCAAGGGTCCGAAATGTTCGTCTACTTAGATGATATTGTTATCTATTGCAGTTCAATTAGTGAACACGAAATCAAATTTCGAAGGCTCGCCAATAGGCTGCGCGAAGCTAACCTAAAATTACAACCCTGTAAATGCCAATTTTTACGAAAGGATGTGGCGTATCTGGGCCACGTCCTCACGCAGGACGGCGTAAGACCCGATCCTCAGAAGATAATCTCCGTCACGAATTAACCTGCACCCCGCACAACAAAAGGTATTAAACAATTGCTAGGATTGACCGGGTATTATAGGCGATTTATCCCAGACTTCTCGAAGGAAGCGCGACCCCTCACGACACTCCTTAAAAAGGGGACAACCTTCGCTTGGGATGTGCAGCAACAAAAATCCTTCGAGTATCTCAAGGACAAGTTGATCAGTGAACCTATTTTGCAATTTCCCGACTTCGAAAGGGAATTCCACCTCACGACGGACGCGTCCGATTATGCTGTGGGAGGCGTAATTTCTCAAACTTACGCGGATAAGGAACTCCCCCTTGCATATGCATCCAGACTGCTGTGCCAAGCGGAAGTGAATTACTCCACCATCGAGAAGGAACTTCTTGCAATAGTATACTGCACCAGCCATTTCCGACCATACCTATACGGAAAGAAATTCATCCTATACACGGATCACCAGCCGTTGGTCTGGCTCCATAGAGTCAAGGACCCAACGTCCCGACTCGTTCGATGGCGGCTAAAACTAGCCGAATTCGATTATGAAATACAATACCAACCGGGGAAATCTAATAAGGTAGCCGACGCGCTCTCCCGTAATCCCCCCGAAAAAACGACAGCAGTTACCTGTCCTATCCGCCCACGATCGAGTTCCGACTCAGACACAGAACTATTCCTCGGACCTGAAAACAGAAAACGGCCCAGATATCATGGACCCGTACATTTGCATTGTGTGACGTGCCGTCATTTTTTGCCGCATGTCGGCTCACATTTTTCTTCCTTTATTAACTATATCCACTGCCTGTGAACAAATGAACTCTCTTATTACTCCAACCCATCACTAGTCAAACGAGGTACTTACCTGTGACGTGCCGTCATTTTTTGCCGCATGTCGGCTCACATTTTTCTTCCTTTATTAACTATATCCACTGCCTGTGAACAAATGAACTCTCTTATTACTCCAACCCATCACTAGTCAAACGAGGTACTTACCTTATGTTGCGCTTCTCATCATCGATTACCTGTGAACAAACGAACTCTCTTATTACTCCAACCCATCACTAGTCAAACGAAGTACTTACCTTATGTTGCGCTTCTCATCATCGATTGCCTGTGAACAAATAACTCTCTTATTACTCCAACCCATCACTAGTCAAACGAGATACTTACCTTACATTACATTTCTCATCATCGACTGCTTTCGAACAAACTCCTCTCATAAGATACTCACCTTATATTTCTCTTCTCATCACCGACTACCTGCAAACAAATAAAATCTCTCATTATTCCAACTCATCACTACACAAAACATCATTACCTTAAACGAAGAACAACGACACTCGAGAGAAGCCCTCACTCCACGAGGAAGAAACCCCTTTTGCGTCCCAAGAGAAGCCCTCACTCCACGAGGAAGAAACCCCTTTTGCGTCCCAAGAGAAGCCCTCACTCCACGAGGAAGAAACCCCTTTCGCGTCCCAAGAGAAGCCCTCACTCCACGAGGAAGAAACCCCTTTTGCGTCCCAAGAGAAGCCCTCACTCCACGAGGAAGAAAACCCCTTTCGAATCCTCTCGAGTATATCGCTGCAATATGATCAAATCAAATAACACACCCGAACCTACAATACAAAAGACTCATAATTAACCAATACAATTTATTAAATTATTCTATTACAAAATGATATCATCAAACAACCTATCCGAATTCACCATATAACGATATTGTAATTAACTAATATAATTTATTTTAACCAATCTCGGTACAATGGAGAACCCCTGCCGGTTGAGGATCACTGGCATTCCAGAGCAATCGACTCCAGCAGCAGTCAACATACCACGCATACCACGCATACCAGACATACCACGCATACCAGACATTCCTCGCATACCAGAGATTTCAGGGTGTTGGAGCGCGAACAGGGAGCCGCGAGGCCCATTGGAGAGTCGACCGTATTTCCTTTGTTTGACCAGATTTTCGCGCGACCGGTAGCGACAGCTACCGTTTTTTATCGTTAATGACGGGGTCTCCAGCGAGATCAGCGTTTTTTCGTCACTCTCTCTTGCGTAGCAACTACGATCACACACGATACGTCGAACTCTCCAGAAAAGGGAACAAAGTCAACGAAAATCAGTTGAGAAAGCGCGTGCACGAGAGCGTGCACAATTTACTGTAATTATTTCAGTAATAAACATGGTCCTTCGAGCCGGATAAGAAACCAGTGATAGTGTGGCACTAACAATTCAGCAATTAAAGCAAAAGTTCTCGAGTGTTCGATAGCGAAGGAAGTGAAGTAACAGAACGATTCGATATCGGTATAGCCGTGATCAGCGATCGAAAAGGACAGCTTTTCGTGCGACAATCGAGCAGAAGGGGTGTAGCAGCATAGGAGAAGAGTCAGCCAGTAGCAGCCGGAAAAGATAACTGATCATCAGGACGTCATCTGAGGGCGTGAACTGGCAGACCAGAAGCCGCGGAGACCAGAGGCCGCGGATTTGGTATCAGTCAGCGAAGACCCACCACATCGACGGACAGTCGAAGCTGCCGTCAGGAAATCTCGTCTGGTGAAAGGTCAGTCCCCGTTTCCTTCTGTCCGTTTCCTATCCCATTTTCATTACTAGTACTGCTACTATCGGTGCAAATATGTCGACGGAATTGCGGGATTTGAGGATCGCGAGGGGCCAGATCAAGGCCGCGGTTACTAGAGCTCAAAAATATGTCGACGGGGCCGATTCGGAAATTTCTGACACGGCGCAAATTAGGCTGCGTCGCGAGGGCATATACAGTAAATTTCGCGAATTTGAGGAAGTGCAAAAACAAATCGAATTAATCGATACCGAAGCCGATCACGAGACCGAGTGCGGAGTTTTCGAGGATGCGTATTATGCGCTGGTGTCGCAGTTTGATCGGTTGCTTCTCGGGGTGGGGGAAGCTTCCCCGACGCCTCCCCAGCAATCGACGGAGGCCATCGATAATAACAGGATCCGTCTGCCAAGAATAGACTTACCGCAGTTTAGGGGTTCCTATGAGGAATGGTACCCGTTCCGCGATACATTCATATCGCTGGTCCATGATAACGCGTCTCTGTCGCCCATTCAAAAATTTCATTACTTGCGTTCTGCCTTAAAGGGCGACGCGGCTGACGTAACGCGGTCCCTTGAAATCTCGGCATTAAATTATGCGGAAGCATGGAACATGCTTAAAACACGTTACGATAACAAACGTCTTATCGTTCAGACGCATCTAAGGGCTCTTGCAGATTTGCCGGCGCTACATAAGGAAAGCGGGGTCGCGTTGCGTCAGTTGCTGGACGGGACGCTTAACCATACACGAGCCCTTAAGGCGTTAAAAAGGCCCGTTGACCATTGGGACGACTGGCTCGTGCATATCATTGTGGGCAAGTTGGACGCGACTACAAATAAGGAGTGGGAGATGAAGCTCTCACCGTCGAATTTGCCAACTTTCCAGCAATTAATCGAGTTTTTAACACACCGCTGTCAGGTACTAGAAGCAGTAGCAGGAAAGCTCTCCTCCGGGAATTCGAATCAAAATACGAACCTAAATAATAGGCAAAGACCGCGACAGGCGCTTACTACTCATGTCAGTTCAAAATCATTCACGTGCCCGGTATGCAAAGGAGATCATTTTATACACCAGTGCGATAATTTTAACGGAATGTCAGTTGGGGATCGCATAAAGGAGGCCAAGGCAAGAAAGTTGTGCTTGAATTGCCTTAGGTCAACAACTCATTACGCGAACGCATGCGGTTCGGGTTCATGCCGAAAATGCGGCGGCAGGCACAACACTTTGTTGCACGTATCGTCGGGATCCTCTCGAAAGAATATGGCAGTAGCGAACAACGAATGCGCGCACGCGAGCAGCGACACAGTAGTGTCGAATGTCAGTCACGGGGCGCCAGTCGGAGCGTGTCAGCAGATACTGCTCTCGACTGCACTAATTGAGGTCCACGATAGCCGGGGAAACGCAGTAGTAGCCAGGGCGTTACTCGATTCGGGATCGCAATCATGCATCATAACCAACGATTTATCTAAGCGTTTAAAACTCAAGCAGAGACCGTTTGAGGTGCCGATCGTGGGCATAAATCAGACAGTGACGTGAGCGTGTAATCAAATCACAATCAAATTTAAATCACGTTACAACAATTTTAACCGGACCGTCGATTGTATCGTATTGCAGAACATTACACAAAACCTCCCCGCAATATCCATAGGCAACGACGCCTTTAAAATTCCAGCCAATATTAAATTGGCAGACCCAACATTCCGGAACAGTTCGAAAGTAGACGTTCTGCTCGGCGCCGAAGTATTCTACGATCTGTTAGCCGTCGGTCAAATCAAAGCAGCGCGGTCGCACCCGTGCCTTCAAAAGTCGCAGCTGGGTTGGCTCGTTTCCGGACGCGCGTCTTGTACAAACAACCTCCCAGGAGTCACGGTGTGCAATTTAGTATCACATGACGGAAATCTCGAGGAAATGATCGCAAAGTTCTGGGAAATCGAGAGCTACTCGAATAAGGGCACGCGCACGACGGAGGAAAGGCACTGCGAGGAACATTTCGAGCGCACGCACAAACGAAATGCCGACGGTCGTTTCATTGTCGAATTACCCGTAAAAAACGATAAATTGCGCGAGCTGGGTAATAATAGGCTGACAGCGTTGAAAAGATTTTACAATTTGGAGCGCAAATTGAACAAGCAAGCTGAATTGAAGCTGGAGTATTGCAAGTTTTTAAGGGAATACGAAGCGTTGGGCCATATGAAGGTAGTGCCGAACAACGAAGCGGCATCCTTTGATGACTGCTACTACATGCCTCATCACGCGGTAGTGAAACAAAATAGTTTAACGACGAAGCTAAGAATAGTTTTCGACGCGTCTAGCAAATCTGAAACCGGAGTTTCTTTGAATGAAGCGTTAATGGTAGGACCGAGCATTCAGCAGGACCTTTTTTCAATAATCGCCCGCTTCAGAACGCATGCATACGTTATTACCGGCGACGTTGCCAAAATGTATAGACAGGTTTTGGTAGACGACTCACAGACTAGATTGCAACGAATACTCTGGCGCGATGACGAATCAAAGCCGATAGGCACATACGAGCTCGTGACCGTCACATACGGCACAGCGTCGGCCTCCTTTCTGGCTACCAAATGCCTACAAGAAATTGCGAGAGTCAAGGGGGGAGTTTCACCGACAGGCGCGGCAGTCATCGGGCGCGATTTTTACGTCGATGATCTTTTAACGGGTGCCAACTCAATCCCGGAGGTGATTGGAATACGCGATAAGGTGGTCGGCATCTTAAGCGAGGCAGGTTTCATTCTTCGCAAATGGGCCGCGAACGCGCCGGAATTATTACGGGGTATTCCGGATCAGTCTACACCAGGGGTGGTGTTGAATTTAAACAAGGACGATGATATTCGCGCGTTGGGTGTGCAGTGGAACCCGAGCAGCGATCTCTTTCAGTACGCAGTTCCTAGCACGATGTCGCGGCGATTCACAAAGCGGACAATATTGGCTTCCGTGGCGAGAGTTTTTGACCCGTTAGGCTTGATAGGGCCCGTGATTGTCACGGCTAAAATTATAATACAGCAGTTATGGCAGCTGGGGCTGGATTGGGACGAATCCATACCGACTGTTTTGAATACACGTTGGTCTCAGTACGAAAAACAGTTACCGCTGTTAAACGAGATCAAAATAGACAGGCACGTAATTTGTAAAAACCCGATTAGAATTGAAATGCACGGCTTCTCCGATGCGTCGGAGAAGGCGTATGGCGCATGCATATATGTGGTATCAACGGATGCCTGTGGAAAAACACTTCGTCGTCTGTTGTGCGCCAAATCAAGAGTGGCTCCTTTAAAAAATACGTCGTTGCCGAGACTGGAATTGTGCGGCGCTTTACTGCTCGCGAGACTCATGCACAAATTAAAGGCGGTACTGTGTATACCGTTGGATAGCGTGCACTGTTGGTGTGATTCGGAAATAGTTCTTGCTTGGATTAGATCTCCGTCGCGCACCTGGACTACATTCGTTGCAAATCGGGTATCCGAGGTGCAAGAGTTGCTACCTGCGGCGTACTGGGGACACGTGCCTTCGGCACAGAACCCAGCAGATATGATTTCGAGGGGGGTTACTGCGGCGGAAGTTTTGAACTGCTCGTTGTGGTGGGAAGGCCCGGCCGCCTTCATTTGGAGGCGCGATGCGACGGCATCTGGCCACGCGATTGACGACGTCCCGGAAAGGCGGAGCACGCCGGTGACTTGTACGATTGCCGCGAAGCGTTCCGATGAATACTCGCGAGAGTTTAGCAATCTAATCTTCAACAGATTCTCTTCCTTCGTGCGTTTGACTAGGGTTGTGGCGTATTGCATTCGCTTCATTCGAAACGCGCGAATCGCGACTGACAGGAGCATATCCTCTTTGACGAGCTCCGAGCTCGCGTTGTCGAGGATGCGACTGATTAGGATATGCCAGTCGGAGGCATTCGGTGGCGAGATCGGATCACTTTTGAGGCAGACGAGCGCTGGCCTAAGGGAGAACTTCGCGAGCTTAAAACCATTTATTGACGAGGAGGGTGTGGTGCGTGTCGGGGGCCGGCTCCAAAATTCAAATCTACAATTTAACAATAAACACCCAATATTGCTGCCAAAATCTCATCCGCTTACCACGTTAATAGTAGAATACGAGCACAAAAAAAACCTTCATGCAGGTCCTCAAATGACACTCGCCGCCGTGCGTGCCAATTACTGGCCAATAGCAGGAAAAGGCACTGTCAGGAACATCGTGCGCAAATGCGTCACCTGTTTCAGAAGCGCACCAAAGAATTCATCCTATTTGATGGGAAACTTGCCCGAGTGTCGCGTTGTGCCATCAAGGCCATTCTCCAATACAGGAGTCGACTACTGCGGTCCCTTTCTCGTAAAGGAGGGCAGACGTCGCAGTGCCAAATTTTTAAAATCGTACGGTGCGATTTTCGTGTGCATGGCAACCAAGGCCGTGCATATTGAGTTGGTGACTGACATGAGTACGGAGTGTTTCATTGCCTGCCTGAAACGATTCATGGCCAGGAGGGGCAAACCTGTTAACATTTTTTTCTGATAATGGCTCCAATTTTGTGGGGGCAAACAGGGCTTTAAACGATTTGCAAATACAGGTATTCGACGGTGTGGCTCGTAAGAAAATAAGCGAGCTACTAGCCATGGAGGGGGTAAATTGGCATTTCATTCCGCCTGGGGCCCCAAATTTTGGCGGATTGTGGGAGGCGGCGGTGAAGTCAGCTAAATACCATTTGAAGCGCGTGGTGGGAAATGCCTCCTTGCGATTTGAGGAGTTGTACACAACACTAACGGAGATAGAAGCAGTACTGAATTCTCGTCCGCTCACACCTCTGTCCTCTGATCCTCGCGACCTCAACGCCATCACACCAGCCCATTTCCTTATCGGGGACTCCTTACTATCAGTTGCCGAGCCTGATTTGACAGATGCACCGATCAATCGGCTATCTCGATTACAAAACATCGAGCGGCTGCGTCAGCATTTCTGGCAGCGTTGGTCCAGGGAATACTTGAACCTGCTACATCAGAGGCCCAAGGGATCCTCAAGGACCGATCAACCACTCCAGGAGGGCATCTTGGTGGTAATACGCGATGACAACCTACCACCTCTAAGATGGCTGATGGGCAGAGTTGCGGAGACGTTACCAGGCAGGGACGGGGTGGTCAGAGCCGCCATGGTCAGGACAGCCAAGGGAACCGTGAAGCGACCTGCCACGAAACTTTGCGTTTTGCCAGTAGAAATTTAAGAATTTTTTGTATTACCTTTACTGTATTCACTGTTCACATATTATTTGTTTGGACTTCCGTTTCATGCATGTTTTCGCTTCGTTATAAAGTACCGAGTGTCCGTGATTACACTATAGTTAATAAGTTAGATTACTACACATAATATTGCATCTTTTGTAAATTAGTATTACGAATAGGATTAAGCTTTTTGGTTTATTTCGCCATTGTTTGCATTGGAACGCCAGGCGTTCCAAGGGGGGCGGCATGTTGGAGCGCGAACAGGGAGCCGCGAGGCCCATTGGAGAGTCGACCGTATTTCCTTTGTTTGACCAGATTTTCGCGCGACCGGTAGCGACAGCTACCGTTTTTTATCGTTAATGACGGGGTCTCCAGCGAGATCAGCGTTTTTTCGTCACTCTCTCTTGCGTAGCAACTACGATCACACACGATACGTCGAACTCTCCAGAAAAGGGAACAAAGTCAACGAAAATCAGTTGAGAAAGCGCGTGCACGAGAGCGTGCACAATTTACTGTAATTATTTCAGTAATAAACACAGGGATGGGTATAAATAAGCCGGCACCACCTGAATAATCGTTCAGTCTTCGAGTGGCAGCAAGCGCCTACACATCAGTGAATCAATCTACAAGTGACAGTGAACGTTGATATACCGGTCTTGATTTTAGAATCATACAGTGAATTATTTCGATAAATACCTTAAGGAACTTAGAATAATTCCACGATTTATTTCGATAAATACCTTAAGGAACATAGAATAATTCCACGATTTATTTCGATAAATACCTTAAGGAACATAGAATTATTTCACGATTTATTTCAATAAATACCTTAAGGAACATAGAATTGTTTCACGATTTATTTCAATAAATACCTTAAGGAACATAGAATTATTTCACGATTTATTTCGATAAATACCTTAAAGAACTTAGAATAATTTCACGATTTATTTCAATAAATACCTTAAGGAACATAGAATTATTTCACGATTATTTCAATAAATACCTCAACGAACTTCGAAGTATTCTTGACTTATTCTAATGAATACAATAAGCCAGTGAACCTCAAGAAACTTTCGCGCAGCACCACAGCATTATTTATCGAATGCAGCTCCCTTACGATATTTGGGAAGAAGCCCAACGCATCACCATTTGTGCACACTGCAACACCGAAATCTCCTCCATCCGCCCAGCATCTCAGTGCGCAGAGTGCACAGAACAGTACTTCGAAATAACAGCGGAAGAGCTGTGGCAAGTACAATCGGGACAAGTACTCGAGGTGCTCACCCGATGGTAGCAATTATAAGTGTCTACCCGAGGATCGCAAACACGACATTGCAGCTCGGTGAGTCGTTTTATTACTTCGTTCTCTACGAGATTTCGTTCGCATTTCTCAATATTGTTTGGAATCCGAGGAATTGGTATTGCTGCAGATCAATCCTTCCGCAGTAATAGTACGGCACTCCTAACTTCCTTTTCCCTTCCTTTTCCTTTACTTACCTTTCCTCTCGGCGTGCGCGAATCTTGTATTCGACCCCGAGATTCTTCCTTTTCCTTTACTTACCTTTCCTCTCGGCGTGCGCGAATCTTGCATTCGACCCCGAGGTATTTCCTTTCCTTCCTCTACTTACCTTTCCTCTCGGCGTGCGCGAATCTTGCATTCGACCCCGAGGTATTCCTTTTCCTTTACTTACCTTTCCTCTCGGCGTGCGCGAATCTTGCATTCGACCCCGAGATTCTTCCTTTCTCTACTTACCTTTCCTCTCGGCGTGCGCGAATCTTGCATTCGACCCCGAGATTCTTCCTTTTCTCTACTTACCTTTCCTCTCGGCGTGCGCGAATCTTGCATTCGACCCCGAGATTCTTCCTTTTCTCTACTTACCTTTCCTCTCGGCGTGCGCGAATCTTGAATTCGACCCCGAGAACCTACGTTCACCTTCCCCATTCAATTTCCGTTCCTCATCCTGCGTGCGTACAGTATGTCTCTTCCGGAAGTAACCTGGAACGTGACATATTTATCTGGTGACAGCGGTGGGATATTCGAAAATCCAACCCCACAATCGCTCTCTAAAAACGCCAATTGAAGCTTGAAACGCTTTAATATCAAATTTTTGATACGTGTTCTGAAAATTAATCACCTACGAATAGATAACCCGCCATATCACAGGCCCTCACGCATATAAAATAAATATATATAGATACATTTGTTCATCTCGCTCAACCATATACATAAAATACCATGTCGCTGTACGGTGACGCCGACGGATCCAACCCCCTCGCTACCCCCGTCGAGGATGCTAACAGAGCCATCGACGCGTCGACCGCCGCGTTGCAAGATAAATTGAATCTCCTGCGCGAAAAACAAGCTCAAATCGAAGAGCATTACGAATTATTCATGAACAAGCAAATGCGACCTGTTAGTCCAGCCGACGATTTGGTGCAGGAAGAACAAACACACCAAACCGCCTCCGGGTTGGAAAACCTCGCAAAACAAATAGCCTGTCTGCAGGACGCAGTGGATGCGCTAACAAGAAAACAGCGCATTAAAACACATTTTGAAACCCCTGCCTCCGGTTACCGCGAAGGAAACCCGCGTAACGA
The DNA here is from genome assembly GCA_951802745.1 of Nomada flava. NCBI lineage: Eukaryota > Metazoa > Arthropoda > Insecta > Hymenoptera > Apidae > Nomada > Nomada flava. The sequence continues at coordinate 12,148,851 of OX637901.1, read as the reverse complement.
CGCGTTTATCGAACCGACAATGTACGGAAAACTTCAGGTCACTCTGAAGGATGCCGTCGAGACGGTACCGCGCTTCGATGGACATAACATGTCGATCCTGCAATTTGCGAGAGCGTGCAGACGAGCTCGAGAAATGATCCCTCCCGCGTCCGAACCTCAGTTAGCGCGCTTATTAAGGAACCGTTTACAAAACCACGCGTACCTGGTCGTGGAGGACTACTACTTTGATACGGTTAATGCATTCATCGGCAGACTAAAAACGGTGTTCGCCCCCGCTAAAACTTCCGATCACTACCGCGGCGAACTGGCTAACATCATAATTGAAAGAAATGAACACATATTGGATTATATTTCAAGAGTAAAAGACTTGAAATTCGCCATCACCGACGAAGACGCTGATTATTATCGAAACTCAAGGACGGCGTTATACGATGTCGATCAGCTAGCGTTAAGATCATTTTTAGACGGACTTCCCCTTTCAATTCGCACTCAGATGGACCCCACGACATTGACGTCCTTGGATGAAGCATCCGACAGAGCGGTCCGAGTAGCGAAATTGATCGAGCGCGATCGCCGCCGGTTTATGGGAGAAAGGACACACCGCACTCTATGCCAACTATGCAATCGGGAAGGACACGACGCGCGATCGTGCAGGACCTACCCGACTAATAATCATCCGCCCCTTGCGCGGGTCCCGGAACGATTTAACGAAAGAGGTTTCGACAGTCTACCCCCAACGACGGATCATAATACGCCACGTCGACCAGAGACGCGAACCTGTAACTACTGCGGGAGAATAGGGCACTTGGCCGCGGAATGCCGTAAGAAAATGCGCGGTCAGAACATGTCGGGAAACGACCAGCCCCCACGAGCTTACAGGGAAGCGCCTCGTGGAATGGGCAGGACAAATGCACACCCGATAAATACATTCCGGCCTACGAACCAACTCGGCCCAGAATCGCCAAGGTGCACCTCTCCCCCTACAACAATGTTCCCTCCATCAACGTCCGCAGCCCGCAATTAAACTTTCCCACGGACTTGATGATCGACACGGGGGCAGAGGTAAACTTAATAAAACAATCGTGCATCACGACGCCCTGCGAGATCGACAGGGACAACGTAATCGATTTAATCGGAATCACCGAAAACATGGTGCCCACCCTAGGCACCCTTACAGCAAATTTATTCAACTACCCCGTACATTTTCACGTCGTTGAAGACACTATACCCCTACGCTATCAAGGGTTATTGGGTTCGGGATTCCTAACCGAAAGCGGAGTAACGGTGGATTTCAAAAACAGATGGCTAGCGTTTAATGGCAATTTCGTTCCTTTCAACAAAATCGAGGAAGTAACAGTACCCCCGAGAACCAGCGTGGTCGCACAAGCGACAGTTACTAACCCTGAAATCGAGGAAGGATATATTCCACGCATAGACATAAGGGAAGGGCTATACGCAGGACAAGCCCTAGTGCGAAACCAGGATGGCAAGGCAAACATACGAATCATTAACACCAATGAGCAACCGGCGAGTATCCAGATACCCCCAGTCCAGCTGGAAAAATTTGAAGAAGCTCCCACAACGTACCCCCAAGTGAAGCATACCGAGAAAACCGTGACTTCGAAGCAAACCGAAGACACGATGAACCCCAATTCTCAAACGGGCAACCGGCCCACCCCCCTTAGCGAAACCCTCATAGAAGGAAGAACCCAGCGAAACGGACAAAGGTCCACACCCCTCGGATGCCTAATTGCGGATCAGAAGGTAGCACACCAAATTAACCCCACAGAAGGATTACAAGGGTCCACCCCCGCCGAAGCCCCTTACAGGGACGAGCTCGTACACAAACACTCCTTATTATCCTATGTCACTTCGTGGTTCTCTGTGGTTGCTCAAAAGTCTTTTCCCATCGATTTAAAAGTGATTTTAATTGAATAAACATATTTGTATTGTATCTTTTGAGCAATCATACGGAACATTAAAACCTCAGTGCAGCATAAGTGATTTTGTGATTTCTGTGATTCCACATGCCGAATTCTGAGATAGCCGCACGGCGTTTGTTTTGGTGAGTGACTTTTATTTATTTAAAGTGATACCATATGGACGAATCAGTATGTTCGTAATTTAACTGCATTATTCCTATATTATATTGTGTTTCTTAATTGAGTCCTTGGTCAAGGCACAGCTTGGAGTACGTATAGAACGTGCTGATTCGTTTGAGGTCTATAAATAGAAATTGTTACGTTCCGGACAGTCCCGGGACGTGACAACGACGAAAATCGACTGTACACGCAATGGATCCAGCCCTGATACGATATTCTGAACACCGGTGAACTGTATCTCAGCCGACGCCGTAGCACAGACACGCGATGCATCGCTCCAGCCGCTCGTACCGTTCGGTGCGTTCGTCGGCTACATCTCTCTTATAGGTAAGGAACGGCAGCTGGGGACGCCGGCGTCGCACGGTCTTACGCACGGGGCCATACGGGGCGAAACCACCGTAACGGGGGGATTTTCGGACAAGTTTTCAACAAGCTCGTGCATTACCCAACAACCGATATTAACAATGGCGCGACTTCCAGCGGCGTATTGCTTTGCCTCCGTCGACTTCCAAGTGCAGCGGCGTATTGCTTCGCCCCTCGTTCAAGGAAATCTCCAGCGGCGTATTGCTTTCGCTTCGCTGCCAGCAAATTCCCAGCGGCGCACAGTGGGACGAGCCTATTGTTCTGTTGGACATGGGGGGAAAAAAAAAAATTTCGAATTTGAAAATTTTACTTTATAGGCAAGAAACTATGAACCTTTTACAATTATGTGCAACAATTTTTTTTCATTTTTTCTCACTAGATAATCCAGGGCAGCCAATTGTAAATACCTATGTAAAAAAAAAAAATTTCTTTATTTGTTGTTTAGTACGTCTATTTAACGATTTTAGTTAAAACTTTTGTGCAGTGCATAATCTTGCGGCTATAATAATTCCAAAATTAAAAAGAAAAAACTTAAAATTGAAAATGGAGCTTTGTTTTACTTCATAATAAATGTCATATAAACATTACTTAATTACGCAAATTGACCAGGTTTGCGCGCAAAAAACTCTTCAGCATTATATTCTAGAAAGAATATAGATTATAGTTATCCAAGAACATGTTGCGCTTTTTTGCTTTTTCGTGAGATATTTAATATAATTCTCATTGTTGCACTAACTAGAGACTCGAATCTAATCAAACGGGGCGTGTTTGTCATATTTTAAGTAGGATAACTAGACATTATTATATGTACAACTATTAAATAAATCAAATATTGTTATGTTGAAGGAACAATGGAACTTTATTTTTATAAACAATGAAGATTTATTATATACAACTTAGAAATTGCTTTTATACTAATGATTTTCTGATAATGAATCTTTTATGATTGTATATTTTTCGGCTCTATCAAAGTGCTATTATTCATATTTTTAAAAGGCTGTTATATGTATTTCGTTACGTATTATTTTAACTCCATTATGTTAAATCCATTTCTTCAATAAGAAGCAAATCATAAATTTTTCCGCTCGTACAGATAATGGCATTCGAGGAAAATGTCAAGACTAGTAAACAATAGAGACATTTTAAACAATTTATTAATTAATTCTGACCCCATAATTTCACATTTTCGACCTTCAATATATACATTACATAAAGATATGTTGCCAGAAGCCAGAGAACTTCTTATTGAAGAAATGGATTTAACATAATGGAGTTAAAATAATACGTAACGAAATACATATAACAGCCTTTTAAAAATATGAATAATAGCACTTTGATAGAGCCGAAAAATATACAATCATAAAAGATTCATTATCAGAAAATCATTAGTATAAAAGCAATTTCTAAGTTGTATATAATAAATCTTCATTGTTTATAAAAATAAAGTTCCATTGTTCATTCAACATAACAATATTTGATTTATTTAATAGTTGTACATATAATAATGTCTAGTTATCCTACTTAAAATATGACAAACACGCCCCGTTTGATTAGATTCGAGTCTCTAGTTAGTGCAACAATGAGAATTATATTAAATATCTCACGAAAAAGCAAAAAAGCGCAACATGTTCTTGGATAACTATAATCTATATTCTTTCTAGAATATAATGGTGAAGAGTTTTTTGCGCGCAAACCTGGTCAATTTGCGTAATTAAGTAATGTTTATATGACATTTATTATGAAGTAAAACAAAGCTCCATTTTCAATTTTAAGTTTTTTTTTTAAATTTTGGAATTATTATACCTGCAAGATTATGTACTGCACAAAAGTTTTAAGTAAAATCGTTAAGTAGACGTACTAAACAACAAATAAAGAAAAAAAAATATTTTACATAGGCATTTATTATTGGCTGCCCTGGATTATCTAGTGAGAAAAAATGAAAAAAAATTGTTGCACATAATTGTAAAAGGTTCATAGTTTCTTGCCTATAAAGTAAAATTTTCAAATTCGAAATTTTTTTTTTGTGTTTTGCCCGATGTCCAACGGAACAATGGGCTCGTCCCACTGTGCGGCGTAATGCTTTGCCTCCGTCGACTTCCAAGTGCCAGCGGCGTATTGTTTCGCCCCTCGGTCAAGGAAATCGCCAGCGGCGTAATGCTTTGCCTCCGTCCACTTCCAAGTGCCAGCGGCGTATAGCTTCGCCCATCGTTCAAGGAAATCTCCAGCGGCGTATTGCTTTCGCTTCGCTGCCAGCAAATTCCCAGCGGCGTAATGCTTTGCCTCCGTCGACTTCCAAGTGCCAGCGGCGTAATGCTTCGCCCCTCGCTCAAGGAAATCTCCAGCGGCGTATTGTTTTCACCTCGCTGCAAGCAAGCACCCAGCAGCGTATTGCTTTGCCTCCGTCGACTTCCATGTGCCAGCGGCGTATTGCTTCGCCTCTCGGTCAAGGAAATCTCCAGCGGCGTATTGCTTTCGCCTCGCTGCAAGCAAACTCCCTGCGGCGTATTGCTTTGCCTCCGTCGACTTCCAAGTGCCAGCGGCGTATTGTTTCGCCCCTCGGTCAAGGAAATCTCCAGCGGCGTATTGCTTTCGCCTCGCTGCAAGCAAACTCCCAGCGGCGTATTGCTTTGCCTCCGTCGACTTCCAAGTGCCAGCGGCGTATTGCTTCGCCCCTCGGCCAAGGAAATCTCCAGCGGCGTACTGCTTTCGCCTCGCTGCAAGCAAACTCCCAGCGGCGTATTGCTTTGCCTCCGTCGACTTCCAAGTGCCACCGGCGTATTGCTTCGCCCCTCGGTCAAGGAAATCTCCAGCGGCGTATTGCTTTCGCCTCGCTGCAAGCAAACTCCCAGCGGCGTGTTGCTTTGCCTCCGTCGACTTCCAAGTCCCAGCGGCGTATTCTTTCGCCCCTCGGTCAAGGAAATCTCCAGCGGCGTATTGCTTTCGCCTCGCTGCAAGCAAACTCCCAGCGGCGTATTGCTTTGCCTCCGTCGACTTCCAAGTGCCAGCGGCGTAATGCTTCGCCTCTCGGTCAAGGAAATCTCCAGCGACGTATTGCTTTCGCCTCGCTGCAAGCAAACTCCCAGCGGCGTATTGCTTTGCTTCCGTCGACTTCCAAGTGCCAGCGGCGTATCGCTTCGCCCCTCGGTCAAGGAAATCTCCAGCGGCGTATTGCTTTCGCCTCGCTGCAAGCAAAATCCCAGCGGCGTAATGCTTTGCCTCCGTCGACTTCCAAGTGCCACCGGCGTATTGCTTCGCCCCTCGGTCAAGGAAATCTCCAGCGGCGTATTGATTTGCCTCCGTCGACTTCCAAGTGCCACCGGCATATTGCTTCGCCCCTCGGCCAAGGAAATCTCCAGCGGCGTATTGCTTTCGCCTCGCTGCAAGCAAACTCCCAGCGGCGTGTTGCTTTGCCTTCGTCGAATTCCAAGTGCCAGCGGCGTATTGCTTCGCCCCTCGGTCAAGGAAATCTCCAGCGGCGTATTGCTTTCGCCTCGCTGCAAGCAAACTCCCAGCGGCGTATTGCTTTGCCTCCGCCGACTTCCAAGTGCCAGCGGCGTATTGCTTCGCCACTCGGTCAAGGAAATCTCCAGCGGCGTATTGTTTTCGCCTCGCTTCAAGCAAACTCCCAACGGCGTATTGCTTTGACTCCGTCGACTTCCAAGTGCCAGCGGCGTATTGCTTGTCCCCTCGGTCAAGGAAATCTCCAGCGGCGTATTGCTTTCGCCTCGCTGCAAGCAAACTCCCAGCGGCGTATTGCTTTGCCTCCGTCGACTTCCAAGTGCCAGCGGCATATTGTTCGCGAGGAGCTAAGCCCACCGCTAGGACGTACCACATAATGCCAGTTAAACACCGCGAGCGGTGAACCGACACTGTGACACACAGATTCAACTTCGAGCTTTTTAACCGCAACAACTTTAATATACGCTATTGGAGGTGGAATAATCGCGGCAGCTGGCACCAGCTTGCCCTCCCATTGGTCCTCGTTAAAGGATTTAAAGTGTACTCATTCCGATTACGGGGCCTCGAATGACTCCCGTATCGTTATTTTTCGTCACTACCTCCCCGTGCCGGGTGTTGGTAATTTGCGCGCCTGCTGCCTTCCTTGGATGTTGTAGCCGTTTCCCAGGCTCCCTCTCCGGAATCGAACCCTGATTCGCCGTTACCCGTTACAACCATGGTAGGCGCAGAACCTACCATCGACAGTTGTTATGGCAGACATTTGAAAGATGCGTCGCCGGTGCTATTAGACCATGCGATCAGCACAAAGTTATTCAAAGTCACCAAAGCAAACGATGGACGAATGGACGACCGCCCGCCACCGATTGGTTTTGATCCAATAAAAGCGTTCCTTCCATCTCTGGTCGGAACTCTGGTTTGCATGTATTAGCTCTAGAATTACCACAGTTATCCAAGTAAATGTGGGTACGATCTAAGGCACCATAACTGACTTAATAGAGCCATTCGCGGTTTCACCTTAATGCGGCATGTACTGAGACATGGCTCAATCTTTGAGACATGCATATGACTACTGGCAGGATCAATCAGGGAGCTGCTTCGTGCAAGATACATCGTACGCGTACGTACAACGCTCTTTGCGCATCTCTACAATTTATTTATCGGCATCGTCGGCACTCTCGGAGGACCGATCGACGAGCCATGATTGTGTTCTTAAATAATTCTGCGTTGTTTCCATAATTAAAATTTTGCCTTTCAACGCTACATATAATATATAATATATGTTTCGTATATCCTTTGAAAACCTTAATCTCCTCGTGCAAAAGTGCCTCGGCAACATTAGCATGCCCAAAACTTTTACAAATTTCATTACATCGCCAATAGACGAGAAAATTTCATATTATTACTTCCTATTGCTCGAAGCGGAAGAGGTGATGCTCAGTTAGTACGAGTATAACGCCGTAGCGAAGATACAAGTCACCTGCGCCTTCCTATGGTCGCTCGCCACAACTGGGCCATTCGGTCTATGACACCGACCCGTGGCAATGCTGTACAGAGAGTATTTCGTAAACGTACGTTTAGACGACGAAAATCGACTGGTCACGCAATGGATCCAGCCCTGATACGATATTCTGAACACCGGTGAAGTGTATCTCAGCTGAGTCCGTAGCACAGACACGCGATGCATCGCTCCAGCCGCTCGTACCGTTCGGTGCGTTCGCCGGCTACATCTCTCTTATAGGTACGGAACAGCCGCTGGGGACGCCGGCGCCGCACGGTCTTACGCACGGGGCCAAACGGGGCGAAGCCTCCGTACGGGGGGATTTTCGGACAAGTTTTCAACAAGCTCGTGCATTACCCAACAACCGATATTAACATTGGTGCAACTTCCAGCGGCGTATTGCTTTGCCTCCGTCGACTTCCAAGTGCCAGCGGCGTATTGCTTCGCCCCTCGGTCAAGGAAATCTCCAGCGGCGTTTTGCTTTCACCTCGCTCCAAGCAAACTCCCAGCGGCGTATTGCTTCGCCTCTCGGCCAAGGAAATCTCCAGGGGCGTATTGCTTTTGCCTCGCTGCAAGCAAACTCCCAGCGGCGTATTGTTTCGCCCCTCGGTCAAGGAAATCTCCAGCGGCGTATTGCTTTCGCCTCGCTGCAAGCAAACTCCCAGCGGCTTATTGCTTCGCCTCTCGGTCAAGGAAATCTTCAGGGGCGTATTGCTTTTGCCTCGCTGCAAGCAAACTCCCAGCGGCGTATTGCTTTGCCTCCGTCGACTTCCAAGTGCCAGCGGCGTAATGCTTCGCCCCTCGGTCAAGGAAATCTCCAGCGGTGTATTGCTTTCACCTCCCTGCAAGCAAACTCCCAGCGGCGTATTGCTTTGCCTCCGTCGACTTCCAAGTGCCAGCGGCGTATTGCTTCGCCTCTCGGTCAAGGAAATCTCCAGCGGCGTATTGCTTTCGCCTCGCCGCAAGCAAACTCCCTGCGGCGTATTGCTTTGCATCCGTCGACTTCCAAGTGCCAGCGGCGTATTGCTTCGCCTCTCGTTCAAGGAAATCTCCAGCGGCGTATTGTTTCGCCCCTCGGTCAAGGAAATCGCCAGCGGCGTATTGCTTTCGCCTCGCTGCAAGCAAACTCCCAGCGGCGTATTGCTTTGCCTCCGTCGACTTCCAAGTGCCTGCGGCGTATTGCTTCGCCTCTCGTTCAAGGAAATCTCCAGCGGCGTATTGTTTCGCCCCTCGGTCAAGGAAATCGCCAGCGGCGTATTGCTTTCGCCTCGCTGCAAGCAAACTCTCAACGGCGTATTGCTTTGCCTCCGTCGACTTCCAACTGCCAGCAGCGTATTGCTTCGCCCCTCGGTCAAGGAAATCTCCAGCGGCGTATTGCTTTCGCCTCGCTGCAAGCAAACTCCCAGCGGCGTATTGCGTTGCCTCCGTCGACTTCCAAGTGCCAGCGGCGTATTGCTTCGCCCCTCGGTCAAGGAAATCGCCAGCGGCGTATTGCTTTCGCCTCGCTGCCAGCAAACTCCCAGCGGCGTATTGCTTTGCCTCCGTCAACTTCCAAGTGCCAGCGGCGTATTACTTCGCCCCTCGGTCAAGGAAATCTTCAGCGGCGTATTGCTTTCATCTCGCTGCAAGCAAACTCCCAGCGGCGTATTGCTTTGCCTCCGTTGACTTCCAAGTGCCAGCGGCGTATTGCTTCGCCCCTCGGTCAAGGAAATCGCCAGCGGCGTATTGCTTTCGCCTCGCCGCAAGCAAACTCCCTGCGGCGTATTGCTTTGCATCCGTCGACTTCCAAGTGCCAGCGGCGTATTGCTTCGCCTCTCGTTCAAGGAAATCTCCAGCGGCGTATTGTTTCGCCCCTCGGTCAAGGAAATCGCCAGCGGCGTATTGCTTTCGCCTCGCTGCAAGCAAACTCCCAGCGGCGTATTGCTTTGCCTCCGTCGACTTCCAAGTGCCTGCGGCGTATTGCTTCGCCTCTCGTTCAAGGAAATCTCCAGCGGCGTATTGTTTCGCCCCTCGGTCAAGGAAATCGCCAGCGGCGTATTGCTTTCGCCTCGCTGCAAGCAAACTCTCAACGGCGTATTGCTTTGCCTCCGTCGACTTCCAACTGCCAGCAGCGTATTGCTTCGCCCCTCGGTCAAGGAAATCTCCAGCGGCGTATTGCTTTCGCCTCGCTGCAAGCAAACTCCCAGCGGCGTATTGCGTTGCCTCCGTCGACTTCCAAGTGCCAGCGGCGTATTGCTTCGCCCCTCGGTCAAGGAAATCGCCAGCGGCGTATTGCTTTCGCCTCGCTGCTAGCAAACTCCCAGCGGCGTATTGCTTTGCCTCCGTCAACTTCCAAGTGCCAGCGGCGTATTACTTCGCCCCTCGGTCAAGGAAATCTTCAGCGGCGTATTGCTTTCATCTCGCTGCAAGCAAACTCCCAGCGGCGTATTGCTTTGCCTCCGTTGACTTCCAAGTGCCAGCGGCGTATTGCTTCGCCCCTCGGTCAAGGAAATCGCCAGCGGCGTATTGCTTTGCCTCCGTCAACTTCGAAGTGCCAGCGGCGTATTGCTTCGCCCCTCGGTCAAGGAAATCTCCAGCGGCGTATTGCTTTCGCCTCGCTGCAAGCAAACTCCCAGCGGCGTATTGCGTTGCCTCCGTCGACTTCCAAGTGCCAGCGGCGTATTGCTTCGCCCCTCGGTCAAGGAAATCGCCAGCGGTGTATTGCTTTCACCTCGCCGCAAGCAAACTCCCTGCGGCCTAATGCTTTGCCTCCGTCGACTTCCAAGTGCCAGCGGCGTATTGCTTCGCCTCTCGGTCAAGGAAATCTCCAGCGGCGTAATGCTTTCGCTTCGCTGCCAGCAAACTCCCAGCGGCGTATGGTATTGCCTCCGTCGACTTCCAAGTGCCAGCGGCGTATTACTTCGCCCCTCGGTCAAGGAAATCTTCAGCGGCGTATTGCTTCGCCTCTCGGTCAAGGAAATCTCCAGGGGCGTATTGCTTTTGCCTCGCTGCAAGCAAACTCCCAGCGGCGTATTGCTTTGCCTCCCTCGAATTCCAAGTGCCAGCGGCGTATTGCTTCGCCTCTCGGTCAAGGAAATCTCCAGCGGCGTATTGCTTTCGCCTCGCTGCAAGCAAACTCTCAACGGCGTATTGCATTGCCTCCGTCGACTTCCAAGTGCCAGCGGCGTATTGCTTCGCCCCTCGGTCAAGGAAATCTCCAGCGGCGTATTGATTTTGCCTCGCTGCAAGCAAACTCTCAACGGCGTATTGCTTTGCCTCCGTCGACTTCCAAGTGACAGCGGCGTATTGCTTCGCCCCTCGGTCAAGGAAATCTCCAGCGGCGTATTGCTTTCGCCTCGCTGCAAGCAAGCTCCCAGCGGCGTATTGCTTTGCCTCCCTCGAATTCCAAGTGCCAGCGGCGTATTGCTTCGCCTCTCGGTCAAGGAAATCTCCAGCGGCGTATTGCTTTCGCCTCGCTGCAAGCAAACTCTCAACGGCGTATTGCATTGCCTCCGTCGACTTCCAAGTGCCAGCGGCGTATTTTTTTCGCCTCGCTGCAAGCAAACTCCCAGCGGCCTATTGCTTTGCCTCCGTCGACGTCCAAGTGCCAGCGGCGTATTGCTTCGCCCCTCGGTCAAGGAAATCTCCAGCGGCGTATTGCTTTCGCCTCGCTGCAAGCAAACTCCCAGCGGCGTATTGCTTTGCCTCCGTCGACTTCCAAGTGCCAGCGGCGTAGTGCTTCGCCCCTCGGTCAAGGAAATCTCCAGCGGCGTATTACTTCGCCCCTCGGTCAAGGAAATCTCCAGCGGCGTATTGCTTTCGCCTCGCTGCAAGCAAGCTCCCAGCGGCGTATTGCTTTGCCTCCCTCGAATTCCAAGTGCCAGCGGCGTATTGCTTCGCCTCTCGGTCAAGGAAATCTCCAGCGGCGTATTGCTTTCGCCTCGCTGCAAGCAAACTCTCAACGGCGTATTGCTTTGCCTCCGTCGACTTCCAAGTGCCAGCGGCGTATTTTTTTCGCCTCGCTGCAAGCAAACTCCCAGCGGCCTATTGCTTTGCCTCCGTCGACGTCCAAGTGCCAGCGGCGTATTGCTTCGCCCCTCGGTCAAGGAAATCTCCAGCGGCGTATTGCTTTCGCTTCGCTGCCAGCAAACTCCCAGCGGCGTATTGCTTTGCCTCCGTCAACTTCCAAGTGCCAGCGGCGTATTACTTCGCCCCTCGGTCAAGGAAATCTTCAGCGGCGTATTGCTTTCATCTCGCTGCAAGCAAACTCTCAACGGCGTATTGCATTGCCTCCGTCGACTTCCAAGTGCCAGCGGCGTATTGCTTCGCCCCTCGGTCAAGGAAATCTCCAGCGGCGTATTGATTTTGCCTCGCTGCAAGCAAACTACCAGCGGCGTATTGCGTTGCCTCCGTCGACTTCCAAGTGCCAGCGGCGTATTGCTTCGCCCCTCGGTCAAGGAAATCGCCAGCGGCGTATTGCTTTCGCCTCGCTGCAAGCAAACTCCCAGCGGCGTATTGTTTTGCCTCCGTCCACTTCCAAGTGCCAGCGGCGTATTGCTTCGCCCCTCGATCAAGGAAATCTCGAGCGGCGTATTGTTTTCGCTTCGCTGCCAGCAAACTCCCAGCGGCGTATTGCTTTGCCTCCGTCAACTTCCAAGTGCCAGCGGCGTATTACTTCGCCCCTCGGTCAAGGAAATCTTCAGCGGCGTATTGCTTTCATCTCGCTGCAAGCAAACTCCCAGCGGCGTATTGCTTTGCCTCCGTTGACTTCCAAGTGCCAGCGGCGTATTGCTTCGCCCCTCGGTCAAGGAAATCGCCAGCGGCGTATTGCTTTGCCTCCGTCAACTTCCAAGTGCCAGCGGCGTATTGCTTCGCCCCTCGGTCAAGGAAATCTCCAGCGGCGTATTGCTTTCGCCTCGCTGCAAGCAAACTCCCAGCGGCGTATTGCGTTGCCTCCGTCGACTTCCAAGTGCCAGCGGCGTATTGCTTCGCCCCTCGGTCAAGGAAATCGCCAGCGGTGTATTGCTTTCACCTCGCCGCAAGCAAACTCCCTGCGGCCTAATGCTTTGCCTCCGTCGACTTCCAAGTGCCAGCGGCGTATTGCTTCGCCTCTCGGTCAAGGAAATCTCCAGCGGCGTAATGCTTTCGCTTCGCTGCCAGCAAACTCCCAGCGGCGTATGGTATTGCCTCCGTCGACTTCCAAGTGCCAGCGGCGTATTACTTCGCCCCTCGGTCAAGGAAATCTTCAGCGGCGTATTGCTTCGCCTCTCGGTCAAGGAAATCTCCAGGGGCGTATTGCTTTTGCCTCGCTGCAAGCAAACTCCCAGCGGCGTATTGCTTTGCCTCCCTCGAATTCCAAGTGCCAGCGGCGTATTGCTTCGCCTCTCGGTCAAGGAAATTTCCAGCGGCGTATTGCTTTCGCCTCGCTGCAAGCAAACTCTCAACGGCGTATTGCATTGCCTCCGTCGACTTCCAAGTGCCAGCGGCGTATTGCTTCGCCCCTCGGTCAAGGAAATCTCCAGCGGCGTATTGATTTTGCCTCGCTGCAAGCAAACTCTCAACGGCGTATTGCTTTGCCTCCGTCGACTTCCAAGTGACAGCGGCGTATTGCTTCGCCCCTCGGTCAAGGAAATCTCCAGCGGCGTATTGCTTTCGCCTCGCTGCAAGCAAGCTCCCAGCGGCGTATTGCTTTGCCTCCCTCGAATTCCAAGTGCCAGCGGCGTATTGCTTCGCCTCTCGGTCAAGGAAATCTCCAGCGGCGTATTGCTTTCGCCTCGCTGCAAGCAAACTCTCAACGGCGTATTGCTTTGCCTCCGTCGACTTCCAAGTGCCAGCGACGTATTTTTTTCGCCTCGCTGCAAGCAAACTCCCAGCGGCCTATTGCTTTGCCTCCGTCGACGTCCAAGTGCCAGCGGCGTATTGCTTCGCCCCTCGGTCAAGGAAATCTCCAGCGGCGTATTGCTTTCGCCTCGCTGCAAGCAAACTCCCAGCGGCGTATTGCTTTGCCTCCGTCGACTTCCAAGTGCCAGCGGCGTAGTGCTTCGCCCCTCGGTCAAGGAAATCTCCAGCGGCGTATTACTTCGCCCCTCGGTCAAGGAAATCTTCAGCGGCGTATTGCTTTCACCTCGCTGCAAGCAAACTCCCAGCGGCTTATTGCTTCGCCTCTCGGTCAAGGAAATCTCCAGGGGCGTATTGCTTTTGCCTCGCTGCAAGCAAACTCCCAGCGGCGTATTGCGTTGCCTCCGTCGACTTCCAAGTGCCAGCGGCGTATTGTTTCGCCCCTCGGTCAAGGAAATCGCCAGCGGCGTATTGCTTTCGCCTCGCTGCAAGCAAACTCTCAACGGCGTATTGCTTTGCCTCCGTCGACTTCCAACTGCCAGCAGCGTATTGCTTCGCCCCTCGGTCAAGGAAATCTCCAGCGGCGTATTGCTTTCGCCTCGCTGCAAGCAAACTACCAGCGGCGTATTGCGTTGCCTCCGTCGACTTCCAAGTGCCAGCGGCGTATTGCTTCGCCCCTCGGTCAAGGAAATCTCCAGCGGCGTATTGCTTTTGCCTCGCTGCAAGCAAACTCTCGACGGCGTATTGCTTTGCCTCCGTCGACTTCCAAGTGCCAGCGGCGTATTGCTTCGCCCCTCGGTCAAGGAAATCTCCAGCGGCGTATTGCTTTTGCCTCGCTGCAAGCAAACTCTCAACGGCGTATTGCTTTGCCTCCGTCGACTTCCAACTGCCAGCAGCGTATTGCTTCGCCCCTCGGTCAAGGAAATCTCCAGCGGCGTATTGCTTTCGCCTCGCTGCAAGCAAACTCCCAGCGGCGTATTGCGTTGCCTCCGTCGACTTCCAAGTGCCAGCGGCGTATTGCTTCGCCCCTCGGTCAAGGAAATCGCCAGCGGCGTATTGCTTTCGCCTCGCTGCAAGCAAACTCCCAGCGGCGTATTGTTTTGCCTCCGTCCACTTCCAAGTGCCAGCGGCGTATTGCTTCGCCCCTCGATCAAGGAAATCTCGAGCGGCGTATTGTTTTCGCTTCGCTGCCAGCAAACTCCCAGCGGCGTATTGCTTTGCCTCCGTCAACTTCCAAGTGCCAGCGGCGTATTACTTCGCCCCTCGGTCAAGGAAATCTTCAGCGGCGTATTGCTTTCATCTCGCTGCAAGCAAACTCTCAACGGCGTATTGCATTGCCTCCGTCGACTTCCAAGTGCCAGCGGCGTATTGCTTCGCCCCTCGGTCAAGGAAATCTCCAGCGGCGTATTGATTTTGCCTCGCTGCAAGCAAACTCTCAACGGCGTATTGCTTTGCCTCCGTCGACTTCCAAGTGACAGCGGCGTATTGCTTCGCCCCTCGGTCAAGGAAATCTCCAGCGGCGTATAGCTTTCGCCTCGCTGCAAGCAAGCTCCCAGCGGCGTATTGCTTTGCCTCCGTCGACTTCCAAGTGCCAGCGGCGTATTGCTTCGCCCCTCGGTCAAGGAAATCTCCAGCGGCGTAATGCTTTCGCCTCGCTGCAAGCAAACTCCCAGCGGCGTATTGCTTTGCCTCCGTCGACTTCCAAGTGCCAGCGGCGTAGTGCTTCGCCCCTCGGTCAAGGAAATCTTCAGCGGCGTATTACTTCGCCCCTCGGTCAAGGAAATCTTCAGCGGCGTATTGCTTTCACCTCGCTGCAAGCAAACTCCCAGCGGCTTATTGCTTCGCCTCTCGGTCAAGGAAATCTCCAGGGGCGTATTGCTTTTGCCTCGCTGCAAGCAAACTCCCAGCGGCGTATTGCGTTGCCTCCGTCGACTTCCAAGTGCCAGCGGCGTATTGTTTCGCCCCTCGGTCAAGGAAATCGCCAGCGGCGTATTGCTTTCGCCTCGCTGCAAGCAAACTCTCAACGGCGTATTGCTTTGCCTCCGTCGACTTCCAACTGCCAGCAGCGTATTGCTTCGCCCCTCGGTCAAGGAAATCTCCAGCGGCGTATTGCTTTCGCCTCGCTGCAAGCAAACTACCAGCGGCGTATTGCGTTGCCTCCGTCGACTTCCAAGTGCCAGCGGCGTATTGCTTCGCCCCTCGGTCAAGGAAATCTCCAGCGGCGTATTGCTTTTGCCTCGCTGCAAGCAAACTCTCGACGGCGTATTGCTTTGCCTCCGTCGACTTCCAAGTGCCAGCGGCGTATTGCTTCGCCCCTCGGTCAAGGAAATCTCCAGCGGCGTATTGCTTTTGCCTCGCTGCAAGCAAACTCTCGACGGCGTATTGCTTTGCCTCCGTCGACTTCCAACTGCCAGCAGCGTATTGCTTCGCCCCTCGGTCAAGGAAATCTCCAGCGGCGTATTGCTTTCGCCTCGCTGCAAGCAAACTCCCAGCGGCGTATTGCGATGCCTCCGTCGACTTCCAAGTGCCAGCGGCGTAATGCTTCGCCCCTCGGTCAAGGAAATCGCCAGCGGCGTATTGCTTTCGCCTCGCTGCAAGCAAACTCCCAGCGGCGTATTGTTTTGCCTCCGTCCACTTCCAAGTGCCAGCGGCGTATTGCTTCGCCCCTCGATCAAGGAAATCTCGAGCGGCGTATTGTTTTCGCTTCGCTGCCAGCAAACTCCCAGCGGCGTATTGCTTTGCCTCCGTCAACTTCCAAGTGCCAGCGGCGTATTACTTCGCCCCTCGGTCAAGGAAATCTTCAGCGGCGTATTGCTTTCATCTCGCAGCAAGCAAACTCCCAGCGGCGTATTGCTTTGCCTCCGTTGACTTCCAAGTGCCAGCGGCGTATTGCTTCGCCCCTCGGTCAAGGAAATCGCCAGCGGCGTATTGCTTTGCCTCCGTCAACTTCCAAGTGCCAGCGGCGTATTGCTTCGCCCCTCGGTCAAGGAAATCTCCAGCGGCGTATTGCTTTCGCCTCGCTGCAAGCAAACTCCCAGCAGCGTATTGCGTTGCCTCCGTCGACTTCCAAGTGCCAGCGGCGTATTGCTTCGCCCCTTGGTCAAGGAAATCGCCAGCGGTGTATTGCTTTCACCTCGCCGCAAGCAAACTCCCTGCGGCGTAATGCTTTGCCTCCGTCGACTTCCAAGTGCCAGCGGCGTATTGCTTCGCCTCTCGGTCAAGGAAATCTCCAGCGGCGTAATGCTTTCGCTTCGCTGCCAGCAAACTCCCAGCGGCGTATTGTATTGCCTCCGTCGACTTCCAAGTGCCAGCGGCGTATTACTTCGCCCCTCGGTCAAGGAAATCTACAGCGGCGTATTGCTTCGCCTCTCGGTCAAGGAAATCTCCAGGGGCGTATTGCTTTTGCCTCGCTGCAAGCAAACTCCCAGCGGCGTATTGCTTGGCCTCCCTCGAATTCCAAGTGCCAGCGGCGTATTGCTTCGCCTCTCGGTCAAGGAAATCTCCAGCGGCGTATTGCTTTCGCCTCGCTGCAAGCAAACTCCCAGCGGCGTATTGCTTTGCCTCCGTCGACTTCCAAGTGACAGCGGCGTATTGCTTCGCCCCTCGGTCAAGGAAATCTCCAGCGGCGTATTGCTTTCGCCTCGCTGCAAGCAAGCTCCCAGCGGCGTATTGCTTTGCCTCCCTCGAATTCCAAGTGCCAGCGGCGTATTGCTTCGCCTCTCGGTCAAGGAAATCTCCAGCGGCGTATTGCTTTCGCCTCGCTGCAAGCAAACTCTCAACGGCGTATTGCTTTGCCTCCGTCGACTTCCAAGTGCCAGCGGCGTATTTTTTTCGCCTCGCTGCAAGCAAACTCCCAGCGGCCTATTGCTTTGCCTCCGTCGACGTCCAAGTGCCAGCGGCGTATTGCTTGGCCCCTCGGTCAAGGAAATCTCCAGCGGCGTATTGCTTTCGCCTCGCTGCAAGCAAACTCCCAGCGGCGTATTGCTTTGCCTCCGTCGACTTCCAAGTGCCAGCGGCGTATTGCTTCGCCCCTCGGTCAAGGAAATCTCCAGCGGCGTATTACTTCGCCCCTCGGTCAAGGAAATCTTCAGCAGCGTATTGCTTTCACCTCGCTGCAAGCAAACTCCCAGCGGCTTATTGCTTCGCCTCTCGGTCAAGGAAATCTCCAGGGGCGTATTGCTTTTGCCTCGCTGCAAGCAAACTCCCAGCGGCCTAATGCTTTGCCTCCGTCGACTTCCAAGTGCCAGCGGCGTATTGCTTCGCCTCTCGGTCAAGGAAATCTCCAGCGGCGTAATGCTTTCGCTTCGCTGCCAGCAAACTCCCAGCGGCGTATGGTATTGCCTCCGTCGACTTCCAAGTGCCAGCGGCGTATTACTTCGCCCCTCGGTCAAGGAAATCTTCAGCGGCGTATTGCTTCGCCTCTCGGTCAAGGAAATCTCCAGGGGCGTATTGCTTTTGCCTCGCTGCAAGCAAACTCCCAGCGGCGTATTGCTTTGCCTCCCTCGAATTCCAAGTGCCAGCGGCGTAAAGCTTCGCCTCTCGGTCAAGGAAATCTCCAGCGGCGTATTGCTTTCGCCTCGCTGCAAGCAAACTCTCAACGGCGTATTGCATTGCCTCCGTCGACTTCCAAGTGCCAGCGGCGTATTGCTTCGCCCCTCGGTCAAGGAAATCTCCAGCGGCGTATTGATTTTGCCTCGCTGCAAGCAAACTCTCAACGGCGTATTGCTTTGCCTCCGTCGACTTCCAAGTGACAGCGGCGTATTGCTTCGCCCCTCGGTCAAGGAAATCTCCAGCGGCGTATTGCTTTCGCCTCGCTGCAAGCAAGCTCCCAGCGGCGTATTGCTTTGCCTCCCTCGAATTCCAATTGCCAGCGGCGTATTGCTTCGCCTCTCGGTCAAGGAAATCTCCAGCGGCGTATTGCTTTCGCCTCGCTGCAAGCAAACTCTCAACGGCGTATTGCTTTGCCTCCGTCGACTTCCAAGTGCCAGCGGCGTATTTTTTTCGCCTCGCTGCAAGCAAACTCCCAGCGGCCTATTGCTTTGCCTCCGTCGACGTCCAAGTGCCAGCGGCGTATTGCTTCGCCCCTCGGTCAAGGAAATCTCCAGCGGCGTATTGCTTTCGCCTCGCTGCAAGCAAACTCCCAGCGGCGTATTGCTTTGCCTCCGTCGACTTCCAAGTGCCAGCGGCGTAGTGCTTCGCCCCTCGGTCAAGGAAATCTCCAGCGGCGTATTACTTCGCCCCTCGGTCAAGGAAATCTTCAGCGGCGTATTGCTTTCACCTCGCTGCAAGCAAAATCCCAGCGGCTTATTGCTTCGCCTCTCGGTCAAGGAAATCTCCAGGGGCGTATTGCTTTTGCCTCGCTGCAAGCAAACTCCCAGCGGCGTATTGCGTTGCCTCCGTCGACTTCCAAGTGCCAGCGGCGTATTGTTTCGCCCCTCGGTCAAGGAAATCGCCAGCGGCGTATTGCTTTCGCCTCGCTGCAAGCAAACTCTCAACGGCGTATTGCTTTGCCTCCGTCGACTTCCAACTGCCAGCAGCGTATTGCTTCGCCCCTCGGTCAAGGAAATCTCCAGCGGCGTATTGCTTTCGCCTCGCTGCAAGCAAACTACCAGCGGCGTATTGCGTTGCCTCCGTTGACTTCCAAGTGCCAGCGGCGTATTGCTTCGCCCCTCGGTCAAGGAAATCTCCAGCGGCGTATTGCTTTTGCCTCGCTGCAAGCAAACTCTCGACGGCGTATTGCTTTGCCTCCGTCGACTTCCAAGTGCCAGCGGCGTATTGCTTCGCCCCTCGGTCAAGGAAATCTCCAGCGGCGTATTGCTTTTGCCTCGCTGCAAGCAAACTCTCAACGGCGTATTGCTTTGCCTCCGTCGACTTCCAACTGCCAGCAGCGTATTGCTTCGCCCCTCGGTCAAGGAAATCTCCAGCGGCGTATTGCTTTCGCCTCGCTGCAAGCAAACTCCCAGCGGCGTATTGCGTTGCCTCCGTCGACTTCCAAGTGCCAGCGGCGTATTGCTTCGCCCCTCGGTCAAGGAAATCGCCAGCGGCGTATTGCTTTCGCCTCGCTGCAAGCAAACTCCCAGCGGCGTATTGTTTTGCCTCCGTCCACTTCCAAGTGCCAGCGGCGTATTGCTTCGCCCCTCGATCAAGGAAATCTCGAGCGGCGTATTGTTTTCGCTTCGCTGCCAGCAAACTCTCAACGGCGTATTGCTTTGCCTCCGTCGACTTCCAAGTGACAGCGGCGTATTGCTTCGCCCCTCGGTCAAGGAAATCTCCAGCGGCGTATTGCTTTCGCCTCGCTGCAAGCAAGCTCCCAGCGGCTTATTGCTTCGCCTCTCGGTCAAGGAAATCTCCAGGGGCGTATTGCTTTTGCCTCGCTGCAAGCAAACTCCCAGCGGCGTATTGCGTTGCCTCCGTCGACTTCCAAGTGCCAGCGGCGTATTGTTTCGCCCCTCGGTCAAGGAAATCGCCAGCGGCGTATTGCTTTCGCCTCGCTGCAAGCAAACTCTCAACGGCGTATTGCTTTGCCTCCGTCGACTTCCAACTGCCAGCAGCGTATTGCTTCGCCCCTCGGTCAAGGAAATCTCCAGCGGCGTATTGCTTTCGCCTCGCTGCAAGCAAACTACCAGCGGCGTATTGCGTTGCCTCCGTCGACTTCCAAGTGCCAGCGGCGTATTGCTTCGCCCCTCGGTCAAGGAAATCTCCAGCGGCGTATTGCTTTTGCCTCGCTGCAAGCAAACTCTCGACGGCGTATTGCTTTGCCTCCGTCGACTTCCAAGTGCCAGCGGCGTATTGCTTCGCCCCTCGGTCAAGGAAATCTCCAGCGGCGTATTGCTTTTGCCTCGCTGCAAGCAAACTCTCAACGGCGTATTGCTTTGCCTCCGTCGACTTCCAACTGCCAGCAGCGTATTGCTTCGCCCCTCGGTCAAGGAAATCTCCAGCGGCGTATTGCTTTCGCCTCGCTGCAAGCAAACTCCCAGCGGCGTATTGCGATGCCTCCGTCGACTTCCAAGTGCCAGCGGCGTATTGCTTCGCCCCTCGGTCAAGGAAATCGCCAGCGGCGTATTGCTTTCGCCTCGCTGCAAGCAAACTCCCAGCGGCGTATTGTTTTGCCTCCGTCCACTTCCAAGTGCCAGCGGCGTATTGCTTCGCCCCTCGATCAAGGAAATCTCGAGCGGCGTATTGTTTTCGCTTCGCTGCCAGCAAACTCCCAGCGGCGTATTGCTTTGCCTCCGTCAACTTCCAAGTGCCAGCGGCGTATTACTTCGCCCCTCGGTCAAGGAAATCTTCAGCGGCGTATTGCTTTCATCTCGCTGCAAGCAAACTCCCAGCGGCGTATTGCTTTGCCTCCGTTGACTTCCAAGTGCCAGCGGCGTATTGCTTCGCCCCTCGGTCAAGGAAATCGCCAGCGGCGTATTGCTTTGCCTCCGTCAACTTCCAAGTGCCAGCGGCGTATTGCTTCGCCCCTCGGTCAAGGAAATCTCCAGCGGCGTATTGCTTTCGCCTCGCTGCAAGCAAACTCCCAGCGGCGTATTGCGTTGCCTCCGTCGACTTCCAAGTGCCAGCGGCGTATTGCTTCGCCCCTTGGTCAAGGAAATCGCCAGCGGTGTATTGCTTTCACCTCGCCGCAAGCAAACTCCCTGCGGCGTAATGCTTTGCCTCCGTCGACTTCCAAGTGCCAGCGGCGTATTGCTTCGCCTCTCGGTCAAGGAAATCTCCAGCGGCGTAATGCTTTCGCTTCGCTGCCAGCAAACTCCCAGCGGCGTATTGTATTGCCTCCGTCGACTTCCAAGTGCCAGCGGCGTATTACTTCGCCCCTCGGTCAAGGAAATCTACAGCGGCGTATTGCTTCGCCTCTCGGTCAAGGAAATCTCCAGGGGCGTACTGCTTTTGCCTCGCTGCAAGCAAACTCCCAGCGGCGTATTGCTTGGCCTCCCTCGAATTCCAAGTGCCAGCGGCGTATTGCTTCGCCTCTCGGTCAAGGAAATCTCCAGCGGCGTATTGCTTTCGCCTCGCTGCAAGCAAACTCCCAGCGGCGTATTGCTTTGCCTCCGTCGACTTCCAAGTGACAGCGGCGTATTGCTTCGCCCCTCGGTCAAGGAAATCTCCAGCGGCGTATTGCTTTCGCCTCGCTGCAAGCAAGCTCCCAGCGGCGTATTGCTTTGCCTCCCTCGAATTCCAAGTGCCAGCGGCGTATTGCTTCGCCTCTCGGTCAAGGAAATCTCCAGCGGCGTATTGCTTTCGCCTCGCTGCAAGCAAACTCTCAACGGCGTATTGCTTTGCCTCCGTCGACTTCCAAGTGCCAGCGGCGTATTTTTTTCGCCTCGCTGCAAGCAAACTCCCAGCGGCCTATTGCTTTGCCTCCGTCGACGTCCAAGTGCCAGCGGCGTATTGCTTCGCCCCTCGGTCAAGGAAATCTCCAGCGGCGTATTGCTTTCGCCTCGCTGCAAGCAAACTCCCAGCGGCGTATTGCTTTGCCTCCGTCGACTTCCAAGTGCCAGCGGCGTATTGCTTCGCCCCTCGGTCAAGGAAATCTCCAGCGGCGTATTACTTCGCCCCTCGGTCAAGGAAATCTTCAGCAGCGTATTGCTTTCACCTCGCTGCAAGCAAACTCCCAGCGGCTTATTGCTTCGCCTCTCGGTCAAGGAAATCTCCAGGGGCGTATTGCTTTTGCCTCGCTGCAAGCAAACTCCCAGCGGCCTATTGCTTTGCCTCCGTCGACGTCCAAGTGCCAGCGGCGTATTGCTTCGCCCCTCGGTCAAGGAAATCTCCAACGGCGTATTGCTTTTGCCTCGCTTCAAGCAAACTCTCATCGGCGTATTGCTTTGCCTCCGTCGACTTCCAACTGCCAGCAGCGTATTGCTTCGCCCCTCGGTCAAGGAAATCTCCAGCGGCGTATTGCTTTCGCCTCGCTGCAAGCAAACTCCCAGCGGCGTATTGCGTTGCCTCCGTCGACTTCCAAGTGCCAGCGGCGTATTGCTTCGCCCCTCGGTCAAGGAAATCGCCAGCGGCGTTTTGCTTTCGCCTCGCTGCAAGCAAACTCCCAGCGGCGTATTGTTTTGCCTCCGTCCACTTCCAAGTGCCAGCGGCGTAATGCTTCGCCCCTCGATCAAGGAAATCTCGAGCGGCGTATTGTTTTCGCTTCGCTGCCAGCAAACTCCCAGCGGCGTATTGCTTTGCCTCCGTCAACTTCCAAGTGCCAGCGGCGTATTACTTCGCCCCTCGGTCAAGGAAATCTTCAGCGGCGTATTGCTTTCATCTCGCTGCAAGCAAACTCCCAGCGGCGTATTGCTATGCCTCCGTTGACTTCCAAGTGCCAGCGGCGTATTGCTTCGCCCCTCGGTCAAGGAAATCGCCAGCGGCGTATTGCTTTGCCTCCGTCAACTTCCAAGTGCCAGCGGCGTATTGCTTCGCCCCTCGGTCAAGGAAATCTCCAGCGGCGTATTGCTTTCGCCTCGCTGCAAGCAAACTCCCAGCGGCGTATTGCGTTGCCTCCGTCGACTTCCAAGTGCCAGCGGCGTATTGCTTCGCCCCTCGGTCAAGGAAATCGCCAGCGGTGTATTGCTTTCACCTCGCCGCAAGCAAACTCCCTGCGGCGTAATGCTTTGCCTCCGTCGACTTCCAAGTGCCAGCGGCGTATTGCTTCGCCCCACGGTCAAGGAAATCGCCAGCGGTGTATTGCTTTCACCTCGCCGCAAGCAAACTCCCTGCGGCGTAATACTTTGCCTCCGTCGACTTCCAAGTGCCAGCGGCGTATTGCTTCGCCTCTCGGTCAAGGAAATCTCCAGCGGCGTAATGCTTTCTCTTCGCTGCCAGCAAACTCCCAGCGGCGTATTGTATTGCCTCCGTCGACTTCCAAGTGCCAGCGGCGTATTACTTCGCCCCTCGGTCAAGGAAATCTTCAGCGGCGTATTGCTTCGCCTCTCGGTCAAGGAAATCTCCAGGGGCGTATTGCTTTTGCCTCGCTGCAAGCAAACTCCCAGCGGCGTATTGCTTTGCCTCCCTCGAATTCCAAGTGCCAGCGGCGTATTGCTTCGCCTCTCGGTCAAGGAAATCTCCAGCGGCGTATTGCTTTCGCCTCGCTGCAAGCAAACTCTCAACGGCGTATTGCTTTGCCTCCGTCGACTTCCAAGTGCCAGCGGCGTATTGCTTCGCCCCTCGGTCAAGGAAATCTCCAGCGGCGTATTGATTTTGCCTCGCTGCAAGCAAACTCTCAACGGCGTATTGCTTTGCCTCCGTCGACTTCCAAGTGACAGGGGCGTATTGCTTCGCCTCTCGGTCAAGGAAATCTCCAGCGGCGTATTGCTTTCGCCTCGCTGCAAGCAAACTCTCAACGGCGTATTGCTTTGCCTCCGTCGACTTCCAAGTGCCAGCGGCGTATTGCTTCGCCCCTCGGTCAAGGAAATCTCCAGCGGCGTATTGCTTTCACCTCGCTGCAAGCAAACTCCCAGCGGCGTATTCCTTCGCCTCTCGGTCAAGGAAATCTCTAGGGGCGTATTGCTTTTGCCTCGCTGCAAGCAAACTCCCAGCGGCGTATTGCGTTGCCTCCGTCGACTTCCAAGTGCCAGCGGCGTATTGCTTCGCCCCTCGGTCAAGGAAATCGCCAGCGGCGTATTGCTTTCGCCTCGCTGCAAGCAAACTCCCAGCGGCGTATTGCTTTGCCTCCGTCCACTTCAAAGTGCCAGCGGCGTATTGCTACGCCCCTCGTTCAAGGAAATCTCCGGCGGCGTATTGCTTTCGCTTCTTTGCCGGCAAACTCCCAGCGGCGTAATGCTTTGCCTCCGTCGACTTCCAAGTGCCAGCGGCGTAATGCTTCGCCCCTCGGTCAAGGAAATCTCCAGCGGTGTATTGCTTTCACCTCGCCGCAAGCAAACTCCCAGCGGCGTATTGCTTTGCCTCCGTCGACTTCCAAGTGCCAGCGGCGTAATGCTTCGCCTCTCGGTCAAGGAAATCTCCAGCGGCGTATTGCTTTCGCTTCGCTGCCAGCAAACTCCCAGCGGCGTATTGTTTTGCCTCCGTCGACTTCCAAGTGCCAGCGGCGTATTACTTCGCCCCTCGGTCAAGGAAATCTTCAGCGGCGTATTGCTTTCACCTCGCTGCAAGCAAACTCCCAGCAGCGTATTGCTTCGCCTCTCGGTCAAGGAAATCTCCAGGGGCGTAATGCTTTTGCCTCGCTGCAAGCAAACTCCCAGCGGCGTATTGCGTTGCCTCCGTCGACTTCCAAGTGCCAGCGGCGTATTGCTTCGCCCCTCGGTCAAGGAAATCGCCAGCGGCGTATTGTTTTCGCTTCGCTGCCAGCAAACTCCCAGCGGCGTATTGCTTTGCCTCCGTCAACTTCCAAGTGCCAGCGGCGTATTACTTCGCCCCTCGGTCAAGGAAATCTTCAGCGGCGTATTGCTTTCATCTCGCTGCAAGCAAACTCCCAGCGGCGTATTGCTTTGCCTCCGTTGACTTCCAAGTGCCAGCGGCGTATTGCTTCGCCCCTCGGTCAAGGAAATCGCCAGCGGCGTATTGCTTTGCCTCCGTCAACTTCCAAGTGCCAGCGGCGTATTGCTTCGCCCCTCGGTCAAGGTAATCTCCAGCGGCGTATTGCTTTCGCCTCGCTGCAAGCAAACTCCCAGCGGCGTATTGTTTTGCCTCCGTCGACTTCCATGTGCCAGCGGCGTATTGCTTCGCCCCTCGGTCAAGGAAATCTCCAGCGGCGTATTGCTTTCGCCTCGCTGCAAGCAAACTCTCAACGGCGTATTGCTTTGCCTCCGTCGACTTCCAAGTGCCAGCGGCGTATTGCTTCGCCCCTCGGTCAAGGAAATCTCCAGCGGCGTATTGCTTTCACCTCGCTGCAAGCAAACTCCCAGCGGCGTATTCCTTCGCCTCTCGGTCAAGGAAATCTCTAGGGGCGTATTGCTTTTGCCTCGCTGCAAGCAAACTCCCAGCGGCGTATTGCGTTGCCTCCGTCGACTTCCAAGTGCCAGCGGCGTATTGCTTCGCCCCTCGGTCAAGGAAATCGCCAGCGGCGTATTGCTTTCGCCTCGCTGCAAGCAAACTCCCAGCGGCGTATTGCTTTGCCTCCGTCCACTTCCAAGTGCCAGCGGCGTATTGCTACGCCCCTCGTTCAAGGAAATCTCCGGCGGCGTATTGCTTTCGCTTCTTTGCCGGCAAACTCCCAGCGGCGTAATGCTTTGCCTCCGTCGACTTCCAAGTGCCAGCGGCGTAATGCTTCGCCCCTCGGTCAAGGAAATCTCCATCGGTGTATTGCTTTCACCTCGCCGCAAGCAAACTCCCAGCGGCGTATTGCTTTGCCTCCGTCGACTTCCAAGTGCCAGCGGCGTAATGCTTCGCCTCTCGGTCAAGGAAATCTCCAGCGGCGTATTGCTTTCGCTTCGCTGCCAGCAAACTCCCAGCGGCGTATTGTTTTGCCTCCGTCGACTTCCAAGTGCCAGCGGCGTATTACTTCGCCCCTCGGTCAAGGAAATCTTCAGCGGCGTATTGCTTTCACCTCGCTGCAAGCAAACTCCCAGCGGCGTATTGCTTCGCCTCTCGGTCAAGGAAATCTCCAGCGGCGTATTGCTTTTGCCTCGCTGCAAGCAAACTCCCAGCGGCGTAATGCTTTGCCTCCGTCGACTTCCAAGTGCCAGCGGCGTATTGTTTCGCCCCTCGGCCAAGGAAATCGCCAGCGGCGTATTGCTTTCGCCTCGCTGCAAGCAAACTCCCAGCGGCGTATTGTTTCGCCTCCGTCGACTTCCAAGTGCCAGCGGCGTATTGCTTCGCCCCTCGGTCAAGGAAATCTCCAGCGGCGTATTGCTTTCGCCTCGCTGCAAGCAAACTCCCTGCGGCGTATTGCTTTGTCTCCGTCGACTTCCAAGTGCCAGCGGCGTATTGCTTCGCCTCTCGGTCAAGGAAATCTCCAGCGGCGTAATGCTTTCGCTTCGCTGCCAGCAAACTCCCAGCGGCGTATTGTTTTGCCTCCGTCGACTTCCAAGTGCCAGCGGCGTATTACTTCGCCCCTCGGTCAAGGAAATCTTCAGCGGCGTATTGCTTTCACCTCACTGCAAGCAAACTCCCAGCGGCGTATTGCTTCGCCTCTCGGTCAAGGAAATCTCCAGGGGCGTATTGCTTTTGCCTCGCTGCAAGCAAACTCCCAGCGGCGTATTGCGTTGCCTCCGTCGACTTCCAAGTGCCAGCGGCGTATTGCTTCGCCCCTCGGTCAAGGAAATCGCCAGCGGCGTATTGCTTTCGCCTCGCTGCAAGCAAACACCCAGCGGCGTATTGCTTTGCCTCCGTCCACTTCCAAGTGCCAGCGGCGTATTGCTTTGCCCCTCGTTCAAGGAAATCTCCAGCGGCGTATTGTTTTCGCGTCGCTGCCAGCAAACTCCCAGCGGCGTATTGTTTTGCCTCCGTCGACTTCCAAGTGCCAGCGGCGTATTACTTTGCCCCTCGGTCAAGGAAATCTTCAGCGGCGTATTGCTTTCACCTCGCTGCAAGCAAACTCCTAGCGGCGTATTGTTTCGCCTCTCGGTCAAGGAAATCTCCAGCGGCGTATTGCTTTCGCCTCGCTGCAAGCAAACTCCCAGCGGCGTATTGTTTTGCCTCCGTCGACTTCCAAGTGCCAGCGGCGTATTGCTTCGCCCCTCGGTCAAGGAAATCTCCAGCGGCGTATTGCTTTCGCCTCGCTGCAAGCAAACTCCCAGCGGCGTATTGTTTTGCCTCCGTCGACTTCCAAGTGCCAGCGGCGTATTGCTTCGCCCCTCGGTCAAGGAAATCTCCAGCGGCGTATTGCTTTTGCCTCGCTGCAAGCAAACTCTCAACGGCGTATTGCTTTGCCTCCGTCGACTTCCAAGTGCCAGCGGCGTATTGCTTCGCCCCTCGGTCAAGGAAATCTCCAGCGGCGTATTGCTTTCACCTCGCTGCAAGCAAACTCCCAGCGGCGTATTCCTTCGCCTCTCGGTCAAGGAAATCTCTAGGGGCGTATTGCTTTTGCCTCGCTGCAAGCAAACTCCCAGCGGCGTATTGCGTTGCCTCCGTCGACTTCCAAGTGCCAGCGGCGTATTGCTTCGTCCCTCGGTCAAGGAAATCGCCAGCGGCGTATTGCTTTCGCCTCGCTGCAAGCAAACTCCCAGCGGCGTATTGCTTTGCCTCCGTCCACTTCCAAGTGCCAGCGGCGTATTGCTACGCCCCTCGTTCAAGGAAATCTCCGGCGGCGTATTGCTTTCGCTTCTTTGCCGGGAAACTCCCAGCGGCGTAATGCTTTGCCTCCGTCGACTTCCAAGTGCCAGCGGCGTAATGCTTCGCCCCTCGGTCAAGGAAATCTCCATCGGTGTATTGCTTTCACCTCGCCGCAAGCAAACTCCCAGCGGCGTATTGCTTTGCCTCCGTCGACTTCCAAGTGCCAGCGGCGTAATGCTTCGCCTCTCGGTCAAGGAAATCTCCAGGGGCGTATTGCTTTTGCCTCGCTGCAAGCAAACTCCCAGCGGCGTATTGCGTTGCCTCCGTCGACTTCCAAGTGCCAGCGGCGTATTGCTTCGCCCCTCGGTCAAGGAAATCGCCAGCGGCGTATTGTTTTCGCTTCGCTGCCAGCAAACTCCCAGCGGCGTATTGCTTTGCCTCCGTCAACTTCCAAGTGCCAGCGGCGTATTACTTCGCCCCTCGGTCAAGGAAATCTTCAGCGGCGTATTGCTTTCATCTCGCTGCAAGCAAACTCCCAGCGGCGTATTGCTTTGCCTCCGTTGACTTCCAAGTGCCAGCGGCGTATTGCTTCGCCCCTCGGTCAAGGAAATCGCCAGCGGCGTATTGCTTTGCCTCCGTCAACTTCCAAGTGCCAGCGGCGTATTGCTTCGCCCCTCGGTCAAGGTAATCTCCAGCGGCGTATTGCTTTCGCCTCGCTGCAAGCAAACTCCCAGCGGCGTATTGCGTTGCCTCCGTCGACTTCCAAGTGCCAGCGGCGTATTGCTTCGCCCCTCGGTCAAGGAAATCGCCAGCGGCGTATTGCTTTCGCCTCGCTGCAAGCAAACTCCCAGCGGCGTATTGCTTTGCCTCCGTCCACTTCCAAGTGCCAGCGGCGTATTGTTTCGCCCCTCGATCAAGGAAATCTCGAGCGGCGTATTGTTTTCGCTTCGCTGCCAGCAAACTCCCAGCGGCGTATTGCTTTGCCTCCGTCATCTTCCAAGTGCCAGCGGCGTATTACTTCGCCCCTCGGTCAAGGAAATCTTCAGCGGCGTATTGCTTTCATCTCGCTGCAAGCAAACTCCCAGCGGCGTATTGCTTTGCCTCCGTTGACTTCCAAGTGCCAGCGGCGTATTGCTTCGCCCCTCGGTCAAGGAAATCGCCAGCGGCGTATTGCTTTGCCTCCGTCAACTTCCAAGTGCCAGCGGCGTATTACTTCGCCCCTCGGTCAAGGAAATCTTCAGCGGCGTATTGCTTTCACCTCACTGCAAGCAAACTCCCAGCGGCGTATTGCTTCGCCTCTCGGTCAAGGAAATCTCCAGCGGCGTATTGCTTTTGCCTCGCTGCAAGCAAACTCCCAGCGGCGTAATGCTTTGCCTCCGTCGACTTCCAAGTGCCAGCGGCGTATTGTTTCGCCCCTCGGCCAAGGAAATCGCCAGCGGCGTAATGCTTTCGCCCCGCTGCAAGCAAAATCCCAGCGGCGTATTGTTTCGCCTCCGTCGACTTCCAAGTGCCAGCGGCGTATTGCTTCGCCCCTCGGTCAAGGAAATCACCAGCGGCGTATTGCTTTCGCCTCGCTGCAAGCAAACTCCCTGCGGCGTATTGCTTTGCCTCCGTCGACTTCCAAGTGCCAGCGGCGTATTGCTTCGCCTCTCGGTCAAGGAAATCTCCAGCGGCGTAATGCTTTCGCTTCGCTGCCAGCAAACTCCCAGCGGCGTATTGTTTTGCCTCCGTCGACTTCCAAGTGCCAGCGGCGTATTACTTCGCCCCTCGGTCAAGGAAATCTTCAGCGGCGTATTGCTTTCACCTCACTGCAAGCAAACTCCCAGCGGCGTATTGCTTCGCCTCTCGGTCAAGGAAATCTCCAGGGGCGTATTGCTTTCGCCTCGCTGCAAGCAAACTCCCAGCGGCGTATTGCTTTGCCTCCGTCCACTTCCAAGTGCCAGCGGCGTATTGTTTCGCCCCTCGATCAAGGAAATCTCGAGCGGCGTATTGTTTTCGCTTCGCTGCCAGCAAACTCCCAGCGGCGTATTGCTTTGCCTCCGTCATCTTCCAAGTGCCAGCGGCGTATTACTTCGCCCCTCGGTCAAGGAAATCTTCAGCGGCGTATTGCTTTCATCTCGCTGCAAGCAAACTCCCAGCGGCGTATTGCTTTGCCTCCGTTGACTTCCAAGTGCCAGCGGCGTATTGCTTCGCCCCTCGGTCAAGGAAATCGCCAGCGGCGTATTGCTTTGCCTCCGTCAACTTCCAAGTGCCAGCGGCGTATTACTTCGCCCCTCGGTCAAGGAAATCTTCAGCGGCGTATTGCTTTCACCTCACTGCAAGCAAACTCCCAGCGGCGTATTCCTTCGCCTCTCGGTCAAGGAAATCTCCAGCGGCGTATTGCTTTTGCCTCGCTGCAAGCAAACTCCCAGCGGCGTAATGCTTTGCCTCCGTCGACTTCCAAGTGCCAGCGGCGTATTGTTTCGCCCCTCGGCCAAGGAAATCGCCAGCGGCGTAATGCTTTCGCCCCGCTGCAAGCAAACTCCCAGCGGCGTATTGTTTCGCCTCCGTCGACTTCCAAGTGCCAGCGGCGTATTGCTTCGCCCCTCGGTCAAGGAAATCACCAGCGGCGTATTGCTTTCGCCTCGCTGCAAGCAAACTCCCTGCGGCGTATTGCTTTGCCTCCGTCGACTTCCAAGTGCCAGCGGCGTATTGCTTCGCCTCTCGGTCAAGGAAATCTCCAGCGGCGTAATGCTTTCGCTTCGCTGCCAGCAAACTCCCAGCGGCGTATTGTTTTGCCTCCGTCGACTTCCAAGTGCCAGCGGCGTATTACTTCGCCCCTCGGTCAAGGAAATCTTCAGCGGCGTATTGCTTTCACCTCACTGCAAGCAAACTCCCAGCGGCGTATTGCTTCGCCTCTCGGTCAAGGAAATCTCCAGGGGCGTATTGCTTTTGCCTCGCTGCAAGCAAACTCCCAGCGGCGTATTGCGTTGCCTCCGTCGACTTCCAAGTGCCAGCGGCGTATTGCTTCGCCCCTCGGTCAAGGAAATCGCCAGCGCCGTATTGCTTTCACCTCGCTGCAAGCAAACTCCTAGCGGCGTATTGTTTCGCCTCTCGGTCAAGGAAATCGCCAGCGGCGTAATGCTTTCGCCCCGCTGCAAGCAAACTCCCAGCGGCGTATTGTTTCGCCTCCGTCGACTTCCAAGTGCCAGCGGCGTATTGCTTCGCCCCTCGGTCAAGGAAATCACCAGCGGCGTATTGCTTTCGCCTCGCTGCAAGCAAACTCCCTGCGGCGTATTGCGTTGCCTCCGTCGACTTCCAAGTGCCAGCGGCGTATTGCTTCGCCCCTCGGTCAAGGAAATCGCCAGCGCCGTATTGCTTTCACCTCGCTGCAAGCAAACTCCTAGCGGCGTATTGTTTCGCCTCTCGGTCAAGGAAATCTCCAGCGGCGTAATGCTTTCGCTTCGCTGCCAGCAAACTCCCAGCGGCGTATTGTTTTGCCTCCGTCGACTTCCAAGTGCCAGCGGCGTATTACTTCGCCCCTCGGTCAAGGAAATCTTCAGCGGCGTATTGCTTTCACCTCACTGCAAGCAAACTCCCAGCGGCGTATTGCTTCGCCTCTCGGTCAAGGAAATCTGCAGGGGCGTATTGCTTTTGCCTCGCTGCAAGCAAACTCCCAGCGGCGTATTGCGTTGCCTCCGTCGACTTCCAAGTGCCAGCGGCGAATTGCTTCGCCCCTCGGTCAAGGAAATCGCCAGCGGCGTATTGTTTTCGCTTCGCTGCCAGCAAACTCCCAGCGGCGTATTGCTTTGCCTCCGTCAACTTCCAAGTGCCAGCGGCGTATTACTTCGCCCCTCGGTCAAGGAAATCTTCAGCGGCGTATTGCTTTCATCTCGCTGCAAGCAAACTCCCAGCGGCGTATTGCTTTGCCTCCGTTGACTTCCAAGTGCCAGCGGCGTATTGCTTCGCCCCTCGGTCAAGGAAATCGCCAGCGGCGTATTGCTTTCGCCTCGCTGCAAGCAAACTCCCAGCGGCGTATTGCTTTGCCTCCGTCCACTTCCAAGTGCCAGCGGCGTATTGCTTCGCCCCTCGATCAAGGAATTCTCGAGCGGCGTATTGTTTTCGCTTCGCTGCCAGCAAACTCCCAGCGGCGTATTGCTTTGCCTCCGTCAACTTCCAAGTGCCAGCGGCGTATTACTTCGCCCCTCGGTCAAGGAAATCTTCAGCGGCGTATTGCTTTCATCTCGCTGCAAGCAAACTCCCAGCGGCGTATTGCTTTGCCTCCGTTGACTTCCAAGTGCCAGCGGCGTATTGCTTCGCCCCGCGGTCAAGGAAATCGCCAGCGGCGTATTGCTTTGCCTCCGTCAACTTCCAAGTGCCAGCGGCGTATTACTTCGCCCCTCGGTCAAGGAAATCTTCAGCGGCGTATTGCTTTCACCTCGCTGCAAGCAAACTCCCAGCGGCGTATTGCTTCGCCTCTCGGTCAAGGAAATCTCCAGCGGCGTATTGCTTTTGCCTCGCTGCAAGCAAACTCCCAGCGGCGTAATGCTTTGCCTCCGTCGACTTCCAAGTGCCAGCGGCGTATTGTTTCGCCCCTCGGCCAAGGAAATCGCCAGCGGCGTATTGCTTTCGCCTCGCTGCAAGCAAACTCCCAGCGGCGTATTGTTTCGCCTCCGTCGACTTCCAAGTGCCAGCGGCGTATTGCTTCGCCCCTCGGTCAAGGAAATCTCCAGCGGCGTATTGCTTTCGCCTCGCTGCAAGCAAACTCCCTGCGGCGTATTGCTTTGCCTCCGTCGACTTCCAAGTGCCAGCGGGGTATTGCTTCGCCTCTCGGTCAAGGAAATCTCCAGCGGCGTAATGCTTTCGCTTCGCTGCCAGCAAACTCCCAGCGGCGTATTGTTTTGCCTCCGTCGACTTCCAAGTGCCAGCGGCGTATTACTTCGCCCCTCGGTCAAGGAAATCTTCAGCGGCGTATTGCTTTCACCTCACTGCAAGCAAACTCCCAGCGGCGTATTGCTTCGCCTCTCGGTCAAGGAAATCTCCAGGGGCGTATTGCTTTTGCCTCGCTGCAAGCAAACTCCCAGCGGCGTATTGCGTTGCCTCCGTCGACTTCCAAGTGCCAGCGGCGTATTGCTTCGCCCCTCGGTCAAGGAAATCGCCAGCGGCGTATTGCTTTCGCCTCGCTGCAAGCAAACACCCAGCGGCGTATTGCTTTGCCTCCGTTGACTTCCAAGTGCCAGCGGCGTATTGCTTCGCCCCTCGGTCAAGGAAATCGCCAGCGGCGTATTGCTTTGCCTCCGTCAACTTCCAAGTGCCAGCGGCGTATTACTTCGCCCCTCGGTCAAGGAAATCTTCAGCGGCGTATTGCTTTCACCTCGCTGCAAGCAAACTCCCAGCGGCGTATTGCTTCGCCTCTCGGTCAAGGAAATCTCCAGCGGCGTATTGCTTTTGCCTCGCTGCAAGCAAACTCCCAGCGGCGTAATGCTTTGCCTACGTCGACTTCCAAGTGCCAGCGGCGTATTGTTTCGCCCCTCGGCCAAGGAAATCGCCAGCGGCGTATAGCTTTCGCCTCGCTGCAAGCAAACTCCCAGCGGCGTATTGTTTCGCCTCCGTCGACTTCCAAGTGCCAGCGGCGTATTGCTTCGCCCCTCGGTCAAGGAAATCTCCAGCGGCGTATTGCTTTCGCCTCGCTGCAAGCAAACTCCCAGCGGCGTATTGCTTCGCCTCTCGGTCAAGGAAATCTCCAGCGGCGTATTGCTTTTGCCTCGCTGCAAGCAAACTCCCTGCGGCGTATTGCTTTGCCTCCGTCGACTTCCAAGTGCCAGCGGCGTATTGCTTCGCCTCTCGGTCAAGGAAATCTCCAGCGGCGTAATGCTTTCGCTTCGCTGCCAGCAAACTCCCAGCGGCGTATTGTTTTGCCTCCGTCGACTTCCAAGTGCCAGCGGCGTATTACTTCGCCCCTCGGTCAAGGAAATCTTCAGCGGCGTATTGCTTTCACCTCACTGCAAGCAAACTCCCAGCGGCGTATTGCTTCGCCTCTCGGTCAAGGAAATCTCCAGGGGCGTATTGCTTTTGCCTCGCTGCAAGCAAACTCCCAGCGGCGTATTGCGTTGCCTCCGTCGACTTCAAGTGCCAGCGGCGTATTGCTTCGCCCCTCGGTCAAGGAAATCGCCAGCGGCGTATTGCTTTCGCCTCGCTGCAAGCAAACACCCAGCGGCGTATTGCTTTGCCTCCGTCCACTTCCAAGTGCCAGCGGCGTATTGCTTTGCCCCTCGTTCAAGGAAATCTCCAGCGGCGTATTGTTTTCGCTTCGCTGCCAGCAAACTCCCAGCGGCGTATTGCTTTGCCTCCGTCGACTTCCAAGTGCCAGCGGCGTATTACTTTGCCCCTCGGTCAAGGAAATCTTCAGCGGCGTATTGCTTTCACCTCGCTGCAAGCAAGCTCCTAGCGGCGTATTGTTTCGCCTCTCGGTCAAGGAAATCTCCAGCGGCGTATTGCTTTCGCCTCGCTGCAAGCAAACTCCCAGCGGCGTATTGTTTTGCCTCCGTCGACTTCCAAGTGCCAGCGGCGTATTGCTTCGCCTCTCGGTCAACGAAATCTCCTGCGGCGTATTGCTTTTGCCTCGCTGCAAGCAAACTCCCAGCGGCGTATTGCTTTGCCTCCGTCCACTTCCAAGTGCCAGAGGCGTATTGCTACGCCCCTCGTTCAAGGAAACCTCCAGCGGCGTATTGCTTTGCCTCCGTCGACTTCCAAGTGCCAGCGGCGTATTGCTTCGCCCCTCGGTCAAGGAAATCGCCAGCGGCGTATTACTTTCGCTTCGCTGTCAGCAAACTCCCTGCGGCGTATTGCTTTGCCTCCGTCGACTTCCAAGTGCCAGCCGCCTATTACTTCGCCCCTCTGTCAAGGAAATCTTCAGCGGCGTATTGCTTTCACCTCGCTGCAAGCAAACTCCCAGCGGTTTATTGCTTCGCCTCTCGGTCAAGGAAATCTCCAGGGGCGTATTGCTTTTGCCTCGCTGCAAGCAAACTCCCAGCGGCGTATTGCGTTGCCTCCGTCGACTTCCAAGTGCCAGCGGCGTATTGCTTCGCCCCTCGGTCAAGGAAATCTGCAGCGGCGTATTGCTTTCACCTCGCTGCAAGCAAACTCCCAGCGGCGTATTGCTTTCGCCTCGCTGCCAGCAAACTCCCAGCGGCGTATTGCTTTGCCTCCGTCGACTTCCAAGTGCCAGCGGCGTATTACTTCGCCCCTCGGTCAAGGAAATCTTCAGCGGCGTATTGCTTTCATCTCGCTGCAAGCAAACTCCCAGCGGCGTATTGCTTTGCCTCCGTCGACTTCCAAGTGCCAGCGGCGTATTGCTTCGCCCCTCGGTCAAGGAAATCGCCAGCGGCGTATTGCTTTCGCCCCGCTGCAAGCAAACTCCCAGCGGCGTATTGCTTTGCCTCCGTCGACTTCCAAGTGCCAGCGGCGTATTGCTTCGCCCCTCGGTCAAGGAAATCTCCAGCGGCGTATTGCTTTCGCCTCGCTACAAGCAAACTCCCAGCGGCGTATTGTTTTGCCTCCGTCGACTTCCAAGTGCCAGCGGCGTATTGCTTCGCCCCTCGGTCAAGGAAATCTCCAGGGGCGTATTGCTTTTGCCTCGCTGCAAGCAAACTCTCAACGGCGTATTGCTTTGCCTCCGTCGACTTCCAAGTGCCAGCGGCGTATTGCTTCGCCCCTCGGTCAAGGAAATCTCCAGCGGCGTATTGCTTTCACCTCGCTGCAAGCAAACTCCCAGCGGCGTATTCCTTCGCCTCTCGGTCAAGGAAATCTCTAGGGGCGTATTGCTTTTGCCTCGCTGCAAGCAAACTCCCAGCGGCGTATTGCGTTGCCTCCGTCGACTTCCAAGTGCCAGCGGCGTATTGCTTCGCCCCTCGGTCAAGGAAATCGCCAGCGGCGTATTGCTTTCGCCTCGCTGCAAGCAAACACCCAGCGGCGTATTGCTTTGCCTCCGTCCACTTCCAAGTGCCAGCGGCGTATTGCTACGCCCCTCGTTCAAGGAAATCTCCGGCGGCGTATTGCTTTCGCTTCTTTGCCGGCAAACTCCCAGCGGCGTAATGCTTTGCCTCCGTCGACTTCCAAGTGCCAGCGGCGTAATGCTTCGCCCCTCGGTCAAGGAAATCTCCAGCGGTGTATTGCTTTCACCTCGCCGCAAGCAAACTCCCAGCGGCGTATTGCTTTGCCTCCGTCGACTTCCAAGTGCCAGCGGCGTAATGCTTCGCCTCTCGGTCAAGGAAATCTCCAGCGGCGTATTGTTTTCGCTTCGCTGCCAGCAAACTCCCAGCGGCGTATTGTTTTGCCTCCGTCGACTTCCAAGTGCCAGCGGCGTATTACTTCGCCCCTCGGTCAAGGAAATCTTCAGCGGCGTATTGCTATCACCTCGCTGCAAACAAACTCCCAGCAGCGTATTGCTTCGCCTCTCGGTCAAGGAAATCTCCAGGGGCGTATTGCTTTTGCCTCGCTGCAAGCAAACTCCCAGCGGCGTATTGCGTTGCCTCCGTCGACTTCCAAGTGCCAGCGGCGTATTGCTTCGCCCCTCGGTCAAGGAAATCGCCAGCGGCGTATTGCTTTCGCCTCGCTGCAAGCAAACTCCCAGCGGCGTATTGCTTTGCCTCCGTCGACTTCCAAGTGCCAGCGGCGTATTGTTTCGCCTCTCGGTCAAGGAAATCTCCAGCGGCGTATTGCTTTCGCATCGCTGCCAGCAAACTCCCAGCGGCGTAATGTTTTGCCTCCGTCGACTTCCAAGTGCCAGCGGCGTATTACTTCGCCCCTCGGTCAAGGAAATCTGCAGCGGCGTATTGCTTTCACCTAGCTGCAAGCAAACTCCCAGCGGCGTATTGATTCGCCTCTAGGTCAAGGAAATCTCCAGCGGCGTATTGCTTTTGCCTCGCTGCAAGCAAACTCCCAGCGGCGTATTGCGTTGCCTCCGTCGACTTCCAAGTGCCAGCGGCGTATTGCTTCGCCTCTCGGTCAACGAAATCTCCTGCGGCGTATTGCTTTTGCCTCGCTGCAAGCAAACTCCCAGCGGCGTATTGCTTTGCCTCCGTCCACTTCCAAGTGCCAGAGGCGTATTGCTACGCCCCTCGTTCAAGGAAACCTCCAGCGGCGTATTGCTTTGCCTCCGTCGACTTCCAAGTGCCAGCGGCGTATTGCTTCGCCCCTCGGTCAAGGAAATCGCCAGCGGCGTATTACTTTCGCTTCGCTGTCAGCAAACTCCCTGCGGCGTATTGCTTTGCCTCCGTCGACTTCCAAGTGCCAGCCGCCTATTACTTCGCCCCTCTGTCAAGGAAATCTTCAGCGGCGTATTGCTTTCACCTCGCTGCAAGCAAACTCCCAGCGGCTTATTGCTTCGCCTCTCGGTCAAGGAAATCTCCAGGGGCGTATTGCTTTTGCCTCGCTGCAAGCAAACTCCCAGCGGCGTATTGCGTTGCCTCCGTCGACTTCCAAGTGCCAGCGGCGTATTGCTTCGCCCCTCGGTCAAGGAAATCTGCAGCGGCGTATTGCTTTCGCCTCGCTGCAAGCAAACTCCCAGCGGCGTATTGCTTTGCCTCCGTCGACTTCCAAGTGCCAGCGGCGTATTGTTTCGCCTCTCGGTCAAGGAAATCTCCAGCGGCGTATTGCTTTCGCTTCGCTGCCAGCAAACTCCCAGCGGCGTATTGTTTTGCCTCCGTCGACTTCCAAGTGCCAGCGGCGTATTACTTCGCCCCTCGGTCAAGGAAATCTGCAGCGGCGTATTGCTTTCACCTCGCTGCAAGCAAACTCCCAGCGGCGTATTGCTTCGCCTCTAGGTCAAGGAAATCTCCAGCGGCGTATTGCTTTTGCCTCGCTGCAAGCAAACTCCCAGCGGCGTATTGCGTTGGCTCCGTCGACTTCCAAGTGCCAGCGGCGTATTGCTTCGCCCCTCGGTCAAGGAAATCGCCAGCGGCGTATTGCTTTCGCCTCGCTGCAAGCAAACTCCCAGCGGCGTATTGCTTTGCCTCCGTCGACTTCCAAGTGCCAGCGGCGTATTGTTTCGCCTCTCGGTCAAGGAAATCTCCAGCGGCGTATTGCTTTCGCTTCGCTGCCAGCAAACTCCCAGCGGCGTATTGTTTTGCCTCCGTCGACTTCCAAGTGCCAGCGGCGTATTACTTCGCCCCTCGGTCAAGGAAATCTGCAGCGGCGTATTGCTTTCACCTCGCTGCAAGCAAACTCCCAGCGGCGTATTGCTTCGCCTCTAGGTCAAGGAAATCTCCAGCGGCGTATTGCTTTTGCCTCGCTGCAAGCAAACTCCCAGCGGCGTATTGCGTTGCCTCCGTCGACTTCCAAGTGCCAGCGGCGTATTGCTTCGCCTCTCGGTCAACGAAATCTCCTGCGGCGTATTGCTTTTGCCTCGCTGCAAGCAAACTCCCAGCGGCGTATTGCTTTGCCTCCGTCCACTTCCAAGTGCCAGAGGCGTATTGCTACGCCCCTCGTTCAAGGAAACCTCCAGCGGCGTATTGCTTTGCCTCCGTCGACTTCCAAGTGCCAGCGGCGTATTGCTTCGCCCCTCGGTCAAGGAAATCGCCAGCGGCGTATTACTTTCGCTTCGCTGTCAGCAAACTCCCTGCGGCGTATTGCTTTGCCTCCGTCGACTTCCAAGTGCCAGCCGCCTATTACTTCGCCCCTCTGTCAAGGAAATCTTCAGCGGCGTATTGCTTTCACCTCGCTGCAAGCAAACTCCCAGCGGCTTATTGCTTCGCCTCTCGGTCAAGGAAATCTCCAGGGGCGTATTGCTTTTGCCTCGCTGCAAGCAAACTCCCAGCGGCGTATTGCGTTGCCTCCGTCGACTTCCAAGTGCCAGCGGCGTATTGCTTCGCCCCTCGGTCAAGGAAATCTGCAGCGGCGTATTGCTTTCACCTCGCTGCAAGCAAACTCCCAGCGGCGTATTGCTTTCGCCTCGCTGCCAGCAAACTCCCAGCGGCGTATTGCTTTGCCTCCGTCGACTTCCAAGTGCCAGCGGCGTATTACTTCGCCCCTCGGTCAAGGAAATCTTCAGCGGCGTATTGCTTTCACCTCGCTGCAAACAAACTCCCAGCAGCGTATTGCTTCGCCTCTCGGTCAAGGAAATCTCCAGGGGCGTATTGCTTTTGCCTCGCTGCAAGCAAACTCCCAGCGGCGTATTGCGTTGCCTCCGTCGACTTCCAAGTGCCAGCGGCGTATTGCTTCGCCCCTCGGTCAAGGAAATCGCCAGCGGCGTATTGCTTTCGCCTCGCTGCAAGCAAACTCCCAGCGGCGTATTGCTTTGCCTCCGTCGACTTCCAAGTGCCAGCGGCGTATTGTTTCGCCTCTCGGTCAAGGAAATCTCCAGCGGCGTATTGCTTTCATCTCGCTGCAAGCAAACTCCCAGCGGCGTATTGCTTCGCCTCTCGGTCAAGGAAATCTCCAGGGGCGTATTGCTTTTGCCTCGCTGCAAGCAAACTCCCAGCGGCGTATTGCGTTGCCTCCGTCGACTTCCAAGTGCCAGCGGCGTATTGCTTCGCCCCTCGGTCAAGGAAATCGCCAGCGGCGTATTGCTTTCGCCTCGCTGCAAGCAAACTCCCAGCGGCGTATTGCTTTGCCTCCGTCGACTTCCAAGTGCCAGCGGCGTATTGTTTCGCCTCTCGGTCAAGGAAATCTCCAGCGGCGTATTGCTTTCGCTTCGCTGCCAGCAAACTCCCAGCGGCGTATTGTTTTGCCTCCGTCGACTTCCAAGTGCCAGCGGCGTATTACTTCGCCCCTCGGTCAAGGAAATCTGCAGCGGCGTATTGCTTTCACCTCGCTGCAAGCAAACTCCCAGCGGCGTATTGCTTCGCCTCTAGGTCAAGGAAATCTCCAGCGGCGTATTGCTTTTGCCTCGCTGCAAGCAAACTCCCAGCGGCGTATTGCGTTGCCTCCGTCGACTTCCAAGTGCCAGCGGCGTATTGCTTCGCCCCTCGGTCAAGGAAATCGCCAGCGGCGTATTGCTTTCGCCTCGCTGCAAGCAAACTCCCAGCGGCGTATTGCCCTGCCTCCGTCGACTTCCAAGTGCCAGCGGCGTATTGTTTCGCCTCTCGGTCAAGGAAATCTCCAGCGGCGTATTGCTTTCGCTTCGCTGCCAGCAAACTCCCAGCGGCGTATTGTTTTGCCTCCGTCGACTTCCAAGTGCCAGCGGCGTATTACTTCGCCCCTCGGTCAAGGAAATCTGCAGCGGCGTATTGCTTTCACCTCGCTGCAAGCAAACTCCCAGCGGCGTATTGCTTCGCCTCTAGGTCAAGGAAATCTCCAGCGGCGTATTGCTTTTGCCTCGCTGCAAGCAAACTCCCAGCGGCGTATTGCGTTGCCTCCGTCGACTTCCAAGTGCCAGCGGCGTATTGCTTCGCCTCTCGGTCAACGAAATCTCCTGCGGCGTATTGCTTTTGCCTCGCTGCAAGCAAACTCCCAGCGGCGTATTGCTTTGCCTCCGTCCACTTCCAAGTGCCAGAGGCTTATTGCTACGCCCCTCGTTCAAGGAAACCTCCAGCGGCGTATTGCTTTGCCTCCGTCGACTTCCAAGTGCCAGCGGCGTATTGCTTCGCCCCTCGGTCAAGGAAATCGCCAGCGGCGTATTACTTTCGCTTCGCTGTCAGCAAACTCCCTGCGGCGTATTGCTTTGCCTCCGTCGACTTCCAAGTGCCAGCCGCCTATTACTTCGCCCCTCTGTCAAGGAAATCTTCAGCGGCGTATTGCTTTCACCTCGCTGCAAGCAAACTCCCAGCGGCTTATTGCTTCGCCTCTCGGTCAAGGAAATCTCCAGGGGCGTATTGCTTTTGCCTCGCTGCAAGCAAACTCCCAGCGGCGTATTGCGTTGCCTCCGTCGACTTCCAAGTGCCAGCGGCGTATTGCTTCGCCCCTCGGTCAAGGAAATCTGCAGCGGCGTATTGCTTTCACCTCGCTGCAAGCAAACTCCCAGCGGCGTATTGCTTTCGCCTCGCTGCCAGCAAACTCCCAGCGGCGTATTGCTTTGCCTCCGTCGACTTCCAAGTGCCAGCGGCGTATTACTTCGCCCCTCGGTCAAGGAAATCTTCAGCGGCGTATTGCTTTCACCTCGCTGCAAACAAACTCCCAGCAGCGTATTGCTTCGCCTCTCGGTCAAGGAAATCTCCAGGGGCGTATTGCTTTTGCCTCGCTGCAAGCAAACTCCCAGCGGCGTATTGCGTTGCCTCCGTCGACTTCCAAGTGCCAGCGGCGTATTGCTTCGCCCCTCGGTCAAGGAAATCGCCAGCGGCGTATTGCTTTCGCCTCGCTGCAAGCAAACTCCCAGCGGCGTATTGCTTTGCCTCCGTCGACTTCCAAGTGCCAGCGGCGTATTGTTTCGCCTCTCGGTCAAGGAAATCTCCAGCGGCGTATTGCTTTCGCTTCGCTGCCAGCAAACTCCCAGCGGCGTATTGTTTTGCCTCCGTCGACTTCCAAGTGCCTGCGGCGTATTACTTCGCCCCTCGGTCAAGGAAATCTGCAGCGGCGTATTGCTTTCACCTCGCTGCAAGCAAACTCCCAGCGGCGTATTGATTCGCCTCTAGGTCAAGGAAATCTCCAGCGGCGTATTGCTTTTGCCTCGCTGCAAGCAAACTCCCAGCGGCGTATTGCGTTGCCTCCGTCGACTTCCAAGTGCCAGCGGCGTATTGCTTCGCCTCTCGGTCAACGAAATCTCCTGCGGCGTATTGCTTTTGCCTCGCTGCAAGCAAACTCCCAGCGGCGTATTGCTTTGCCTCCGTCCACTTCCAAGTGCCAGAGGCGTATTGCTACGCCTCTCGTTCAAGGAAACCTCCAGCGGCGTATTGCTTTGCCTCCGTCGACTTCCAAGTGCCAGCGGCGTATTGCTTCGCCCCTCGGTCAAGGAAATCGCCAGCGGCGTATTACTTTCGCTTCGCTGTCAGCAAACTCCCTGCGGCGTATTGCTTTGCCTCCGTCGACTTCCAAGTGCCAGCCGCCTATTACTTCGCCCCTCTGTCAAGGAAATCTTCAGCGGCGTATTGCTTTCACCTCGCTGCAAGCAAACTCCCAGCGGCTTATTGCTTCGCCTCTCGGTCAAGGAAATCTCCAGGGGCGTATTGCTTTTGCCTCGCTGCAAGCAAACTCCCAGCGGCGTATTGCGTTGCCTCCGTCGACTTCCAAGTGCCAGCGGCGTATTGCTTCGCCCCTCGGTCAAGGAAATCTGCAGCGGCGTATTGCTTTCACCTCGCTGCAAGCAAACTCCCAGCGGCGTATTGCTTTCGCCTCGCTGCCAGCAAACTCCCTGCGGCGTATTGCTTTGCCTCCGTCGACTTCCAAGTGCCAGCCGCCTATTACTTCGCCCCTCTGTCAAGGAAATCTTCAGCGGCGTATTGCTTTCACCTCGCTGCAAGCAAACTCCCAGCGGCTTATTGCTTCGCCTCTCGGTCAAGGAAATCTCCAGGGGCGTATTGCTTTTGCCTCGCTGCAAGCAAACTCCCAGCGGCGTATTGCGTTGCCTCCGTCGACTTCCAAGTGCCAGCGGCGTATTGCTTCGCCTCTCGGTCAACGAAATCTCCTGCGGCGTATTGCTTTTGCCTCGCTGCAAGCAAACTCCCAGCGGCGTATTGCTTTGCCTCCGTCCACTTCCAAGTGCCAGAGGCGTATTGCTACGCCTCTCGTTCAAGGAAACCTCCAGCGGCGTATTGCTTTGCCTCCGTCGACTTCCAAGTGCCAGCGGCGTATTGCTTCGCCCCTCGGTCAAGGAAATCGCCAGCGGCGTATTACTTTCGCTTCGCTGTCAGCAAACTCCCTGCGGCGTATTGCTTTGCCTCCGTCGACTTCCAAGTGCCAGCCGCCTATTACTTCGCCCCTCTGTCAAGGAAATCTTCAGCGGCGTATTGCTTTCACCTCGCTGCAAGCAAACTCCCAGCGGCTTATTGCTTCGCCTCTCGGTCAAGGAAATCTCCAGGGGCGTATTGCTTTTGCCTCGCTGCAAGCAAACTCCCAGCGGCGTATTGCGTTGCCTCCGTCGACTTCCAAGTGCCAGCGGCGTATTGCTTCGCCCCTCGGTCAAGGAAATCTGCAGCGGCGTATTGCTTTCACCTCGCTGCAAGCAAACTCCCAGCGGCGTATTGCTTTCGCCTCGCTGCCAGCAAACTCCCTGCGGCGTATTGCGTTGCCTCCGTCGACTTCCAAGTGCCAGCGGCGTATTGCTTCGCCTCTCGGTCAACGAAATCTCCTGCGGCGTATTGCTTTTGCCTCGCTGCAAGCAAACTCCCAGCGGCGTATTGCTTTGCCTCCGTCCACTTCCAAGTGCCAGAGGCGTATTGCTACGCCTCTCGTTCAAGGAAACCTCCAGCGGCGTATTGCTTTGCCTCCGTCGACTTCCAAGTGCCAGCGGCGTATTGCTTCGCCCCTCGGTCAAGGAAATCGCCAGCGGCGTATTACTTTCGCTTCGCTGTCAGCAAACTCCCTGCGGCGTATTGCTTTGCCTCCGTCGACTTCCAAGTGCCAGCGGCGTATTACTTCGCCCCTCGGTCAAGGAAATCTGCAGCGGCGTATTGCTTTCATCTCGCTGCAAGCAAACTCCCAGCGGCGTATTGCTTCGCCTCTCGGTCAAGGAAATCTCCAGGGGCGTATTGCTTTTGCCTCGCTGCAAGCAAACTCCCAGCGGCGTATTGCGTTGCCTCCGTCGACTTCCAAGTGCCAGCGGCGTATTGCTTCGCCCCTCGGTCAAGGAAATCGCCAGCGGCGTATTGCTTTCGCCTCGCTGCAAGCAAACTCCCAGCGGCGTATTGCTTTGCCTCCGTCGACTTCCAAGTGCCAGCGGCGTATTGTTTCGCCTCTCGGTCAAGGAAATCTCCAGCGGCGTATTGCTTTCGCTTCGCTGCCAGCAAACTCCCAGCGGCGTATTGTTTTGCCTCCGTCGACTTCCAAGTGCCAGCGGCGTATTACTTCGCCCCTCGGTCAAGGAAATCTGCAGCGGCGTATTGCTTTCACCTCGCTGCAAGCAAACTCCCAGCGGCGTATTGCTTCGCCTCTAGGTCAAGGAAATCTCCAGCGGCGTATTGCTTTTGCCTCGCTGCAAGCAAACTCCCAGCGGCGTATTGCGTTGCCTCCGTCGACTTCCAAGTGCCAGCGGCGTATTGCTTCGCCCCTCGGTCAAGGAAATCGCCAGCGGCGTATTGCTTTCGCCTCGCTGCAAGCAAACTCCCAGCGGCGTATTGCTTTGCCTCCGTCGACTTCCAAGTGCCAGCGGCGTATTGTTTCGCCTCTCGGTCAAGGAAATCTCCAGCGGCGTATTGCTTTCGCTTCGCTGCCAGCAAACTCCCAGCGGCGTATTGTTTTGCCTCCGTCGACTTCCAAGTGCCAGCGACGTATTACTTCGCCCCTCGGTCAAGG
The DNA here is from genome assembly GCA_951802745.1 of Nomada flava. Taxonomy (NCBI): domain Eukaryota; kingdom Metazoa; phylum Arthropoda; class Insecta; order Hymenoptera; family Apidae; genus Nomada; species Nomada flava. The sequence goes on along the minus strand of OX637901.1, from coordinate 12,105,090 downwards.
AAATCTGCAGCGGCGTATTGCTTTCACCTCGCTGCAAGCAAACTCCCAGCGGCGTAATGGTTCGCCTCTAGGTCAAGGAAATCTCCAGCGGCGTATTGCTTTTGCCTCGCTGCAAGCAAACTCCCAGCGGCGTATTGCGTTGCCTCCGTCGACTTCCAAGTGCCAGCGGCGTATTGCTTCGCCTCTCGGTCAACGAAATCTCCTGCGGCGTATTGCTTTTGCCTCGCTGCAAGCAAACTCCCAGCGGCGTATTGCTTTGCCTCCGTCCACTTCCAAGTGCCAGAGGCGTATTGCTACGCCCCTCGTTCAAGGAAACCTCCAGCGGCGTATTGCTTTACCTCCGTCGACTTCCAAGTGCCAGCGGCGTATTGCTTCGCCCCTCGGTCAAGGAAATCGCCAGCGGCGTATTACTTTCGCTTCGCTGTCAGCAAACTCCCTGCGGCGTATTGCTTTGCCTCCGTCGACTTCCAAGTGCCAGCCGCCTATTACTTCGCCCCTCTGTCAAGGAAATCTTCAGCGGTGTATTGCTTTCACCTCGCTGCAAGCAAACTCCCAGCGGCTTATTGCTTCGCCTCTCGGTCAAGGAAATCTCCAGGGGCGTATTGCTTTTGCCTCGCTGCAAGCAAACTCCCAGCGGCGTATTGCGTTGCCTCCGTCGACTTCCAAGTGCCAGCGGCGTATTGCTTCGCCCCTCGGTCAAGGAAATCTGCAGCGGCGTATTGCTTTCACCTCGCTGCAAGCAAACTCCCAGCGGCGTATTGCTTTCGCCTCGCTGCCAGCAAACTCCCAGCGGCGTATTGCTTTGCCTCCGTCGACTTCCAAGTGCCAGCGGCGTATTACTTCGCCCCTCGGTCAAGGAAATCTTCAGCGGCGTATTGCTTTCATCTCGCTGCAAGCAAACTCCCAGCGGCGTATTGCTTTGCCTCCGTCGACTTCCAAGTGCCAGCGGCGTATTGCTTCGCCCCTCGGTCAAGGAAATCGCCAGCGGCGTATTGCTTTCGCCTCGCTGCAAGCAAACTCCCAGCGGCGTATTGCTTTGCCTCCGTCGACTTCCAAGTGCCAGCGGCGTATTGCTTCGCCCCTCGGTCAAGGAAATCTCCAGCGGCGTATTGCTTTCGCCTCGCTGCAAGCAAATTCCCAGCGGCGTATTGCTTTGCCTCCCTCGACTTCCAAGTGCCAGCGGCGTATTGCTTCGCCTCTCGGTCAAGGAAATCTCCAGCGGCGTATTGCTTTCGCCTCGCTGCAAGCAAACTCTCAACGGCGTATTGCTTTGCCTCCGTCGACTTCCAAGTGCCAGCGGTGTATTGCTTCGCCCCTCGGTCAAGGAAATCTCCAGCGGCATATTGCTTTCGCCTCGCTGCAAGCAAACTCCCAGCGGCGTATTGCTTTGCCTCCGTCGACTTCCAAGTGCCAGCGGCGTATTGCTTCGCCCCTCGGTCAAGGAAATCTCCAGCGGCGTATTGCTTTCGCCTCGCTGCAAGCAAACTCCCAGCGGCGTATTGCTTTGCCTCCGTCGACTTCCAAGTGCCAGCGGCGTATTGCTTCGCCCCTCGGTCAAGGAAATCTCCAGCGGCGTATTGCTTTCGCCTCGCTGCAAGCAAACTCCCAGCGGCGTATTGCTTTGCCTCCGTCCACTTCCAAGTGCCAGCGGCGTAATGCTACGCCCCTCGTTCAAGGAAATCTCCGGCGGCCTATTGCTTTCGCTTCTTTGCCGGCAAACTCCCAGCGGCGTAATGCTTTGCCTCCGTCGACTTCCAAGTGCCAGCGGCGTAATGCTTCGCCCCTCGGTCAAGGAAATCTCCAGCGGTGTATTGCTTTCAACTCGCCGCAAGCAAACTCCCAGCGGCGTATTGCTTTGCCTCCGTCGACTTCCAAGTGCCAGCGGCGTAATGCTTCGCCTCTCGGTCAAGGAAATCTCCAGCGGCGTATTGCTTTCGCTTCGCTGCCAGCAAACTCCCAGCGGCGTATTGTTTTGCCTCCGTCGACTTCCAAGTGCCAGCGGCGTATTACTTCGCCCCTCGGTCAAGGAAATCTTCAGCGGCGTATTGCTTTCACCTCGCTGCAAGCAAACTCCCAGCGGCGTATTGCTTCGCCTCTAGGTCAAGGAAATCTCCAGCGGCGTATTGCTTTTGCCTCGCTGCAAGCAAACTCCCAGCGGCGTATTGCGTTGCCTCCGTCGACTTCCAAGTGCCAGCGGCGTATTGCTTCGCCTCTCGGTCAACGAAATCTCCTGCGGCGTATTGCTTTTGCCTCGCTGCAAGCAAACTCCCAGCGGCGTATTGCTTTGCCTCCGTCCACTTCCAAGTGCCAGAGGCGTATTGCTACGCCCCTCGTTCAAGGAAACCTCCAGCGGCGTATTGCTTTGCCTCCGTCGACTTCCAAGTGCCAGCGGCGTATTGCTTCGCCCCTCGGTCAAGGAAATCGCCAGCGGCGTATTGCTTTCACCTCGCTGCAAGCAAACTCCCAGCGGCGTATTGCTTTCGCCTCGCTGCCAGCAAACTCCCAGCGGCGTATTGCTTTGCCTCCGTCGACTTCCAAGTGCCAGCCGCCTATTACTTCGCCCCTCTGTCAAGGAAATCTTCAGCGGCGTATTGCTTTCACCTCGCTGCAAGCAAACTCCCAGCGGCTTATTGCTTCGCCTCTCGGTCAAGGAAATCTCCAGGGGCGTATTGCTTTTGCCTCGCTGCAAGCAAACTCCCAGCGGCGTATTGCGTTGCCTCCGTCGACTTCCAAGTGCCAGCGGCGTATTGCTTCGCCCCTCGGTCAAGGAAATCTGCAGCGGCGTATTGCTTTCACCTCGCTGCAAGCAAACTCCCAGCGGCGTATTGCTTTCGCCTCGCTGCCAGCAAACTCCCAGCGGCGTATTGCTTTGCCTCCGTCGACTTCCAAGTGCCAGCGGCGTATTACTTCGCCCCTCGGTCAAGGAAATCTTCAGCGGCGTATTGCTTTCATCTCGCTGCAAGCAAACTCCCAGCGGCGTATTGCTTTGCCTCCGTCGACTTCCAAGTGCCAGCGGCGTATTGCTTCGCCCCTCGGTCAAGGAAATCGCCAGCGGCGTATTGCTTTCGCCTCGCTGCAAGCAAACTCCCAGCGGCGTATTGCTTCGCCTCTAGGTCAAGGAAATCTCCAGCGGCGTATTGCTTTTGCCTCGCTGCAAGCAAACTCCCAGCGGCGTATTGCGTTGCCTCCGTCGACTTCCAAGTGCCAGCGGCGTATTGCTTCGCCTCTCGGTCAACGAAATCTCCTGCGGCGTATTGCTTTTGCCTCGCTGCAAGCAAACTCCCAGCGGCGTATTGCTTTGCCTCCGTCCACTTCCAAGTGCCAGAGGCGTATTGCTACGCCCCTCGTTCAAGGAAACCTCCAGCGGCGTATTGCTTTGCCTCCGTCGACTTCCAAGTGCCAGCGGCGTATTGCTTCGCCCCTCGGTCAAGGAAATCGCCAGCGGCGTATTACTTTCGCTTCGCTGTCAGCAAACTCCCTGCGGCGTATTGCTTTGCCTCCGTCGACTTCCAAGTGCCAGCCGCCTATTACTTCGCCCCTCTGTCAAGGAAATCTTCAGCGGCGTATTGCTTTCACCTCGCTGCAAGCAAACTCCCAGCGGCTTATTGCTTCGCCTCTCGGTCAAGGAAATCTCCAGGGGCGTATTGCTTTTGCCTCGCTGCAAGCAAACTCCCAGCGGCGTATTGCGTTGCCTCCGTCGACTTCCAAGTGCCAGCGGCGTATTGCTTCGCCCCTCGGTCAAGGAAATCTGCAGCGGCGTATTGCTTTCACCTCGCTGCAAGCAAACTCCCAGCGGCGTATTGCTTTCGCCTCGCTGCCAGCAAACTCCCAGCGGCGTATTGCTTTGCCTCCGTCGACTTCCAAGTGCCAGCGGCGTATTACTTCGCCCCTCGGTCAAGGAAATCTTCAGCGGCGTATTGCTTTCATCTCGCTGCAAGCAAACTCCCAGCGGCGTATTGCTTTGCCTCCGTCGACTTCCAAGTGCCAGCGGCGTATTGCTTCGCCCCTCGGTCAAGGAAATCGCCAGCGGCGTATTGCTTTCGCCTCGCTGCAAGCAAACTCCCAGCGGCGTATTGCTTTGCCTCCGTCGACTTCCAAGTGCCAGCGGCGTATTGCTTCGCCCCTCGGTCAAGGAAATCTCCAGCGGCGTATTGCTTTCGCCTCGCTGCAAGCAAACTCTCAACGGCGTATTGCTTTGCCTCCGTCGACTTCCAAGTGCCAGCGGTGTATTGCTTCGCCCCTCGGTCAAGGAAATCTCCAGCGGCATATTGCTTTCGCCTCGCTGCAAGCAAACTCCCAGCGGCGTATTGCTTTGCCTCCGTCGACTTCCAAGTGCCAGCGGCGTATTGCTTCGCCCCTCGGTCAAGGAAATCTCCAGCGGCGTATTGCTTTCGCCTCGCTGCAAGCAAACTCCCAGCGGCGTATTGCTTTGCCTCCGTCGACTTCCAAGTGCCAGCGGCGTATTGCTTCGCCCCTCGGTCAAGGAAATCTCCAGCGGCGTATTGCTTTCGCCTCGCTGCAAGCAAACTCCCAGCGGCGTATTGCTTTGCCTCCGTCCACTTCCAAGTGCCAGCGGCGTATTGCTACGCCCCTCGTTCAAGGAAATCTCCGGCGGCGTATTGCTTTCGCTTCTTTGCCGGCAAACTCCCAGCGGCGTAATGCTTTGCCTCCGTCGACTTCCAAGTGCCAGCGGCGTAATGCTTCGCCCCTCGGTCAAGGAAATCTCCAGCGGTGTATTGCTTTCAACTCGCCGCAAGCAAACTCCCAGCGGCGTATTGCTTTGCCTCCGTCGACTTCCAAGTGCCAGCGGCGTAATGCTTCCCCTCTCGGTCAAGGAAATCTCCAGCGGCGTATTGCTTTCGCTTCGCTGCCAGCAAACTCCCAGCGGCGTATTGTTTTGCCTCCGTCGACTTCCAAGTGCCAGCGGCGTATTACTTCGCTCCTCGGTCAAGGAAATCCTCAGCGGCGTATTGCTTTCACCTCGCTGCAAGCAAACTCCCAGCAGCGTATTGCTTCGCCTCTCGGTCAAGGAAATCTCCAGGGGCGTATTGCTTTTGCCTCGCTGCAAGCAAACTCCCAGCGGCGTATTGCGTTGCCTCCGTCGACTTCCAAGTGCCAGCGGCGTATTGCTTCGCCCCTCGGTCAAGGAAATCGCCAGCGGCGTATTGCTTTCGCCTCGCTGCAAGCAAACTCCCAGCGGCGTATTGCTTTGCCTCCGTCGACTTCCAAGTGCCAGCGGCGTATTGCTTCGCCCCTCGGTCAAGGAAATCTCCAGCGGCGTATTGCTTTCGCCTCGCTGCAAGCAAATTCCCAGCGGCGTATTGCTTTGCCTCCCTCGACTTCCAAGTGCCAGCGGCGTATTGCTTCGCCCCTCGGTCAAGGAAATCTCCAGCGGCGTATTGCTTTCGCCTCGCTGCAAGCAAACTCTCAACGGCGTATTGCTTTGCCTCCGTCGACTTCCAAGTGCCAGCGGTGTATTGCTTCGCCCCTAGGTCAAGGAAATCGCCAGCGGCGTATTGCTTTCGCCTCGCTGCAAGCAAACTCCCAGCGGCGTATTGCTTTGCCTCCGTCGACTTCCAAGTGCCAGCGGCGTATTGCTTCGCCCCTCGGTCAAGGAAATCTCCAGCGGCGTATTGCTTTCGCCTCGCTGCAAGCAAATTCCCAGCGGCGTATTGCTTTGCCTCCCTCGACTTCCAAGTGCCAGCGGCGTATTGCTTCGCCCCTCGGTCAAGGAAATCTCCAGCGGCGTATTGCTTTCGCCTCGCTGCAAGCAAACTCCTAGCGGCGTATTGCTTTGCCTCCGACGACTTCCAAGTGCCAGCGGCGTATTGCTTCGCCCCTCGGTCAAGGAAATCTCCAGCGGCGTATTGCTTTTGCCTCGCTGCAAGCAAACTCTCAACGGCGTATTGCTTTGCCTCCGTCGACTTCCAAGTGACAGCGGCGTATTGCTTCGCCCCTCGGTCAAGGAAATCTCCAGCGGCGTATTGCTTTCGCCTCGCTGCAAGCAAACTCCCAGCGGCGTATTGCTTTGCCTCCCTCGAATTCCAAGTGCCAGCGGCGTATTGCTTCGCCTCTCGGTCAAGGAAATCTCCAGCGGCGTATTGCTATCGCCTCGCTGCAAGCAAACTCTCAACGGCGTATTGCTTTGCCTCCGTCGACTTCCAAGTGCCAGCGGCGTATTGCTTCGCCCCTCGGTCAAGGAAATCTCCAGCGGCGTATTGCTTTTGCCTCGCTGCAAGCAAACTCTCAACGGCGTATTGCTTTGCCTCCGTCGACTTGCAAGTGACAGCGGCGTATTGCTTCGCCCCTCGGTCAAGGAAATCCCCAGCGGCGTATTGCTTTCGCCTCGCTGCAAGCAAACTACCAGCGGCGTATTGTTTTGCCTCCGCCGACTTCCAAGTGCCACCGGCGTAATGCTTCGCCCCTCGGTCAAGGAAATCTCCAACGGCGTATTGCTTTTGCCTCGCTGCAAGCAAACTCCCAGCGGCGTGTTTATTTGCCTCCGTCGACTTCCAAGTGCCAGCGGCGTATTACTTCGCCGCTCGGTCAAGGAAATCTTCAGCGGCGTATTGCTTTCACCTCGCTACAAGCAAACTCCCAGCGGCGTATTGCTTCGCCTCTCGGTCAAGGAAATCTCCAGCGGCGTATTGCTTTTGCCTCGCTGCAAGCAAACTCCCAGCGGCGTAATGCTTTGCCTCCGTCGACTTCCAAGTGCCAGCGGCGTATTGTTTCGCCCCTCGGCCAAGGAAATCGCCAGCGGCGTATTGCTTTCGCCTCGCTGCAAGCAAACTCCCAGCGGCGTATTGTTTTGCCTCCGTCGACTTCCAAGTGCCAGCGGCGTATTGCCTCGCCCCTCGGTCAAGGAAATCTCCAGCGGCGTATTGCTATCGCCTCGCTGCAAGCAAACTCCCAGCGGCGTATTGCGTTGCCTCCGTCGACTTCCAAGTGCCAGCGGCGTATTGCTTCGCCCCTCGGTCAAGGAAATCTCCAGCGGTGTATTGCTTTCACCTCGCCGCAAGCAAACTCCCTGCGGCGTATTGCTTTGCCTCCGTCGACTTCCAAGTGCCAGCGGCGTATTGCTTCGCCTCTCGGTCAAGGAAATCTCCAGCGGCGTAATGCTTTCGCTTCGCTGCCAGCAAACTCCCAGCGGCGTATTGTTTTGCCTCCGTCGACTTCCAAGTGCCAGCGGCGTATTGCTTCGCCCCGCGGTCAAGGAAATCTCCAGCGGCGTATTGCTTTCGCCTCGCTGCAAGCAAACTCCCAGCGGCGTATTGCTTTGTCTCCCTCGTCTTCCAAGTGCCAGCGGCGTATTGTTTCGCCCCTCGGTCAAGGAAATCTCCAGCGGCGTATTGCTTTCGCCTCGCTGCATGCAAACTCCCAGCGGCGTATTGCTTTGCCTCCGTCCACTTCCAAGTGCCAGCGGCGTATTGCTACGCCCCTCGTTCAAGGAAATCTCCGGCGGCGTATTGCTTTCGCTTCTTTGCCGGCAAACTCCCAGCGGCGTAATGCTTTGCCTCCGTCGACTTCCAAGTGCCAGCGGCGTAATGCTTCGCCCCTCGGTCAAGGAAATCTCCAGCGGTGTATTGCTTTCAACTCGCCGCAAGCAAACTCCCAGCGGCGTATTGCTTTGCCTCCGTCGACTTCCAAGTGCCAGCGGCGTAATGCTTCGCCTCTCGGTCAAGGAAATCTCCAGCGGCGTATTGCTTTCGCTTCGCTGCCAGCAAACTCCCAGCGGCGTATTGTTTTGCCTCCGTCGACTTCCAAGTGCCAGCGGCGTATTACTTCGCTCCTCGGTCAAGGAAATCTTCAGCGGCGTATTGCTTTCACCTCGCTGCAAGCAAACTCCCAGCAGCGTATTGCTTCGCCTCTCGGTCAAGGAAATCTCCAGGGGCGTATTGCTTTTGCCTCGCTGCAAGCAAACTCCCAGCGGCGTATTGCGTTGCCTCCGTCGACTTCCAAGTGCCAGCGCCGTATTGCTTCGCCCCTCGGTCAAGGAAATCGCCAGCGGCGTATTGCTTTCGCCTCGCTGCAAGCAAACTCCCAGCGGCGTATTGCTTTGCCTCCGTCGACTTCCAAGTGCCAGCGGCGTATTGTTTCGCCTCTCGGTCAAGGAAATCTCCAGCGGCGTATTGCTTTCGCTTCGCTGCCAGCAAACTCCCAGCGGCGTATTGTTTTGCCTCCGTCGACTTCCAAGTGCCAGCGGCGTATTACTTCGCCCCTCGGTCAAGGAAATCTGCAGCGGCGTATTGCTTTCACCTCGCTGCAAGCAAACTCCCAGCGGCGTATTGCTTCGCCTCTAGGTCAAGGAAATCTCCAGCGGCGTATTGCTTTTGCCTCGCTGCAAGCAAACTCCCAGCGGCGTATTGCGTTGCCTCCGTCGACTTCCAAGTGCCAGCGGCGTATTGCTTCGCCTCTCGGTCAAGGAAATCTCCTGCGGCGTATTGCTTTTGCCTCGCTGCAAGCAAACTCCCAGCGGCGTATTGCTTTGCCTCCGTCCACTTCCAAGTGCCAGAGGCGTATTGCTACGCCCCTCGTTCAAGGAAACCTCCAGCGGCGTATTGCTTTGCCTCCGTCGACTTCCAAGTGCCAGCGGCGTATTGCTTCGCCCCTCGGTCAAGGAAATCGCCAGCGGCGTATTACTTTCGCTTCGCTGTCAGCAAACTCCCTGCGGCGTATTGCTTTGCCTCCGTCGACTTCCAAGTGCCAGCCGCCTATTACTTCGCCCCTCTGTCAAGGAAATCTTCAGCGGCGTATTGCTTTCACCTCGCTGCAAGCAAACTCCCAGCGGCTTATTGCTTCGCCTCCGTCGACTTCCAAGTGCCAGCGGCGTATTGCTTCGCCCCTCGGTCAAGGAAATCTCCAGCGGTGTATTGCTTTCACCTCGCCGCAAGCAAACTCCCTGCGGCGTATTGCTTTGCCTCCGTCGACTTCCAAGTGCCAGCGGCGTATTGCTTCGCCTCTCGGTCAAGGAAATCTCCAGCGGCGTAATGCTTTCGCTTCGCTGCCAGCAAACTCCCAGCGGCGTATTGTTTTGCCTCCGTCGACTTCCAAGTGCCAGCGGCGTATTGCTTCGCCCCGCGGTCAAGGAAATCTCCAGCGGCGTATTGCTTTCGCCTCGCTGCAAGCAAACTCCCAGCGGCGTATTGCTTTGTCTCCCTCGTCTTCCAAGTGCCAGCGGCGTATTGTTTCGCCCCTCGGTCAAGGAAATCTCCAGCGGCGTATTGCTTTCGCCTCGCTGCATGCAAACTCCCAGCGGCGTATTGCTTTGCCTCCGTCCACTTCCAAGTGCCAGCGGCGTATTGCTACGCCCCTCGTTCAAGGAAATCTCCGGCGGCGTATTGCTTTCGCTTCTTTGCCGGCAAACTCCCAGCGGCGTAATGCTTTGCCTCCGTCGACTTCCAAGTGCCAGCGGCGTAATGCTTCGCCCCTCGGTCAAGGAAATCTCCAGCGGTGTATTGCTTTCAACTCGCCGCAAGCAAACTCCCAGCGGTGTATTGCTTTGCCTCCGTCGACTTCCAAGTGCCAGCGGCGTAATGCTTCGCCTCTCGGTCAAGGAAATCTCCAGCGGCGTATTGCTTTCGCTTCGCTGCCAGCAAACTCCCAGCGGCGTATTGTTTTGCCTCCGTCGACTTCCAAGTGCCAGCGGCGTATTACTTCGCTCCTCGGTCAAGGAAATCTTCAGCGGCGTATTGCTTTCACCTCGCTGCAAGCAAACTCCCAGCAGCGTATTGCTTCGCCTCTCGGTCAAGGAAATCTCCAGGGGCGTATTGCTTTTGCCTCGCTGCAAGCAAACTCCCAGCGGCGTATTGCGTTGCCTCCGTCGACTTCCAAGTGCCAGCGCCGTATTGCTTCGCCCCTCGGTCAAGGAAATCGCCAGCGGCGTATTGCTTTCGCCTCGCTGCAAGCAAACTCCCAGCGGCGTATTGCTTTGCCTCCGTCGACTTCCAAGTGCCAGCGGCGTATTGTTTCGCCTCTCGGTCAAGGAAATCTCCAGCGGCGTATTGCTTTCGCTTCGCTGCCAGCAAACTCCCAGCGGCGTATTGTTTTGCCTCCGTCGACTTCCAAGTGCCAGCGGCGTATTACTTCGCCCCTCGGTCAAGGAAATCTGCAGCGGCGTATTGCTTTCACCTCGCTGCAAGCAAACTCCCAGCGGCGTATTGCTTCGCCTCTAGGTCAAGGAAATCTCCAGCGGCGTATTGCTTTTGCCTCGCTGCAAGCAAACTCCCAGCGGCGTATTGCGTTGCCTCCGTCGACTTCCAAGTGCCAGCGGCGTATTGCTTCGCCTCTCGGTCAAGGAAATCTCCTGCGGCGTATTGCTTTTGCCTCGCTGCAAGCAAACTCCCAGCGGCGTATTGCTTTGCCTCCGTCCACTTCCAAGTGCCAGAGGCGTATTGCTACGCCCCTCGTTCAAGGAAACCTCCAGCGGCGTATTGCTTTGCCTCCGTCGACTTCCAAGTGCCAGCGGCGTATTGCTTCGCCCCTCGGTCAAGGAAATCGCCAGCGGCGTATTACTTTCGCTTCGCTGTCAGCAAACTCCCTGCGGCGTATTGCTTTGCCTCCGTCGACTTCCAAGTGCCAGCCGCCTATTACTTCGCCCCTCTGTCAAGGAAATCTTCAGCGGCGTATTGCTTTCACCTCGCTGCAAGCAAACTCCCAGCGGCTTATTGCTTCGCCTCTCGGTCAAGGAAATCTCCAGGGGCGTATTGCTTTTGCCTCGCTGCAAGCAAACTCCCAGCGGCGTATTGCGTTGCCTCCGTCGACTTCCAAGTGCCAGCGGCGTATTGCTTCGCCCCTCGGTCAAGGAAATCTGCAGCGGCGTATTGCTTTCACCTCGCTGCAAGCAAACTCCCAGCGGCGTATTGCTTTCGCCTCGCTGCCAGCAAACTCCCAGCGGCGTATTGCTTTGCCTCCGTCGACTTCCAAGTGCCAGCGGCGTATTACTTCGCCCCTCGGTCAAGGAAATCTTCAGCGGCGTATTGCTTTCATCTCGCTGCAAGCAAACTCCCAGCGGCGTATTGCTTTGCCTCCGTCGACTTCCAAGTGCCAGCGGCATATTGCTTCGCCCCTCGGTCAAGGAAATCGCCAGCGGCGTATTGCTTTCGCCTCGCTGCAAGCAAACTCCCAGCGGCGTATTGCTTTGCCTCCGTCGACTTCCAAGTGCCAGCGGCGTATTGCTTCGCCCCTCGGTCAAGGAAATCTCCAGCGGCGTATTGCTTTCGCCTCGCTGCAAGCAAATTCCCAGCGGCGTATTGCTTTGCCTCCCTCGACTTCCAAGTGCCAGCGGCGTATTGCTTCGCCTCTCGCTCAAGGAAATCTCCAGCGGCGTATTGCTTTCGCCTCGCTGCAAGCAAACTCTCAACGGCGTATTGCTTTGCCTCCGTCGACTTCCAAGTGCCAGCGGTGTATTGCTTCGCCCCTCGGTCAAGGAAATCTCCAGCGGCATATTGCTTTCGCCTCGCTGCAAGCAAACTCCTAGCGGCGTATTGCTTTGCCTCCGACGACTTCCAAGTGCCAGCGGCGTATTGCTTCGCCCCTCGGTCAAGGAAATCTCCAGCGGCGTATTGCTTTTGCCTCGCTGCAAGCAAACTCTCAACGGCGTATTGCTTTGCCTCCGTCGACTTCCAAGTGACAGCGGCGTATTGCTTCGCCCCTCGGTCAAGGAAATCTCCAGCGGCGTATTGCTTTCGCCTCGCTGCAAGCAAACTCCCAGCGGCGTATTGCTTTGCCTCCCTCGAATTCCAAGTGCCAGCGGCGTATTGCTTCGCCTCTCGGTCAAGGAAATCTCCAGCGGCGTATTGCTATCGCCTCGCTGCAAGCAAACTCTCAACGGCGTATTGCTTTGCCTCCGTCGACTTCCAAGTGCCAGCGGCGTATTGCTTCGCCCCTCGGTCAAGGAAATCTCCAGCGGCGTATTGCTTTTGCCTCGCTGCAAGCAAACTCTCAACGGCGTATTGCTTTGCCTCCGTCGACTTGCAAGTGCCAGCGGCGTATTGCTTCGCCTCTCGGTCAAGGAAATCTCCTGCGGCGTATTGCTTTTGCCTCGCTGCAAGCAAACTCCCAGCGGCGTATTGCTTTGCCTCCGTCCACTTCCAAGTGCCAGAGGCGTATTGCTACGCCCCTCGTTCAAGGAAACCTCCAGCGGCGTATTGCTTTGCCTCCGTCGACTTCCAAGTGCCAGCGGCGTATTGCTTCGCCCCTCGGTCAAGGAAATCTTCAGCGGCGTATTGCTTTCACCTCGCTGCAAGCAAACTCCCAGCGGCTTATTGCTTCGCCTCTCGGTCAAGGAAATCTCCAGGGGCGTATTGCTTTTGCCTCGCTGCAAGCAAACTCCCAGCGGCGTATTGCGTTGCCTCCGTCGACTTCCAAGTGCCAGCGGCGTATTGCTTCGCCCCTCGGTCAAGGAAATCTGCAGCGGCGTATTGCTTTCACCTCGCTGCAAGCAAACTCCCAGCGGCGTATTGCTTTCGCCTCGCTGCCAGCAAACTCCCAGCGGCGTATTGCTTTGCCTCCGTCGACTTCCAAGTGCCAGCGGCGTATTACTTCGCCCCTCGGTCAAGGAAATCTTCAGCGGCGTATTGCTTTCATCTCGCTGCAAGCAAACTCCCAGCGGCGTATTGCTTTGCCTCCGTCGACTTCCAAGTGCCAGCGGCATATTGCTTCGCCCCTCGGTCAAGGAAATCGCCAGCGGCGTATTGCTTTCGCCTCGCTGCAAGCAAACTCCCAGCGGCGTATTGCTTTGCCTCCGTCGACTTCCAAGTGCCAGCGGCGTATTGCTTCGCCCCTCGGTCAAGGAAATCTCCAGCGGCGTATTGCTTTCGCCTCGCTGCAAGCAAATTCCCAGCGGCGTATTGCTTTGCCTCCCTCGACTTCCAAGTGCCAGCGGCGTATTGCTTCGCCTCTCGCTCAAGGAAATCTCCAGCGGCGTATTGCTTTCGCCTCGCTGCAAGCAAACTCTCAACGGCGTATTGCTTTGCCTCCGTCGACTTCCAAGTGCCAGCGGTGTATTGCTTCGCCCCTCGGTCAAGGAAATCTCCAGCGGCATATTGCTTTCGCCTCGCTGCAAGCAAACTCCTAGCGGCGTATTGCTTTGCCTCCGACGACTTCCAAGTGCCAGCGGCGTATTGCTTCGCCCCTCGGTCAAGGAAATCTCCAGCGGCGTATTGCTTTTGCCTCGCTGCAAGCAAACTCTCAACGGCGTATTGCTTTGCCTCCGTCGACTTCCAAGTGACAGCGGCGTATTGCTTCGCCCCTCGGTCAAGGAAATCTCCAGCGGCGTATTGCTTTCGCCTCGCTGCAAGCAAACTCCCAGCGGCGTATTGCTTTGCCTCCCTCGAATTCCAAGTGCCAGCGGCGTATTGCTTCGCCTCTCGGTCAAGGAAATCTCCAGCGGCGTATTGCTATCGCCTCGCTGCAAGCAAACTCTCAACGGCGTATTGCTTTGCCTCCGTCGACTTCCAAGTGCCAGCGGCGTATTGCTTCGCCCCTCGGTCAAGGAAATCTCCAGCGGCGTATTGCTTTTGCCTCGCTGCAAGCAAACTCTCAACGGCGTATTGCTTTGCCTCCGTCGACTTGCAAGTGCCAGCGGCGTATTGCTTCGCCTCTCGGTCAAGGAAATCTCCTGCGGCGTATTGCTTTTGCCTCGCTGCAAGCAAACTCCCAGCGGCGTATTGCTTTGCCTCCGTCCACTTCCAAGTGCCAGAGGCGTATTGCTACGCCCCTCGTTCAAGGAAACCTCCAGCGGCGTATTGCTTTGCCTCCGTCGACTTCCAAGTGCCAGCGGCGTATTGCTTCGCCCCTCGGTCAAGGAAATCTTCAGCGGCGTATTGCTTTCACCTCGCTGCAAGCAAACTCCCAGCGGCTTATTGCTTCGCCTCTCGGTCAAGGAAATCTCCAGGGGCGTATTGCTTTTGCCTCGCTGCAAGCAAACTCCCAGCGGCGTATTGCGTTGCCTCCGTCGACTTCCAAGTGCCAGCGGCGTATTGCTTCGCCCCTCGGTCAAGGAAATCTGCAGCGGCGTATTGCTTTCACCTCGCTGCAAGCAAACTCCCAGCGGCGTATTGCTTTCGCCTCGCTGCCAGCAAACTCCCAGCGGCGTATTGCTTTGCCTCCGTCGACTTCCAAGTGCCAGCGGCGTATTACTTCGCCCCTCGGTCAAGGAAATCTTCAGCGGCGTATTGCTTTCATCTCGCTGCAAGCAAACTCCCAGCGGCGTATTGCTTTGCCTCCGTCGACTTCCAAGTGCCAGCGGCATATTGCTTCGCCCCTCGGTCAAGGAAATCGCCAGCGGCGTATTGCTTTCGCCTCGCTGCAAGCAAACTCCCAGCGGCGTATTGCTTTGCCTCCGTCGACTTCCAAGTGCCAGCGGCGTATTGCTTCGCCCCTCGGTCAAGGAAATCTCCAGCGGCGTATTGCTTTCGCCTCGCTGCAAGCAAATTCCCAGCGGCGTATTGCTTTGCCTCCCTCGACTTCCAAGTGCCAGCGGCGTATTGCTTCGCCTCTCGCTCAAGGAAATCTCCAGCGGCGTATTGCTTTCGCCTCGCTGCAAGCAAACTCTCAACGGCGTATTGCTTTGCCTCCGTCGACTTCCAAGTGCCAGCGGTGTATTGCTTCGCCCCTCGGTCAAGGAAATCTCCAGCGGCATATTGCTTTCGCCTCGCTGCAAGCAAACTCCTAGCGGCGTATTGCTTTGCCTCCGACGACTTCCAAGTGCCAGCGGCGTATTGCTTCGCCCCTCGGTCAAGGAAATCTCCAGCGGCGTATTGCTTTTGCCTCGCTGCAAGCAAACTCTCAACGGCGTATTGCTTTGCCTCCGTCGACTTCCAAGTGACAGCGGCGTATTGCTTCGCCCCTCGGTCAAGGAAATCTCCAGCGGCGTATTGCTTTCGCCTCGCTGCAAGCAAACTCCCAGCGGCGTATTGCTTTGCCTCCCTCGAATTCCAAGTGCCAGCGGCGTATTGCTTCGCCTCTCGGTCAAGGAAATCTCCAGCGGCGTATTGCTATCGCCTCGCTGCAAGCAAACTCTCAACGGCGTATTGCTTTGCCTCCGTCGACTTCCAAGTGCCAGCGGCGTATTGCTTCGCCCCTCGGTCAAGGAAATCTCCAGCGGCGTATTGCTTTTGCCTCGCTGCAAGCAAACTCTCAACGGCGTATTGCTTTGCCTCCGTCGACTTGCAAGTGACAGCGGCGTATTGCTTCGCCCCTCGGTCAAGGAAATCTCCAGCGGCGTATTGCTTTCGCCTCGCTGCAAGCAAGCTCCCAGCGGCGTATTGCTTTGCCTCCGTCGACTTCCAAGTGCCAGCGGCGTAATGCTTCGCCCCTCGGTCAAGGAAATCTCCAGCGGCGTATTGCTTTCGCCTCGCTGCAAGCAAACTCCCAGTGGCGTATTGCTTTGCCTCCGTCGACTTCCAAGTGCCAGCGGCGTATTGCTTCGCCCCTCGGTCAAGGAAATCTCCAGCGGCATATTGCTTTCGCCTCGCTGCAAGCAAACTCCTAGCGGCGTATTGCTTTCGCCTCGCTGCCAGCAAACTCCCAGCGGCGTATTGCTTTGCCTCCCTCGAATTCCAAGTGCCAGCGGCGTATTGCTTCGCCCCTCTGTCAAGGAAATCTTCAGCGGCGTATTGCTTTCACCTCGCTGCAAGCAAACTCCCAGCGGCTTATTGCTTCGCCTCTCGGTCAAGGAAATCTCCAGGGGCGTATTGCTTTTGCCTCGCTGCAAGCAAACTCCCAGCGGCGTATTGCGTTGCCTCCGTCGACTTCCAAGTGCCAGCGGCGTATTGCTTCGCCCCTCGGTCAAGGAAATCTGCAGCGGCGTATTGCTTTCACCTCGCTGCAAGCAAACTCCCAGCGGCGTATTGCTTTCGCCTCGCTGCCAGCAAACTCCCAGCGGCGTATTGCTTTGCCTCCGTCGACTTCCAAGTGCCAGCGGCGTATTACTTCGCCCCTCGGTCAAGGAAATCTTCAGCGGCGTATTGCTTTCATCTCGCTGCAAGCAAACTCCCAGCGGCGTATTGCTTTGCCTCCGTCGACTTCCAAGTGCCAGCGGCATATTGCTTCGCCCCTCGGTCAAGGAAATCTGCAGCGGCGTATTGCTTTCACCTCGCTGCAAGCAAACTCCCAGCGGCGTATTGCTTCGCCTCTAGGTCAAGGAAATCTCCAGCGGCGTATTGCTTTTGCCTCGCTGCAAGCAAACTCCCAGCGGCGTATTGCGTTGCCTCCGTCGACTTCCAAGTGCCAGCGGCGTATTGCTTCGCCTCTCGGTCAACGAAATCTCCTGCGGCGTATTGCTTTTGCCTCGCTGCAAGCAAACTCCCAGCGGCGTATTGCTTTGCCTCCGTCCACTTCCAAGTGCCAGAGGCGTATTGCTACGCCCCTCGTTCAAGGAAACCTCCAGCGGCGTATTGCTTTGCCTCCGTCGACTTCCAAGTGCCAGCGGCGTATTGCTTCGCCCCTCGGTCAAGGAAATCGCCAGCGGCGTATTGCTTTCGCCTCGCTGCAAGCAAACTCCCAGCGGCGTATTGCTTTGCCTCCGTCGACTTCCAAGTGCCAGCGGCGTATTGCTTCGCCCCTCGGTCAAGGAAATCTCCAGCGGCGTATTGCTTTCGCCTCGCTGCAAGCAAACTCTCAACGGCGTATTGCTTTGCCTCCGTCGACTTCCAAGTGCCAGCGGTGTATTGCTTCGCCCCTCGGTCAAGGAAATCTCCAGCGGCATATTGCTTTCGCCTCGCTGCAAGCAAACTCCCAGCGGCGTATTGCTTTGCCTCCGTCGACTTCCAAGTGCCAGCGGCGTATAGCTTCGCCCCTCGGTCAAGGAAATCTCCAGCGGCGTATTGCTTTCGCCTCGCTGCAAGCAAACTCTCAACGGCGTATTGCTTTGCCTCCGTCGACTTCCAAGTGCCAGCGGTGTATTGCTTCGCCCCTCGGTCAAGGAAATCTCCAGCGGCATATTGCTTTCGCCTCGCTGCAAGCAAACTCCCAGCGGCGTATTGCTTTGCCTCCGTCGACTTCCAAGTGCCAGCGGCGTATTGCTTCGCCCCTCGGTCAAGGAAATCTCCAGCGGCGTATTGCTTTCGCCTCGCTGCAAGCAAACTCCCAGCGGCGTATTGCTTTGCCTCCGTCGACTTCCAAGTGCCAGCGGCGTATTGCTTCGCCCCTCGGTCAAGGAAATCTCCAGCGGCGTATTGCTTTCGCCTCGCTGCAAGCAAACTCCCAGCGGCGTATTGCTTTGCCTCCGTCCACTTCCAAGTGCCAGCGGCGTATTGCTACGCCCCTCGTTCAAGGAAATCTCCGGCGGCGTATTGCTTTCGCTTCTTTGCCGGCAAACTCCCAGCGGCGTAATGCTTTGCCTCCGTCGACTTCCAAGTGCCAGCGGCGTAATGCTTCGCCCCTCGGTCAAGGAAATCTCCAGCGGTGTATTGCTTTCAACTCGCCGCAAGCAAACTCCCAGCGGCGTATTGCTTTGCCTCCGTCGACTTCCAAGTGCCAGCGGCGTAATGCTTCGCCTCTCGGTCAAGGAAATCTCCAGCGGCGTATTGCTTTCGCTTCGCTGCCAGCAAACTCCCAGCGGCGTATTGTTTTGCCTCCGTCGACTTCCAAGTGCCAGCGGCGTATTACTTCGCTCCTCGGTCAAGGAAATCTTCAGCGGCGTATTGCTTTCACCTCGCTACAAGCAAACTCCCAGCGGCGTATTGCTTCGCCTCTCGGTCAAGGAAATCTCCAGCGGCGTATTGCTTTTGCCTCGCTGCAAGCAAACTCCCAGCGGCGTAATGCTTTGCCTCCGTCGACTTCCAAGTGCCAGCGGCGTATTGTTTCGCCCCTCGGCCAAGGAAATCTCCAGCGGCGTATTGCTATCGCCTCGCTGCAAGCAAACTCCCAGCGGCGTATTGCGTTGCCTCCGTCGACTTCCAAGTGCCAGCGGCGTATTGCTTCGCCCCTCGGTCAAGGAAATCTCCAGCGGTGTATTGCTTTCACCTCGCCGCAAGCAAACTCCCTGCGGCGTATTGCTTTGCCTCCGTCGACTTCCAAGTGCCAGCGGCGTATTGCTTCGCCTCTCGGTCAAGGAAATCTCCAGCGGCGTAATGCTTTCGCTTCGCTGCCAGCAAACTCCCAGCGGCGTATTGTTTTGCCTCCGTCGACTTCCAAGTGCCAGCGGCGTATTGCTTCGCCCCGCGGTCAAGGAAATCTCCAGCGGCGTATTGCTTTCGCCTCGCTGCAAGCAAACTCCCAGCGGCGTATAGCTTTGTCTCCCTCGTCTTCCAAGTGCCAGCGGCGTATTGTTTCGCCCCTCGGTCAAGGAAATCTCCAGCGGCGTATTGCTTTCGCCTCGCTGCAAGCAAACTCCCAGCGGCGTATTGCTTTGCCTCCGTCCACTTCCAAGTGCCAGCGGCGTATTGCTACGCCCCTCGTTCAAGGAAATCTCCGGCGGCGTATTGCTTTCGCTTCTTTGCCGGCAAACTCCCAGCGGCGTAATGCTTTGCCTCCGTCGACTTCCAAGTGCCAGCGGCGTAATGCTTCGCCCCTCGGTCAAGGAAATCTCCAGCGGTGTATTGCTTTCAACTCGCCGCAAGCAAACTCCCAGCGGCGTATTGCTTTGCCTCCGTCGACTTCCAAGTGCCAGCGGCGTAATGCTTCGCCTCTCGGTCAAGGAAATCTCCAGCGGCGTATTGCTTTCGCTTCGCTGCCAGCAAACTCCCAGCGGCGTATTGTTTTGCCTCCGTCGACTTCCAAGTGCCAGCGGCGTATTACTTCGCTCCTCGGTCAAGGAAATCTTCAGCGGCGTATTGCTTTCACCTCGCTGCAAGCAAACTCCCAGCAGCGTATTGCTTCGCCTCTCGGTCAAGGAAATCTCCAGGGGCGTATTGCTTTTGCCTCGCTGCAAGCAAACTCCCAGCGGCGTATTGCGTTGCCTCCGTCGACTTCCAAGTGCCAGCGGCGTATTGCTTCGCCCCTCGGTCAAGGAAATCGCCAGCGGCGTATTGCTTTCGCCTCGCTGCAAGCAAACTCCCAGCGGCGTATTGCTTTGCCTCCGTCGACTTCCAAGTGCCAGCGGCGTATTGTTTCGCCTCTCGGTCAAGGAAATCTCCAGCGGCGTATTGCTTTCGCTTCGCTGCCAGCAAACTCCCAGCGGCGTATTGTTTTGCCTCCGTCGACTTCCAAGTGCCAGCGGCGTATTACTTCGCCCCTCGGTCAAGGAAATCTGCAGCGGCGTATTGCTTTCACCTCGCTGCAAGCAAACTCCCAGCGGCGTATTGCTTCGCCTCTAGGTCAAGGAAATCTCCAGCGGCGTATTGCTTTTGCCTCGCTGCAAGCAAACTCCCAGCGGCGTATTGCGTTGCCTCCGTCGACTTCCAAGTGCCAGCGGCGTATTGCTTCGCCTCTCGGTCAAGGAAATCTCCTGCGGCGTATTGCTTTTGCCTCGCTGCAAGCAAACTCCCAGCGGCGTATTGCTTTGCCTCCGTCCACTTCCAAGTGCCAGAGGCGTATTGCTACGCCCCTCGTTCAAGGAAACCTCCAGCGGCGTATTGCTTTGCCTCCGTCGACTTCCAAGTGCCAGCGGCGTATTGCTTCGCCCCTCGGTCAAGGAAATCGCCAGCGGCGTATTACTTTCGCTTCGCTGTCAGCAAACTCCCTGCGGCGTATTGCTTTGCCTCCGTCGACTTCCAAGTGCCAGCCGCCTATTACTTCGCCCCTCTGTCAAGGAAATCTTCAGCGGCGTATTGCTTTCACCTCGCTGCAAGCAAACTCCCAGCGGCTTATTGCTTCGCCTCTCGGTCAAGGAAATCTCCAGGGGCGTATTGCTTTTGCCTCGCTGCAAGCAAACTCCCAGCGGCGTATTGCTTTGCCTCCGTCGACTTCCAAGTGCCAGCGGCGTATTACTTCGCCCCTCGGTCAAGGAAATCTTCAGCGGCGTATTGCTTTCATCTCGCTGCAAGCAAACTCCCAGCGGCGTATTGCTTTGCCTCCGTCGACTTCCAAGTGCCAGCGGCATATTGCTTCGCCCCTCGGTCAAGGAAATCGCCAGCGGCGTATTGCTTTCATCTCGCTGCAAGCAAACTCCCAGCGGCGTATTGCTTTGCCTCCGTCGACTTCCAAGTGCCAGCGGCATATTGCTTCGCCCCTCGGTCAAGGAAATCGCCAGCGGCGTATTGCTTTCGCCTCGCTGCAAGCAAACTCCCAGCGGCGTATTGCTTTGCCTCCGTCGACTTCCAAGTGCCAGCGGCGTATTGCTTCGCCCCTCGGTCAAGGAAATCTCCAGCGGCGTATTGCTTTCGCCTCGCTGCAAGCAAATTCCCAGCGGCGTATTGCTTTGCCTCCCTCGACTTCCAAGTGCCAGCGGCGTATTGCTTCGCCTCTCGCTCAAGGAAATCTCCAGCGGCGTATTGCTTTCGCCTCGCTGCAAGCAAACTCTCAACGGCGTATTGCTTTGCCTCCGTCGACTTCCAAGTGCCAGCGGTGTATTGCTTCGCCCCTCGGTCAAGGAAATCTCCAGCGGCATATTGCTTTCGCCTCGCTGCAAGCAAACTCCTAACGGCGTATTGCTTTGCCTCCGACGACTTCCAAGTGCCAGCGGCGTATTGCTTCGCCCCTCGGTCAAGGAAATCTCCAGCGGCGTATTGCTTTTGCCTCGCTGCAAGCAAACTCTCAACGGCGTATTGCTTTGCCTCCGTCGACTTCCAAGTGACAGCGGCGTATTGCTTCGCCCCTCGGTCAAGGAAATCTCCAGCGGCGTATTGCTTTCGCCTCGCTGCAAGCAAACTCCCAGCGGCGTATTGCTTTGCCTCCCTCGAATTCCAAGTGCCAGCGGCGTATTGCTTCGCCTCTCGGTCAAGGAAATCTCCAGCGGCGTATTGCTATCGCCTCGCTGCAAGCAAACTCTCAACGGCGTATTGCTTTGCCTCCGTCGACTTCCAAGTGCCAGCGGCGTATTGCTTCGCCCCTCGGTCAAGGAAATCTCCAGCGGCGTATTGCTTTTGCCTCGCTGCAAGCAAACTCTCAACGGCGTATTGCTTTGCCTCCGTCGACTTGCAAGTGCCAGCGGCGTATTGCTTCGCCTCTCGGTCAAGGAAATCTCCTGCGGCGTATTGCTTTTGCCTCGCTGCAAGCAAACTCCCAGCGGCGTATTGCTTTGCCTCCGTCCACTTCCAAGTGCCAGAGGCGTATTGCTACGCCCCTCGTTCAAGGAAACCTCCAGCGGCGTATTGCTTTGCCTCCGTCGACTTCCAAGTGCCAGCGGCGTATTGCTTCGCCCCTCGGTCAAGGAAATCTTCAGCGGCGTATTGCTTTCACCTCGCTGCAAGCAAACTCCCAGCGGCTTATTGCTTCGCCTCTCGGTCAAGGAAATCTCCAGGGGCGTATTGCTTTTGCCTCGCTGCAAGCAAACTCCCAGCGGCGTATTGCGTTGCCTCCGTCGACTTCCAAGTGCCAGCGGCGTATTGCTTCGCCCCTCGGTCAAGGAAATCTGCAGCGGCGTATTGCTTTCACCTCGCTGCAAGCAAACTCCCAGCGGCGTATTGCTTTCGCCTCGCTGCCAGCAAACTCCCAGCGGCGTATTGCTTTGCCTCCGTCGACTTCCAAGTGCCAGCGGCGTATTACTTCGCCCCTCGGTCAAGGAAATCTTCAGCGGCGTATTGCTTTCATCTCGCTGCAAGCAAACTCCCAGCGGCGTATTGCTTTGCCTCCGTCGACTTCCAAGTGCCAGCGGCATATTGCTTCGCCCCTCGGTCAAGGAAATCGCCAGCGGCGTATTGCTTTCGCCTCGCTGCAAGCAAACTCCCAGCGGCGTATTGCTTTGCCTCCGTCGACTTCCAAGTGCCAGCGGCGTATTGCTTCGCCCCTCGGTCAAGGAAATCTCCAGCGGCGTATTGCTTTCGCCTCGCTGCAAGCAAATTCCCAGCGGCGTATTGCTTTGCCTCCCTCGACTTCCAAGTGCCAGCGGCGTATTGCTTCGCCTCTCGCTCAAGGAAATCTCCAGCGGCGTATTGCTTTCGCCTCGCTGCAAGCAAACTCTCAACGGCGTATTGCTTTGCCTCCGTCGACTTCCAAGTGCCAGCGGTGTATTGCTTCGCCCCTCGGTCAAGGAAATCTCCAGCGGCATATTGCTTTCGCCTCGCTGCAAGCAAACTCCTAGCGGCGTATTGCTTTGCCTCCGACGACTTCCAAGTGCCAGCGGCGTATTGCTTCGCCCCTCGGTCAAGGAAATCTCCAGCGGCGTATTGCTTTTGCCTCGCTGCAAGCAAACTCTCAACGGCGTATTGCTTTGCCTCCGTCGACTTCCAAGTGACAGCGGCGTATTGCTTCGCCCCTCGGTCAAGGAAATCTCCAGCGGCGTATTGCTTTCGCCTCGCTGCAAGCAAACTCCCAGCGGCGTATTGCTTTGCCTCCCTCGAATTCCAAGTGCCAGCGGCGTATTGCTTCGCCTCTCGGTCAAGGAAATCTCCAGCGGCGTATTGCTATCGCCTCGCTGCAAGCAAACTCTCAACGGCGTATTGCTTTGCCTCCGTCGACTTCCAAGTGCCAGCGGCGTATTGCTTCGCCCCTCGGTCAAGGAAATCTCCAGCGGCGTATTGCTTTTGCCTCGCTGCAAGCAAACTCTCAACGGCGTATTGCTTTGCCTCCGTCGACTTGCAAGTGACAGCGGCGTATTGCTTCGCCCCTCGGTCAAGGAAATCTCCAGCGGCGTATTGCTTTCGCCTCGCTGCAAGCAAGCTCCCAGCGGCGTATTGCTTTGCCTCCGTCGACTTCCATGTGCCAGCGGCGTAATGCTTCGCCCCTCGGTCAAGGAAATCTCCAGCGGCGTATTGCTTTCGCCTCGCTGCAAGCAAACTCCCAGTGGCGTATTGCTTTGCCTCCGTCGACTTCCAAGTGCCAGCGGCGTATTGCTTCGCCCCTCGGTCAAGGAAATCTCCAGCGGCATATTGCTTTCGCTTCGCTGCCAGCAAACTCCCAGCGGCGTATTGTTTTGCCTCCGTCGACTTCCAAGTGCCAGCGGCGTATTACTTCGCTCCTCGGTCAAGGAAATCTTCAGCGGCGTATTGCTTTCACCTCGCTGCAAGCAAACTCCCAGCAGCGTATTGCTTCGCCTCTCGGTCAAGGAAATCTCCAGGGGCGTATTGCTTTTGCCTCGCTGCAAGCAAACTCCCAGCGGCGTATTGCGTTGCCTCCGTCGACTTCCAAGTGCCAGCGGCGTATTGCTTCGCCCCTCGGTCAAGGAAATCGCCAGCGGCGTATTGCTTTCGCCTCGCTGCAAGCAAACTCCCAGCGGCGTATTGCTTTGCCTCCGTCGACTTCCAAGTGCCAGCGGCGTATTGTTTCGCCTCTCGGTCAAGGAAATCTCCAGCGGCGTATTGCTTTCGCTTCGCTGCCAGCAAACTCCCAGCGGCGTATTGTTTTGCCTCCGTCGACTTCCAAGTGCCAGCGGCGTATTACTTCGCCCCTCGGTCAAGGAAATCTGCAGCGGCGTATTGCTTTCACCTCGCTGCAAGCAAACTCCCAGCGGCGTATTGCTTCGCCTCTAGGTCAAGGAAATCTCCAGCGGCGTATTGCTTTTGCCTCGCTGCAAGCAAACTCCCAGCGGCGTATTGCGTTGCCTCCGTCGACTTCCAAGTGCCAGCGGCGTATTGCTTCGCCTCTCGGTCAAGGAAATCTCCTGCGGCGTATTGCTTTTGCCTCGCTGCAAGCAAACTCCCAGCGGCGTATTGCTTTGCCTCCGTCCACTTCCAAGTGCCAGAGGCGTATTGCTACGCCCCTCGTTCAAGGAAACCTCCAGCGGCGTATTGCTTTGCCTCCGTCGACTTCCAAGTGCCAGCGGCGTATTGCTTCGCCCCTCGGTCAAGGAAATCGCCAGCGGCGTATTACTTTCGCTTCGCTGTCAGCAAACTCCCTGCGGCGTATTGCTTTGCCTCCGTCGACTTCCAAGTGCCAGCCGCCTATTACTTCGCCCCTCTGTCAAGGAAATCTTCAGCGGCGTATTGCTTTCACCTCGCTGCAAGCAAACTCCCAGCGGCTTATTGCTTCGCCTCTCGGTCAAGGAAATCTCCAGGGGCGTATTGCTTTTGCCTCGCTGCAAGCAAACTCCCAGCGGCGTATTGCTTTGCCTCCGTCGACTTCCAAGTGCCAGCGGCGTATTACTTCGCCCCTCGGTCAAGGAAATCTTCAGCGGCGTATTGCTTTCATCTCGCTGCAAGCAAACTCCCAGCGGCGTATTGCTTTGCCTCCGTCGACTTCCAAGTGCCAGCGGCATATTGCTTCGCCCCTCGGTCAAGGAAATCGCCAGCGGCGTATTGCTTTCATCTCGCTGCAAGCAAACTCCCAGCGGCGTATTGCTTTGCCTCCGTCGACTTCCAAGTGCCAGCGGCATATTGCTTCGCCCCTCGGTCAAGGAAATCGCCAGCGGCGTATTGCTTTCGCCTCGCTGCAAGCAAACTCCCAGCGGCGTATTGCTTTGCCTCCGTCGACTTCCAAGTGCCAGCGGCGTATTGCTTCGCCCCTCGGTCAAGGAAATCTCCAGCGGCGTATTGCTTTCGCCTCGCTGCAAGCAAATTCCCAGCGGCGTATTGCTTTGCCTCCCTCGACTTCCAAGTGCCAGCGGCGTATTGCTTCGCCTCTCGCTCAAGGAAATCTCCAGCGGCGTATTGCTTTCGCCTCGCTGCAAGCAAACTCTCAACGGCGTATTGCTTTGCCTCCGTCGACTTCCAAGTGCCAGCGGTGTATTGCTTCGCCCCTCGGTCAAGGAAATCTCCAGCGGCATATTGCTTTCGCCTCGCTGCAAGCAAACTCCTAACGGCGTATTGCTTTGCCTCCGACGACTTCCAAGTGCCAGCGGCGTATTGCTTCGCCCCTCGGTCAAGGAAATCTCCAGCGGCGTATTGCTTTTGCCTCGCTGCAAGCAAACTCTCAACGGCGTATTGCTTTGCCTCCGTCGACTTCCAAGTGACAGCGGCGTATTGCTTCGCCCCTCGGTCAAGGAAATCTCCAGCGGCGTATTGCTTTCGCCTCGCTGCAAGCAAACTCCCAGCGGCGTATTGCTTTGCCTCCCTCGAATTCCAAGTGCCAGCGGCGTATTGCTTCGCCTCTCGGTCAAGGAAATCTCCAGCGGCGTATTGCTATCGCCTCGCTGCAAGCAAACTCTCAACGGCGTATTGCTTTGCCTCCGTCGACTTCCAAGTGCCAGCGGCGTATTGCTTCGCCCCTCGGTCAAGGAAATCTCCAGCGGCGTATTGCTTTTGCCTCGCTGCAAGCAAACTCTCAACGGCGTATTGCTTTGCCTCCGTCGACTTGCAAGTGCCAGCGGCGTATTGCTTCGCCTCTCGGTCAAGGAAATCTCCTGCGGCGTATTGCTTTTGCCTCGCTGCAAGCAAACTCCCAGCGGCGTATTGCTTTGCCTCCGTCCACTTCCAAGTGCCAGAGGCGTATTGCTACGCCCCTCGTTCAAGGAAACCTCCAGCGGCGTATTGCTTTGCCTCCGTCGACTTCCAAGTGCCAGCGGCGTATTGCTTCGCCCCTCGGTCAAGGAAATCTTCAGCGGCGTATTGCTTTCACCTCGCTGCAAGCAAACTCCCAGCGGCTTATTGCTTCGCCTCTCGGTCAAGGAAATCTCCAGGGGCGTATTGCTTTTGCCTCGCTGCAAGCAAACTCCCAGCGGCGTATTGCGTTGCCTCCGTCGACTTCCAAGTGCCAGCGGCGTATTGCTTCGCCCCTCGGTCAAGGAAATCTGCAGCGGCGTATTGCTTTCACCTCGCTGCAAGCAAACTCCCAGCGGCGTATTGCTTTCGCCTCGCTGCCAGCAAACTCCCAGCGGCGTATTGCTTTGCCTCCGTCGACTTCCAAGTGCCAGCGGCGTATTACTTCGCCCCTCGGTCAAGGAAATCTTCAGCGGCGTATTGCTTTCATCTCGCTGCAAGCAAACTCCCAGCGGCGTATTGCTTTGCCTCCGTCGACTTCCAAGTGCCAGCGGCATATTGCTTCGCCCCTCGGTCAAGGAAATCGCCAGCGGCGTATTGCTTTCGCCTCGCTGCAAGCAAACTCCCAGCGGCGTATTGCTTTGCCTCCGTCGACTTCCAAGTGCCAGCGGCGTATTGCTTCGCCCCTCGGTCAAGGAAATCTCCAGCGGCGTATTGCTTTCGCCTCGCTGCAAGCAAATTCCCAGCGGCGTATTGCTTTGCCTCCCTCGACTTCCAAGTGCCAGCGGCGTATTGCTTCGCCTCTCGCTCAAGGAAATCTCCAGCGGCGTATTGCTTTCGCCTCGCTGCAAGCAAACTCTCAACGGCGTATTGCTTTGCCTCCGTCGACTTCCAAGTGCCAGCGGTGTATTGCTTCGCCCCTCGGTCAAGGAAATCTCCAGCGGCATATTGCTTTCGCCTCGCTGCAAGCAAACTCCTAGCGGCGTATTGCTTTGCCTCCGACGACTTCCAAGTGCCAGCGGCGTATTGCTTCGCCCCTCGGTCAAGGAAATCTCCAGCGGCGTATTGCTTTTGCCTCGCTGCAAGCAAACTCTCAACGGCGTATTGCTTTGCCTCCGTCGACTTCCAAGTGACAGCGGCGTATTGCTTCGCCCCTCGGTCAAGGAAATCTCCAGCGGCGTATTGCTTTCGCCTCGCTGCAAGCAAACTCCCAGCGGCGTATTGCTTTGCCTCCCTCGAATTCCAAGTGCCAGCGGCGTATTGCTTCGCCTCTCGGTCAAGGAAATCTCCAGCGGCGTATTGCTATCGCCTCGCTGCAAGCAAACTCTCAACGGCGTATTGCTTTGCCTCCGTCGACTTCCAAGTGCCAGCGGCGTATTGCTTCGCCCCTCGGTCAAGGAAATCTCCAGCGGCGTATTGCTTTTGCCTCGCTGCAAGCAAACTCTCAACGGCGTATTGCTTTGCCTCCGTCGACTTGCAAGTGACAGCGGCGTATTGCTTCGCCCCTCGGTCAAGGAAATCTCCAGCGGCGTATTGCTTTCGCCTCGCTGCAAGCAAGCTCCCAGCGGCGTATTGCTTTGCCTCCGTCGACTTCCATGTGCCAGCGGCGTAATGCTTCGCCCCTCGGTCAAGGAAATCTCCAGCGGCGTATTGCTTTCGCCTCGCTGCAAGCAAACTCCCAGTGGCGTATTGCTTTGCCTCCGTCGACTTCCAAGTGCCAGCGGCGTATTGCTTCGCCCCTCGGTCAAGGAAATCTCCAGCGGCATATTGCTTTCGCCTCGCTGCAAGCAAACTCCTAGCGGCGTATTGCTTTCGCCTCGCTGCCAGCAAACTCCCAGCGGCGTATTGCTTTGCCTCCCTCGAATTCCAAGTGCCAGCGGCGTATTGCTTCGCCCCTCTGTCAAGGAAATCTTCAGCGGCGTATTGCTTTCACCTCGCTGCAAGCAAACTCCCAGCGGCTTATTGCTTCGCCTCTCGGTCAAGGAAATCTCCAGGGGCGTATTGCTTTTGCCTCGCTGCAAGCAAACTCCCAGCGGCGTATTGCGTTGCCTCCGTCGACTTCCAAGTGCCAGCGGCGTATTGCTTCGCCCCTCGGTCAAGGAAATCTGCAGCGGCGTATTGCTTTCACCTCGCTGCAAGCAAACTCCCAGCGGCGTATTGCTTTCGCCTCGCTGCCAGCAAACTCCCAGCGGCGTATTGCTTTGCCTCCGTCGACTTCCAAGTGCCAGCGGCGTATTACTTCGCCCCTCGGTCAAGGAAATCTTCAGCGGCGTATTGCTTTCATCTCGCTGCAAGCAAACTCCCAGCGGCGTATTGCTTTGCCTCCGTCGACTTCCAAGTGCCAGCGGCATATTGCTTCGCCCCTCGGTCAAGGAAATCTGCAGCGGCGTATTGCTTTCACCTCGCTGCAAGCAAACTCCCAGCGGCGTATTGCTTCGCCTCTAGGTCAAGGAAATCTCCAGCGGCGTATTGCTTTTGCCTCGCTGCAAGCAAACTCCCAGCGGCGTATTGCGTTGCCTCCGTCGACTTCCAAGTGCCAGCGGCGTATTGCTTCGCCTCTCGGTCAACGAAATCTCCTGCGGCGTATTGCTTTTGCCTCGCTGCAAGCAAACTCCCAGCGGCGTATTGCTTTGCCTCCGTCCACTTCCAAGTGCCAGAGGCGTATTGCTACGCCCCTCGTTCAAGGAAACCTCCAGCGGCGTATTGCTTTGCCTCCGTCGACTTCCAAGTGCCAGCGGCGTATTGCTTCGCCCCTCGGTCAAGGAAATCGCCAGCGGCGTATTACTTTCGCTTCGCTGTCAGCAAACTCCCTGCGGCGTATTGCTTTGCCTCCGTCGACTTCCAAGTGCCAGCCGCCTATTACTTCGCCCCTCTGTCAAGGAAATCTTCAGCGGCGTATTGCTTTCACCTCGCTGCAAGCAAACTCCCAGCGGCTTATTGCTTCGCCTCTCGGTCAAGGAAATCTCCAGGGGCGTATTGCTTTTGCCTCGCTGCAAGCAAACTCCCAGCGGCGTATTGCGTTGCCTCCGTCGACTTCCAAGTGCCAGCGGCGTATTGCTTCGCCCCTCGGTCAAGGAAATCTGCAGCGGCGTATTGCTTTCACCTCGCTGCAAGCAAACTCCCAGCGGCGTATTGCTTTCGCCTCGCTGCCAGCAAACTCCCAGCGGCGTATTGCTTTGCCTCCGTCGACTTCCAAGTGCCAGCGGCGTATTACTTCGCCCCTCGGTCAAGGAAATCTTCAGCGGCGTATTGCTTTCATCTCGCTGCAAGCAAACTCCCAGCGGCGTATTGCTTTGCCTCCGTCGACATCCAAGTGCCAGCGGCGTAATGCTTCGCCCCTCGGTCAAGGAAATCGCCAGCGGCGTATTGCTTTCGCCTCGCTGCAAGCAAACTCCCAGCGGCGTATTGCTTTGCCTCCGTCGACTTCCAAGTGCCAGCGGCGTATTGCTTCGCCTCTCGCTCAAGGAAATCTCCAGCGGCGTATTGCTTTCGCCTCGCTGCAAGCAAACTCTCAACGGCGTATTGCTTTGCCTCCGTCGACTTCCAAGTGCCAGCGGTGTATTGCTTCGCCCCTCGGTCAAGGAAATCTCCAGCGGCATATTGCTTTCGCCTCGCTGCAAGCAAACTCCTAGCGGCGTATTGCTTTGCCTCCGACGACTTCCAAGTGCCAGCGGCGTATTGCTTCGCCCCTCGGTCAAGGAAATCTCCAGCGGCGTATTGCTTTTGCCTCGCTGCAAGCAAACTCTCAACGGCGTATTGCTTTGCCTCCGTCGACTTCCAAGTGACAGCGGCGTATTGCTTCGCCCCTCGGTCAAGGAAATCTCCAGCGGCGTATTGCTTTCGCCTCGCTGCAAGCAAACTCCCAGCGGCGTATTGCTTTGCCTCCCTCGAATTCCAAGTGCCAGCGGCGTATTGCTTCGCCTCTCGGTCAAGGAAATCTCCAGCGGCGTATTGCTATCGCCTCGCTGCAAGCAAACTCTCAACGGCGTATTGCTTTGCCTCCGTCGACTTCCAAGTGCCAGCGGCGTATTGCTTCGCCCCTCGGTCAAGGAAATCTCCAGCGGCGTATTGCTTTTGCCTCGCTGCAAGCAAACTCTCAACGGCGTATTGCTTTGCCTCCGTCGACTTGCAAGTGACAGCGGCGTATTGCTTCGCCCCTCGGTCAAGGAAATCTCCAGCGGCGTATTGCTTTCGCCTCGCTGCAAGCAAGCTCCCAGCGGCGTATTGCTTTGCCTCCGTCGACTTCCATGTGCCAGCGGCGTAATGCTTCGCCCCTCGGTCAAGGAAATCTCCAGCGGCGTATTGCTTTCGCCTCGCTGCAAGCAAACTCCCAGTGGCGTATTGCTTTGCCTCCGTCGACTTCCAAGTGCCAGCGGCGTATTGCTTCGCCCCTCGGTCAAGGAAATCTCCAGCGGCATATTGCTTTCGCCTCGCTGCAAGCAAACTCCTAGCGGCGTATTGCTTTCGCCTCGCTGCCAGCAAACTCCCAGCGGCGTATTGCTTTGCCTCCCTCGAATTCCAAGTGCCAGCGGCGTATTGCTTCGCCCCTCTGTCAAGGAAATCTTCAGCGGCGTATTGCTTTCACCTCGCTGCAAGCAAACTCCCAGCGGCTTATTGCTTCGCCTCTCGGTCAAGGAAATCTCCAGGGGCGTATTGCTTTTGCCTCGCTGCAAGCAAACTCCCAGCGGCGTATTGCGTTGCCTCCGTCGACTTCCAAGTGCCAGCGGCGTATTGCTTCGCCCCTCGGTCAAGGAAATCTGCAGCGGCGTATTGCTTTCACCTCGCTGTCAGCAAACTCCCTGCGGCGTATTGCTTTGCCTCCGTCGACTTCCAAGTGCCAGCCGCCTATTACTTCGCCCCTCTGTCAAGGAAATCTTCAGCGGCGTATTGCTTTCACCTCGCTGCAAGCAAACTCCCAGCGGCTTATTGCTTCGCCTCTCGGTCAAGGAAATCTCCAGGGGCGTATTGCTTTTGCCTCGCTGCAAGCAAACTCCCAGCGGCGTATTGCGTTGCCTCCGTCGACTTCCAAGTGCCAGCGGCGTATTGCTTCGCCCCTCGGTCAAGGAAATCTGCAGCGGCGTATTGCTTTCACCTCGCTGCAAGCAAACTCCCAGCGGCGTATTGCTTTCGCCTCGCTGCCAGCAAACTCCCAGCGGCGTATTGCTTTGCCTCCGTCGACTTCCAAGTGCCAGCGGCGTATTACTTCGCCCCTCGGTCAAGGAAATCTTCAGCGGCGTATTGCTTTCATCTCGCTGCAAGCAAACTCCCAGCGGCGTATTGCTTTGCCTCCGTCGACTTCCAAGTGCCAGCGGCGTAATGCTTCGCCCCTCGGTCAAGGAAATCGCCAGCGGCGTATTGCTTTCGCCTCGCTGCAAGCAAACTCCCAGCGGCGTATTGCTTTGCCTCCGTCGACTTCCAAGTGCCAGCGGCGTATTGCTTCGCCCCTCGGTCAAGGAAATCTCCAGCGGCGTATTGCTTTCGCCTCGCTGCAAGCAAACTCTCAACGGCGTATTGCTTTGCCTCCGTCGACTTCCAAGTGCCAGCGGTGTATTGCTTCGCCCCTCGGTCAAGGAAATCTCCAGCGGCATATTGCTTTCGCCTCGCTGCAAGCAAACTCCCAGCGGCGTATTGCTTTGCCTCCGTCGACTTCCAAGTGCCAGCGGCGTATTGCTTCGCCCCTCGGTCAAGGAAATCTCCAGCGGCGTATTGCTTTCGCCTCGCTGCAAGCAAACTCTCAACGGCGTATTGCTTTGCCTCCGTCGACTTCCAAGTGCCAGCGGTGTATTGCTTCGCCCCTCGGTCAAGGAAATCTCCAGCGGCATATTGCTTTCGCCTCGCTGCAAGCAAACTCCCAGCGGCGTATTGCTTTGCCTCCGTCGACTTCCAAGTGCCAGCGGCGTATTGCTTCGCCCCTCGGTCAAGGAAATCTCCAGCGGCGTATTGCTTTCGCCTCGCTGCAAGCAAACTCCCAGCGGCGTATTGCTTTGCCTCCGTCGACTTCCAAGTGCCAGCGGCGTATTGCTTCGCCCCTCGGTCAAGGAAATCTCCAGCGGCGTATTGCTTTCGCCTCGCTGCAAGCAAACTCCCAGCGGCGTATTGCTTTGCCTCCGTCCACTTCCAAGTGCCAGCGGCGTATTGCTACGCCCCTCGTTCAAGGAAATCTCCGGCGGCGTATTGCTTTCGCTTCTTTGCCGGCAAACTCCCAGCGGCGTAATGCTTTGCCTCCGTCGACTTCCAAGTGCCAGCGGCGTAATGCTTCGCCCCTCGGTCAAGGAAATCTCCAGCGGTGTATTGCTTTCAACTCGCCGCAAGCAAACTCCCAGCGGCGTATTGTTTTGCCTCCGTCGACTTCCAAGTGCCAGCGGCGTAATGCTTCGCCTCTCGGTCAAGGAAATCTCCAGCGGCGTATTGCTTTCGCTTCGCTGCCAGCAAACTCCCAGCGGCGTATTGTTTTGCCTCCGTCGACTTCCAAGTGCCAGCGGCGTATTACTTCGCTCCTCGGTCAAGGAAATCTTCAGCGGCGTATTGCTTTCACCTCGCTACAAGCAAACTCCCAGCGGCGTATTGCTTCGCCTCTCGGTCAAGGAAATCTCCAGCGGCGTATTGCTTTTGCCTCGCTGCAAGCAAACTCCCAGCGGCGTAATGCTTTGCCTCCGTCGACTTCCAAGTGCCAGCGGCGTATTGTTTCGCCCCTCGGCCAAGGAAATCGCCAGCGGCGTATTGCTTTCGCCTCGCTGCAAGCAAACTCCCAGCGGCGTATTGTTTTGCCTCCGTCGACTTCCAAGTGCCAGCGGCGTATTGCCTCGCCCCTCGGTCAAGGAAATCTCCAGCGGCGTATTGCTATCGCCTCGCTGCAAGCAAACTCCCAGCGGCGTATTGCGTTGCCTCCGTCGACTTCCAAGTGCCAGCGGCGTATTGCTTCGCCCCTCGGTCAAGGAAATCTCCAGCGGTGTATTGCTTTCACCTCGCCGCAAGCAAACTCCCTGCGGCGTATTGCTTTGCCTCCGTCGACTTCCAAGTGCCAGCGGCGTATTGCTTCGCCTCTCGGTCAAGGAAATCTCCAGCGGCGTAATGCTTTCGCTTCGCTGCCAGCAAACTCCCAGCGGCGTATTGTTTTGCCTCCGTCGACTTCCAAGTGCCAGCGGCGTATTGCTTCGCCCCGCGGTCAAGGAAATCTCCAGCGGCGTATTGCTTTCGCCTCGCTGCAAGCAAACTCCCAGCGGCGTATAGCTTTGTCTCCCTCGTCTTCCAAGTGCCAGCGGCGTATTGTTTCGCCCCTCGGTCAAGGAAATCTCCAGCGGCGTATTGCTTTCGCCTCGCTGCAAGCAAACTCCCAGCGGCGTATTGCTTTGCCTCCGTCCACTTCCAAGTGCCAGCGGCGTATTGCTACGCCCCTCGTTCAAGGAAATCTCCGGCGGCGTATTGCTTTCGCTTCTTTGCCGGCAAACTCCCAGCGGCGTAATGCTTTGCCTCCGTCGACTTCCAAGTGCCAGCGGCGTAATGCTTCGCCCCTCGGTCAAGGAAATCTCCAGCGGTGTATTGCTTTCAACTCGCCGCAAGCAAACTCCCAGCGGCGTATTGCTTTGCCTCCGTCGACTTCCAAGTGCCAGCGGCGTAATGCTTCGCCTCTCGGTCAAGGAAATCTCCAGCGGCGTATTGCTTTCGCTTCGCTGCCAGCAAACTCCCAGCGGCGTATTGTTTTGCCTCCGTCGACTTCCAAGTGCCAGCGGCGTATTACTTCGCTCCTCGGTCAAGGAAATCTTCAGCGGCGTATTGCTTTCACCTCGCTGCAAGCAAACTCCCAGCAGCGTATTGCTTCGCCTCTCGGTCAAGGAAATCTCCAGGGGCGTATTGCTTTTGCCTCGCTGCAAGCAAACTCCCAGCGGCGTATTGCGTTGCCTCCGTCGACTTCCAAGTGCCAGCGGCGTATTGCTTCGCCCCTCGGTCAAGGAAATCGCCAGCGGCGTATTGCTTTCGCCTCGCTGCAAGCAAACTCCCAGCGGCGTATTGCTTTGCCTCCGTCGACTTCCAAGTGCCAGCGGCGTATTGTTTCGCCTCTCGGTCAAGGAAATCTCCAGCGGCGTATTGCTTTCGCTTCGCTGCCAGCAAACTCCCAGCGGCGTATTGTTTTGCCTCCGTCGACTTCCAAGTGCCAGCGGCGTATTACTTCGCCCCTCGGTCAAGGAAATCTGCAGCGGCGTATTGCTTTCACCTCGCTGCAAGCAAACTCCCAGCGGCGTATTGCTTCGCCTCTAGGTCAAGGAAATCTCCAGCGGCGTATTGCTTTTGCCTCGCTGCAAGCAAACTCCCAGCGGCGTATTGCGTTGCCTCCGTCGACTTCCAAGTGCCAGCGGCGTATTGCTTCGCCTCTCGGTCAAGGAAATCTCCTGCGGCGTATTGCTTTTGCCTCGCTGCAAGCAAACTCCCAGCGGCGTATTGCTTTGCCTCCGTCCACTTCCAAGTGCCAGAGGCGTATTGCTACGCCCCTCGTTCAAGGAAACCTCCAGCGGCGTATTGCTTTGCCTCCGTCGACTTCCAAGTGCCAGCGGCGTATTGCTTCGCCCCTCGGTCAAGGAAATCGCCAGCGGCGTATTACTTTCGCTTCGCTGTCAGCAAACTCCCTGCGGCGTATTGCTTTGCCTCCGTCGACTTCCAAGTGCCAGCCGCCTATTACTTCGCCCCTCTGTCAAGGAAATCTTCAGCGGCGTATTGCTTTCACCTCGCTGCAAGCAAACTCCCAGCGGCTTATTGCTTCGCCTCTCGGTCAAGGAAATCTCCAGGGGCGTATTGCTTTTGCCTCGCTGCAAGCAAACTCCCAGCGGCGTATTGCGTTGCCTCCGTCGACTTCCAAGTGCCAGCGGCGTATTGCTTCGCCCCTCGGTCAAGGAAATCTGCAGCGGCGTATTGCTTTCACCTCGCTGCAAGCAAACTCCCAGCGGCGTATTGCTTTCGCCTCGCTGCCAGCAAACTCCCAGCGGCGTATTGCTTTGCCTCCGTCGACTTCCAAGTGCCAGCGGCGTATTACTTCGCCCCTCGGTCAAGGAAATCTTCAGCGGCGTATTGCTTTCATCTCGCTGCAAGCAAACTCCCAGCGGCGTATTGCTTTGCCTCCGTCGACTTCCAAGTGCCAGCGGCATATTGCTTCGCCCCTCGGTCAAGGAAATCGCCAGCGGCGTATTGCTTTCGCCTCGCTGCAAGCAAAGTCCCAGCGGCGTATTGCTTTGCCTCCGTCGACTTCCAAGTGCCAGCGGCGTATTGCTTCGCCCCTCGGTCAAGGAAATCTCCAGCGGCGTATTGCTTTCGCCTCGCTGCAAGCAAATTCCCAGCGGCGTATTGCTTTGCCTCCCTCGACTTCCAAGTGCCAGCGGCGTATTGCTTCGCCTCTCGCTCAAGGAAATCTCCAGCGGCGTATTGCTTTCGCCTCGCTGCAAGCAAACTCTCAACGGCGTATTGCTTTGCCTCCGTCGACTTCCAAGTGCCAGCGGTGTATTGCTTCGCCCCTCGGTCAAGGAAATCTCCAGCGGCATATTGCTTTCGCCTCGCTGCAAGCAAACTCCTAGCGGCGTATTGCTTTGCCTCCGACGACTTCCAAGTGCCAGCGGCGTATTGCTTCGCCCCTCGGTCAAGGAAATCTCCAGCGGCGTATTGCTTTTGCCTCGCTGCAAGCAAACTCTCAACGGCGTATTGCTTTGCCTCCGTCGACTTCCAAGTGACAGCGGCGTATTGCTTCGCCCCTCGGTCAAGGAAATCTCCAGCGGCGTATTGCTTTCGCCTCGCTGCAAGCAAACTCCCAGCGGCGTATTGCTTTGCCTCCCTCGAATTCCAAGTGCCAGCGGCGTATTGCTTCGCCTCTCGGTCAAGGAAATCTCCAGCGGCGTATTGCTATCGCCTCGCTGCAAGCAAACTCTCAACGGCGTATTGCTTTGCCTCCGTCGACTTCCAAGTGCCAGCGGCGTATTGCTTCGCCCCTCGGTCAAGGAAATCTCCAGCGGCGTATTGCTTTTCCTCGCTGCAAGCAAACTCTCAACGGCGTATTGCTTTGCCTCCGTCGACTTGCAAGTGACAGCGGCGTATTGCTTCGCCCCTCGGTCAAGGAAATCTCCAGCGGCGTATTGCTTTCGCCTCGCTGCAAGCAAGCTCCCAGCGGCGTATTGCTTTGCCTCCGTCGACTTCCATGTGCCAGCGGCGTAATGCTTCGCCCCTCGGTCAAGGAAATCTCCAGCGGCGTATTGCTTTCGCCTCGCTGCAAGCAAACTCCCAGTGGCGTATTGCTTTGCCTCCGTCGACTTCCAAGTGCCAGCGGCGTATTGCTTCGCCCCTCGGTCAAGGAAATCTCCAGCGGCATATTGCTTTCGCCTCGCTGCAAGCAAACTCCTAGCGGCGTATTGCTTTCGCCTCGCTGCCAGCAAACTCCCAGCGGCGTATTGCTTTGCCTCCCTCGAATTCCAAGTGCCAGCGGCGTATTGCTTCGCCCCTCTGTCAAGGAAATCTTCAGCGGCGTATTGCTTTCACCTCGCTGCAAGCAAACTCCCAGCGGCGTATTGTTTTGCCTCCGTCGACTTCCAAGTGCCAGCGGCGTATTGCCTCGCCCCTCGGTCAAGGAAATCTCCAGCGGCGTATTGCTATCGCCTCGCTGCAAGCAAACTCCCAGCGGCGTATTGCGTTGCCTCCGTCGACTTCCAAGTGCCAGCGGCGTATTGCTTCGCCCCTCGGTCAAGGAAATCTCCAGCGGTGTATTGCTTTCACCTCGCCGCAAGCAAACTCCCTGCGGCGTATTGCTTTGCCTCCGTCGACTTCCAAGTGCCAGCGGCGTATTGCTTCGCCTCTCGGTCAAGGAAATCTCCAGCGGCGTAATGCTTTCGCTTCGCTGCCAGCAAACTCCCAGCGGCGTATTGTTTTGCCTCCGTCGACTTCCAAGTGCCAGCGGCGTATTGCTTCGCCCCGCGGTCAAGGAAATCTCCAGCGGCGTATTGCTTTCGCCTCGCTGCAAGCAAACTCCCAGCGGCGTATTGCTTTGTCTCCCTCGTCTTCCAAGTGCCAGCGGCGTATTGTTTCGCCCCTCGGTCAAGGAAATCTCCAGCGGCGTATTGCTTTCGCCTCGCTGCAAGCAAACTCCCAGCGGCGTATTGCTTTGCCTCCGTCCACTTCCAAGTGCCAGCGGCGTATTGCTACGCCCCTCGTTCAAGGAAATCTCCGGCGGCGTATTGCTTTCGCTTCTTTGCCGGCAAACTCCCAGCGGCGTAATGCTTTGCCTCCGTCGACTTCCAAGTGCCAGCGGCGTAATGCTTCGCCCCTCGGTCAAGGAAATCTCCAGCGGTGTATTGCTTTCAACTCGCCGCAAGCAAACTCCCAGCGGCGTATTGCTTTGCCTCCGTCGACTTCCAACTGCCAGCGGCGTAATGCTTCGCCTCTCGGTCAAGGAAATCTCCAGCGGCGTATTGCTTTCGCTTCGCTGCCAGCAAACTCCCAGCGGCGTATTGTTTTGCCTCCGTCGACTTCCAAGTGCCAGCGGCGTATTACTTCGCTCCTCGGTCAAGGAAATCTTCAGCGGCGTATTGCTTTCACCTCGCTGCAAGCAAACTCCCAGCAGCGTATTGCTTCGCCTCTCGGTCAAGGAAATCTCCAGGGGCGTATTGCTTTTGCCTCGCTGCAAGCAAACTCCCAGCGGCGTATTGCGTTGCCTCCGTCGACTTCCAAGTGCCAGCGGCGTATTGCTTCGCCCCTCGGTCAAGGAAATCGCCAGCGGCGTATTGCTTTCGCCTCGCTGCAAGCAAACTCCCAGCGGCGTATTGCTTTGCCTCCGTCGACTTCCAAGTGCCAGCGGCGTATTGTTTCGCCTCTCGGTCAAGGAAATCTCCAGCGGCGTATTGCTTTCGCTTCGCTGCCAGCAAACTCCCAGCGGCGTATTGTTTTGCCTCCGTCGACTTCCAAGTGCCAGCGGCGTATTACTTCGCCCCTCGGTCAAGGAAATCTGCAGCGGCGTATTGCTTTCACCTCGCTGCAAGCAAACTCCCAGCGGCGTATTGCTTCGCCTCTAGGTCAAGGAAATCTCCAGCGGCGTATTGCTTTTGCCTCGCTGCAAGCAAACTCCCAGCGGCGTATTGCGTTGCCTCCGTCGACTTCCAAGTGCCAGCGGCGTATTGCTTCGCCTCTCGGTCAAGGAAATCTCCTGCGGCGTATTGCTTTTGCCTCGCTGCAAGCAAACTCCCAGCGGCGTATTGCTTTGCCTCCGTCCACTTCCAAGTGCCAGAGGCGTATTGCTACGCCCCTCGTTCAAGGAAACCTCCAGCGGCGTATTGCTTTGCCTCCGTCGACTTCCAAGTGCCAGCGGCGTATTGCTTCGCCCCTCGGTCAAGGAAATCGCCAGCGGCGTATTACTTTCGCTTCGCTGTCAGCAAACTCCCTGCGGCGTATTGCTTTGCCTCCGTCGACTTCCAAGTGCCAGCCGCCTATTACTTCGCCCCTCTGTCAAGGAAATCTTCAGCGGCGTATTGCTTTCACCTCGCTGCAAGCAAACTCCCAGCGGCTTATTGCTTCGCCTCTCGGTCAAGGAAATCTCCAGGGGCGTATTGCTTTTGCCTCGCTGCAAGCAAACTCCCAGCGGCGTATTGCGTTGCCTCCGTCGACTTCCAAGTGCCAGCGGCGTATTGCTTCGCCCCTCGTTCAAGGAAATCTGCAGCGGCGTATTGCTTTCACCTCGCTGCAAGCAAACTCCCAGCGGCGTATTGCTTTCGCCTCGCTGCCAGCAAACTCCCAGCGGCGTATTGCTTTGCCTCCGTCGACTTCCAAGTGCCAGCGGCGTATTACTTCGCCCCTCGGTCAAGGAAATCTTCAGCGGCGTATTGCTTTCATCTCGCTGCAAGCAAACTCCCAGCGGCGTATTGCTTTGCCTCCGTCGACTTCCAAGTGCCAGCGGCATATTGCTTCGCCCCTCGGTCAAGGAAATCGCCAGCGGCGTATTGCTTTCGCCTCGCTGCAAGCAAAGTCCCAGCGGCGTATTGCTTTGCCTCCGTCGACTTCCAAGTGCCAGCGGCGTATTGCTTCGCCCCTCGGTCAAGGAAATCTCCAGCGGCGTATTGCTTTCGCCTCGCTGCAAGCAAATTCCCAGCGGCGTATTGCTTTGCCTCCCTCGACTTCCAAGTGCCAGCGGCGTATTGCTTCGCCTCTCGCTCAAGGAAATCTCCAGCGGCGTATTGCTTTCGCCTCGCTGCAAGCAAACTCTCAACGGCGTATTGCTTTGCCTCCGTCGACTTCCAAGTGCCAGCGGTGTATTGCTTCGCCCCTCGGTCAAGGAAATCTCCAGCGGCATATTGCTTTCGCCTCGCTGCAAGCAAACTCCTAGCGGCGTATTGCTTTGCCTCCGACGACTTCCAAGTGCCAGCGGCGTATTGCTTCGCCCCTCGGTCAAGGAAATCTCCAGCGGCGTATTGCTTTTGCCTCGCTGCAAGCAAACTCTCAACGGCGTATTGCTTTGCCTCCGTCGACTTCCAAGTGACAGCGGCGTATTGCTTCGCCCCTCGGTCAAGGAAATCTCCAGCGGCGTATTGCTTTCGCCTCGCTGCAAGCAAACTCCCAGGGGCGTATTGCTTTGCCTCCCTCGAATTCCAAGTGCCAGCGGCGTATTGCTTCGCCTCTCGGTCAAGGAAATCTCCAGCGGCGTATTGCTATCGCCTCGCTGCAAGCAAACTCTCAACGGCGTATTGCTTTGCCTCCGTCGACTTCCAAGTGCCAGCGGCGTATTGCTTCGCCCCTCGGTCAAGGAAATCTCCAGCGGCGTATTGCTTTTGCCTCGCTGCAAGCAAACTCTCAACGGCGTATTGCTTTGCCTCCGTCGACTTGCAAGTGACAGCGGCGTATTGCTTCGCCCCTCGGTCAAGGAAATCTCCAGCGGCGTATTGCTTTCGCCTCGCTGCAAGCAAGCTCCCAGCGGCGTATTGCTTTGCCTCCGTCGACTTCCATGTGCCAGCGGCGTAATGCTTCGCCCCTCGGTCAAGGAAATCTCCAGCGGCGTATTGCTTTCGCCTCGCTGCAAGCAAACTCCCAGTGGCGTATTGCTTTGCCTCCGTCGACTTCCAAGTGCCAGCGGCGTATTGCTTCGCCCCTCGGTCAAGGAAATCTCCAGCGGCATATTGCTTTCGCCTCGCTGCAAGCAAACTCCTAGCGGCGTATTGCTTTCGCCTCGCTGCCAGCAAACTCCCAGCGGCGTATTGCTTTGCCTCCCTCGAATTCCAAGTGCCAGCGGCGTATTGCTTCGCCCCTCTGTCAAGGAAATCTTCAGCGGCGTATTGCTTTCACCTCGCTGCAAGCAAACTCCC
Organism: Nomada flava; assembly: GCA_951802745.1. Classification (NCBI taxonomy): domain Eukaryota; kingdom Metazoa; phylum Arthropoda; class Insecta; order Hymenoptera; family Apidae; genus Nomada; species Nomada flava. The sequence goes on along the minus strand of OX637901.1, from coordinate 12,065,381 downwards.
AGCGGCTTATTGCTTCGCCTCTCGGTCAAGGAAATCTCCAGGGGCGTATTGCTTTTGCCTCGCTGCAAGCAAACTCCCAGCGGCGTATTGCGTTGCCTCCGTCGACTTCCAAGTGCCAGCGGCGTATTGCTTCGCCCCTCGGTCAAGGAAATCTGCAGCGGCGTATTGCTTTCACCTCGCTGCAAGCAAACTCCCAGCGGCGTATTGCTTTCGCCTCGCTGCCAGCAAACTCCCAGCGGCGTATTGCTTTGCCTCCGTCGACTTCCAAGTGCCAGCGGCGTATTACTTCGCCCCTCGGTCAAGGAAATCTCCAGCGGCATATTGCTTTCGCCTCGCTGCAAGCAAACTCCTAGCGGCGTATTGCTTTGCCTCCGACGACTTCCAAGTGCCAGCGGCGTATTGCTTCGCCCCTCGGTCAAGGAAATCTCCAGCGGCGTATTGCTTTTGCCTCGCTGCAAGCAAACTCTCAACGGCGTATTGCTTTGCCTCCGTCGACTTCCAAGTGACAGCGGCGTATTGCTTCGCCCCTCGGTCAAGGAAATCTCCAGCGGCGTATTGCTTTCGCCTCGCTGCAAGCAAACTCCCAGCGGCGTATTGCTTTGCCTCCCTCGAATTCCAAGTGCCAGCGGCGTATTGCTTCGCCTCTCGGTCAAGGAAATCTCCAGCGGCGTATTGCTATCGCCTCGCTGCAAGCAAACTCTCAACGGCGTATTGCTTTGCCTCCGTCGACTTCCAAGTGCCAGCGGCGTATTGCTTCGCCCCTCGGTCAAGGAAATCTCCAGCGGCGTATTGCTTTTGCCTCGCTGCAAGCAAACTCTCAACGGCGTATTGCTTTGCCTCCGTCGACTTGCAAGTGACAGCGGCGTATTGCTTCGCCCCTCGGTCAAGGAAATCTCCAGCGGCGTATTGCTTTCGCCTCGCTGCAAGCAAGCTCCCAGCGGCGTATTGCTTTGCCTCCGTCGACTTCCATGTGCCAGCGGCGTAATGCTTCGCCCCTCGGTCAAGGAAATCTCCAGCGGCGTATTGCTTTCGCCTCGCTGCAAGCAAACTCCCAGTGGCGTATTGCTTTGCCTCCGTCGACTTCCAAGTGCCAGCGGCGTATTGCTTCGCCCCTCGGTCAAGGAAATCTCCAGCGGCATATTGCTTTCGCCTCGCTGCAAGCAAACTCCTAGCGGCGTATTGCTTTCGCCTCGCTGCCAGCAAACTCCCAGCGGCGTATTGCTTTGCCTCCCTCGAATTCCAAGTGCCAGCGGCGTATTGCTTCGCCCCTCTGTCAAGGAAATCTTCAGCGGCGTATTGCTTTCACCTCGCTGCAAGCAAACTCCCAGCGGCGTATTGTTTTGCCTCCGTCGACTTCCAAGTGCCAGCGGCGTATTGCCTCGCCCCTCGGTCAAGGAAATCTCCAGCGGCGTATTGCTATCGCCTCGCTGCAAGCAAACTCCCAGCGGCGTATTGCGTTGCCTCCGTCGACATCCAAGTGCCAGCGGCGTATTGCTTCGCCCCTCGGTCAAGGAAATCTCCAGCGGTGTATTGCTTTCACCTCGCCGCAAGCAAACTCCCTGCGGCGTATTGCTTTGCCTCCGTCGACTTCCAAGTGCCAGCGGCGTATTGCTTCGCCTCTCGGTCAAGGAAATCTCCAGCGGCGTAATGCTTTCGCTTCGCTGCCAGCAAACTCCCAGCGGCGTATTGTTTTGCCTCCGTCGACTTCCAAGTGCCAGCGGCGTATTGCTTCGCCCCGCGGTCAAGGAAATCTCCAGCGGCGTATTGCTTTCGCCTCGCTGCAAGCAAACTCCCAGCGGCGTATTGCTTTGTCTCCCTCGTCTTCCAAGTGCCAGCGGCGTATTGTTTCGCCCCTCGGTCAAGGAAATCTCCAGCGGCGTATTGCTTTCGCCTCGCTGCAAGCAAACTCCCAGCGGCGTATTGCTTTGCCTCCGTCCACTTCCAAGTGCCAGCGGCGTATTGCTACGCCCCTCGTTCAAGGAAATCTCCGGCGGCGTATTGCTTTCGCTTCTTTGCCGGCAAACTCCCAGCGGCGTAATGCTTTGCCTCCGTCGACTTCCAAGTGCCAGCGGCGTAATGCTTCGCCCCTCGGTCAAGGAAATCTCCAGCGGTGTATTGCTTTCAACTCGCCGCAAGCAAACTCCCAGCGGCGTATTGCTTTGCCTCCGTCGACTTCCAAGTGCCAGCGGCGTAATGCTTCGCCTCTCGGTCAAGGAAATCTCCAGCGGCGTATTGCTTTCGCTTCGCTGCCAGCAAACTCCCAGCGGCGTATTGTTTTGCCTCCGTCGACTTCCAAGTGCCAGCGGCGTATTACTTCGCTCCTCGGTCAAGGAAATCTTCAGCGGCGTATTGCTTTCACCTCGCTGCAAGCAAACTCCCAGCAGCGTATTGCTTCGCCTCTCGGTCAAGGAAATCTCCAGGGACGTATTGCTTTTGCCTCGCTGCAAGCAAACTCCCAGCGGCGTATTGCGTTGCCTCCGTCGACTTCCAAGTGCCAGCGGCGTATTGCTTCGCCCCTCGGTCAAGGAAATCGCCAGCGGCGTATTGCTTTCGCCTCGCTGCAAGCAAACTCCCAGCGGCGTATTGCTTTGCCTCCGTCGACTTCCAAGTGCCAGCGGCGTATTGTTTCGCCTCTCGGTCAAGGAAATCTCCAGCGGCGTATTGCTTTCGCTTCGCTGCCAGCAAACTCCCAGCGGCGTATTGTTATGCCTCCGTCGACTTCCAAGTGCCAGCGGCGTATTACTTCGCCCCTCGGTCAAGGAAATCTGCAGCGGCGTATTGCTTTCACCTCGCTGCAAGCAAACTCCCAGCGGCGTATTGCTTCGCCTCTAGGTCAAGGAAATCTCCAGCGGCGTATTGCTTTTGCCTCGCTGCAAGCAAACTCCCAGCGGCGTATTGCGTTGCCTCCGTCGACTTCCAAGTGCCAGCGGCGTATTGCTTCGCCTCTCGGTCAAGGAAATCTCCTGCGGCGTATTGCTTTTGCCTCGCTGCAAGCAAACTCCCAGCGGCGTATTGCTTTGCCTCCGTCCACTTCCAAGTGCCAGAGGCGTATTGCTACGCCCCTCGTTCAAGGAAACCTCCAGCGGCGTATTGCTTTGCCTCCGTCGACTTCCAAGTGCCAGCGGCGTATTGCTTCGCCCCTCGGTCAAGGAAATCGCCAGCGGCGTATTACTTTCGCTTCGCTGTCAGCAAACTCCCTGCGGCGTATTGCTTTGCCTCCGTCGACTTCCAAGTGCCAGCCGCCTATTACTTCGCCCCTCTGTCAAGGAAATCTTCAGCGGCGTATTGCTTTCACCTCGCTGCAAGCAAACTCCCAGCGGCTTATTGCTTCGCCTCTCGGTCAAGGAAATCTCCAGGGGCGTATTGCTTTTGCCTCGCTGCAAGCAAACTCCCAGCGGCGTATTGCGTTGCCTCCGTCGACTTCCAAGTGCCAGCGGCGTATTGCTTCGCCCCTCGGTCAAGGAAATCTGCAGCGGCGTATTGCTTTCACCTCGCTGCAAGCAAACTCCCAGCGGCGTATTGCTTTCGCCTCGCTGCCAGCAAACTCCCAGCGGCGTATTGCTTTGCCTCCGTCGACTTCCAAGTGCCAGCGGCGTATTACTTCGCCCCTCGGTCAAGGAAATCTTCAGCGGCGTATTGCTTTCATCTCGCTGCAAGCAAACTCCCAGCGGCGTATTGCTTTGCCTCCGTCGACTTCCAAGTGCCAGCGGCATATTGCTTCGCCCCTCGGTCAAGGAAATCGCCAGCGGCGTATTGCTTTCGCCTCGCTGCAAGCAAAGTCCCAGCGGCGTATTGCTTTGCCTCCGTCGACTTCCAAGTGCCAGCGGCGTATTGCTTCGCCCCTCGGTCAAGGAAATCTCCAGCGGCGTATTGCTTTCGCCTCGCTGCAAGCAAATTCCCAGCGGCGTATTGCTTTGCCTCCCTCGACTTCCAAGTGCCAGCGGCGTATTGCTTCGCCTCTCGCTCAAGGAAATCTCCAGCGGCGTATTGCTTTCGCCTCGCTGCAAGCAAACTCTCAACGGCGTATTGCTTTGCCTCCGTCGACTTCCAAGTGCCAGCGGTGTATTGCTTCGCCCCTCGGTCAAGGAAATCTCCAGCGGCATATTGCTTTCGCCTCGCTGCAAGCAAACTCCTAGCGGCGTATTGCTTTGCCTCCGACGACTTCCAAGTGCCAGCGGCGTATTGCTTCGCCCCTCGGTCAAGGAAATCTCCAGCGGCGTATTGCTTTTGCCTCGCTGCAAGCAAACTCTCAACGGCGTATTGCTTTGCCTCCGTCGACTTCCAAGTGACAGCGGCGTATTGCTTCGCCCCTCGGTCAAGGAAATCTCCAGCGGCGTATTGCTTTCGCCTCGCTGCAAGCAAACTCCCAGCGGCGTATTGCTTTGCCTCCCTCGAATTCCAAGTGCCAGCGGCGTATTGCTTCGCCTCTCGGTCAAGGAAATCTCCAGCGGCGTATTGCTATCGCCTCGCTGCAAGCAAACTCTCAACGGCGTATTGCTTTGCCTCCGTCGACTTCCAAGTGCCAGCGGCGTATTGCTTCGCCCCTCGGTCAAGGAAATCTCCAGCGGCGTATTGCTTTTGCCTCGCTGCAAGCAAACTCTCAACGGCGTATTGCTTTGCCTCCGTCGACTTGCAAGTGACAGCGGCGTATTGCTTCGCCCCTCGGTCAAGGAAATCTCCAGCGGCGTATTGCTTTCGCCTCGCTGCAAGCAAGCTCCCAGCGGCGTATTGCTTTGCCTCCGTCGACTTCCATGTGCCAGCGGCGTAATGCTTCGCCCCTCGGTCAAGGAAATCTCCAGCGGCGTATTGCTTTCGCCTCGCTGCAAGCAAACTCCCAGTGGCGTATTGCTTTGCCTCCGTCGACTTCCAAGTGCCAGCGGCGTATTGCTTCGCCCCTCGGTCAAGGAAATCTCCAGCGGCATATTGCTTTCGCCTCGCTGCAAGCAAACTCCTAGCGGCGTATTGCTTTCGCCTCGCTGCCAGCAAACTCCCAGCGGCGTATTGCTTTGCCTCCCTCGAATTCCAAGTGCCAGCGGCGTATTGCTTCGCCCCTCTGTCAAGGAAATCTTCAGCGGCGTATTGCTTTCACCTCGCTGCAAGCAAACTCCCAGCGGCTTATTGCTTCGCCTCTCGGTCAAGGAAATCTCCAGGGGCGTATTGCTTTTGCCTCGCTGCAAGCAAACTCCCAGCGGCGTATTGCGTTGCCTCCGTCGACTTCCAAGTGCCAGCGGCGTATTGCTTCGCCCCTCGGTCAAGGAAATCTGCAGCGGCGTATTGCTTTCACCTCGCTGCAAGCAAACTCCCAGCGGCGTATTGCTTTCGCCTCGCTGCCAGCAAACTCCCAGCGGCGTATTGCTTTGCCTCCGTCGACTTCCAAGTGCCAGCGGCGTATTACTTCGCCCCTCGGTCAAGGAAATCTCCAGCGGCATATTGCTTTCGCCTCGCTGCAAGCAAACTCCTAGCGGCGTATTGCTTTGCCTCCGACGACTTCCAAGTGCCAGCGGCGTATTGCTTCGCCCCTCGGTCAAGGAAATCTCCAGCGGCGTATTGCTTTTGCCTCGCTGCAAGCAAACTCTCAACGGCGTATTGCTTTGCCTCCGTCGACTTCCAAGTGACAGCGGCGTATTGCTTCGCCCCTCGGTCAAGGAAATCTCCAGCGGCGTATTGCTTTCGCCTCGCTGCAAGCAAACTCCCAGCGGCGTATTGCTTTGCCTCCCTCGAATTCCAAGTGCCAGCGGCGTATTGCTTCGCCTCTCGGTCAAGGAAATCTCCAGCGGCGTATTGCTATCGCCTCGCTGCAAGCAAACTCTCAACGGCGTATTGCTTTGCCTCCGTCGACTTCCAAGTGCCAGCGGCGTATTGCTTCGCCCCTCGGTCAAGGAAATCTCCAGCGGCGTATTGCTTTTGCCTCGCTGCAAGCAAACTCTCAACGGCGTATTGCTTTGCCTCCGTCGACTTGCAAGTGACAGCGGCGTATTGCTTCGCCCCTCGGTCAAGGAAATCTCCAGCGGCGTATTGCTTTCGCCTCGCTGCAAGCAAGCTCCCAGCGGCGTATTGTTTTGCCTCCGTCGACTTCCAAGTGCCAGCGGCGTAATGCTTCGCCCCTCGGTCAAGGAAATCTCCAGCGGCGTATTGCTTTCGCCTCGCTGCAAGCAAACTCCCAGTGGCGTATTGCTTTGCCTCCGTCGACTTCCAAGTGCCAGCGGCGTATTGCTTCGCCCCTCGGTCAAGGAAATCCCCAGCGGCGTATTGCTTTCGCCTCGCTGCAAGCAAACTACCAGCGGCGTATTGTTTTGCCTCCGCCGACTTCCAAGTGCCACCGGCGTAATGCTTCGCCCCTCGGTCAAGGAAATCTCCAACGGCGTATTGCTTTTGCCTCGCTGCAAGCAAACTCCCAGCGGCGTGTTTATTTGCCTCCGTCGACTTCCAAGTGCCAGCGGCGTATTACTTCGCCGCTCGGTCAAGGAAATCTTCAGCGGCGTATTGCTTTCACCTCGCTACAAGCAAACTCCCAGCGGCGTAATGCTTCGCCTCTCGGTCAAGGAAATCTCCAGCGGCGTATTGCTTTTGCCTCGCTGCAAGCAAACTCCCAGCGGCGTAATGCTTTGCCTCCGTCGACTTCCAAGTGCCAGCGGCGTATTGTTTCGCCCCTCGGCCAAGGAAATCGCCAGCGGCGTATTTCTTTCGCCTCGCTGCAAGCAAACTCCCAGCGGCGTATTGTTTTGCCTCCGTCGACTTCCAAGTGCCAGCGGCGTATTGCCTCGCTCCTCGGTCAAGGAAATCTCCAGCGGCGTATTGCTATCGCCTCGCTGCAAGCAAACTCCCAGCGGCGTATTGCGTTGCCTCCGTCGACTTCCAAGTGCCAGCGGCGTATTGCTTCGCCCCTCGGTCAAGGAAATCTCCAGCGGTGTATTGCTTTCACCTCGCCGCAAGCAAACTCCCTGCGGCGTATTGCTTTGCCTCCGTCGACTTCCAAGTGCCAGCGGCGTATTACTTCGCCTCTCGGTCAAGGAAATCTCCAGCGGCGTAATGCTTTCGCTTCGCTGCCAGCAAACTCCCAGCGGCGTATTGTTTTGCCTCCGTCGACTTCCAAGTGCCAGCGGCGTATTGCTTCGCCCCGCGGTCAAGGAAATCTCCAGCGGCGTATTGCTTTCGCCTCGCTGCAAGCAAACTCCCAGCGGCGTATTGCTTTGTCTCCCTCGTCTTCCAAGTGCCAGCGGCGTATTGCTTCGCCTCTCGGTCAAGGAAATCTCCAGCGGCGTATTGCTTTTGCCTCGCTGCAAGCAAACTCTCAACGGCGTATTGCTTTGCCTCCGTCGACTTCCAAGTGCCAGCGGCGTATTGCTTCGCCCCTCGGTCAAGGAAATCTTCAGCGGCGTATTGCTTTCATCTCGCTGCAAGCAAACTCCCAGCGGCGTATTGCTTTGCCTCCGTTGACTTCCAAGTGCCAGCGGCGTATTGCTTCGCCCCTCGGTCAAGGAAATCGCCAGCGGCGTATTGCTTTGCCTCCGTCAACTTCCAAGTGCCGGCGGCGTATTGCTTCGCCCCTCGGTCAAGGAAATCTCCAGCGGCGTATTGCTTTCGCCTCGCTGCAAGCAAACTCCCAGCGGCGTATTGCGTTGCCTCCGTCGACTTCCAAGTGCCAGCGGCGTATTGCTTCGCCCCTCGGTCAAGGAAATCGCCAGCGGCGTATTGCTTTCGCCTCGCTGCAAGCAAACTCCCAGCGGCGTATTGTTTTGCCTCCGTCCACTTCCAAGTGCCAGCGGCGTATTGCTTCGCCCCTCGATCAAGGAAATCTCGAGCGGCGTATTGTTTTCGCTTCGCTGCCAGCAAACTCCCAGCGGCGTATTGTTTTGCCTCCGTCGACTTCCAAGTGCCAGCGGCGTATTACTTCGCCCCTCGGTCAAGGAAATCTTCAGCGGCGTATTGCTTTCATCTCGCTGCAAGCAAACTCCCAGCGGCGTATTGCTTTGCCTCCGTTGACTTCCAAGTGCCAGCGGCGTATTGCTTCGCCCGTCGGTCAAGGAAATCGCCAGCGGCGTATTGCTTTGCCTCCGTCAACTTCCAAGTGCCAGCGGCGTATTGCTTCGCCCCTCGGTCAAGGAAATCTCCAGCGGCGTATTGCTTTCGCCTCGCTGCAAGCAAACTCCCAGCGGCGTGTTGCTTTGCCTCCGTCGACTTCCAAGTGCCAGCGGCGTATTACTTCGCCCCTCGGTCAAGGAAATCTTCAGCGGCGTATTGCTTTCACCTCGCTGCAAGCAAACTCCCAGCGGCGTATTGCTTCGCCTCTCGGTCAAGGAAATCTCCAGCGGCGTATTGCTTTTGCCTCGCTGCAAGCAAACTCCCAGCGGCGTAATGCTTTGCCTCCGTCGACTTCCAAGTGCCAGCGGCGTATTGCTTCGCCCCTCGGTCAAGGAAATATCCAGCGGCGTATTGCTTTCGCCTCGCTGCAAGCAAACTCCCTGCGGCGTATTGCTTTGCCTCCGTCGACTTCCAAGTGCCAGCGGCGTATTGCTTCGCCTCTCGGTCAAGGAAATCTCCAGCGGCGTAATGCTTTCGCTTCGCTGCCAGCAAACTCCCAGCGGCGTATTGTTTTGCCTCCGTCGACTTCCAAGTGCCAGCGGCGTATTACTTCGCCCCTCGGTCAAGGAAATCTTCAGCGGCGTATTGCTTTCACCTCGCTGCAAGCAAACTCCCAGCGGCGTATTGTTTCGCCTCTCGGTCAAGGAAATCTCCAGGGGCGTATTGCTTTTGCCTCGCTGCAAGCAAACTCCCAGCGGCGTATTGCGTTGCCTCCGTCCACTTCCAAGTGCCAGCGGCGTATTGCTTTGCCCCTCGTTCAAGGAAATCTCCAGCGGCGTATTGTTTTCGCTTCGCTGCCAGCAAACTCCCAGCGGCGTATTGCTTTGCCTCCGTCGACTTCCAAGTGCCAGCGGCGTATTACTTTGCCCCTCGGTCAAGGAAATCTTCAGCGGCGTATTGCTTTCACCTCGCTGCAAGCAAACTCCTAGCGGCGTATTGTTTCGCCTCTCGGTCAAGGAAATCTCCAGCGGCGTATTGCTTTCGCCTCGCTGCAAGCAAACTCCCAGCGGCGTATTGTTTTGCCTCCGTCGACTTCCAAGTGCCAGCGGCGTAATGCTTCGCCCTTCGGTCAAGGAAATCTTCAGCGGCGTATTGCTTTCAACTCGCTGCAAGCAAACTCCCAGCGGCGTATTGTTTTGCCTCCGTCGACTTCCAAGTGCCAGCGGCGTATTGCTTCGCCCCTCGGTCAAGGAAATCTCCAGCGGCGTATTGCTTTCGCCTCGCTGCAAGCAAACTCCCAGCGGCGTATTGCTTTGTCTCCCTCGACTTCCAAGTGCCAGCGGCGTATTGCTTCGCCTCTCGGTCAAGGAAATCTCCAGCGGCGTATTGCTTTTGCCTCGCTGCAAGCAAACTCTCAACGGCGTATTGCTTTGCCTCCGTCGACTTCCAAGTGCCAGCGGCGTATTGCTTCGCCCCTCGGTCAAGGAAATCTCCAGCGGCGAATTGCTTTCACCTCGCTGCAAGCAAACTCCCAGCGGCGTATTCCTTCGCCTCTCGGTCAAGGAAATCTCTAGGGGCGTATTGCTTTTGCCTCGCTGCAAGCAAACTCCCAGCGGCGTATTGCGTTGCCTCCGTCGACTTCCAAGTGCCAGCGGCGTATTGCTTCGCCCCTCGGTCAAGGAAATCGCCAGCGGCGTATTGCTTTCGCCTCGCTGCAAGCAAACTCCCAGCGGCGTATTGCTTTGCCTCCGTCCACTTCCAAGTGCCAGCGGCGTATTGCTACGCCCCTCGTTCAAGGAAATCACCGGCGGCGTATTGCTTTCGCTTCTTTGCCGGCAAACTCCCAGCGGCGTAATGCTTTGCCTCCGTCGACTTCCAAGTGCCAGCGGCGTAATGCTTCGCCCCTCGGTCAAGGAAATCTCCAGCGGTGTATTGCTTTCACCTCGCCGCAAGCAAACTCCCAGCGGCGTATTGCTTTGCCTCCGTCGACTTCCAAGTGCCAGCGGCGTAATGCTTCGCCTCTCGGTCAAGGAAATCTCCAGCGGCGTATTGCTTTCGCTTCGCTGCCAGCAAACTCCCAGCGGCGTATTGTTTTGCCTCCGTCGACTTCCAAGTGCCAGCGGCGTATTACTTCGCCCCTCGGTCAAGGAAATCTTCAGCGGCGTATTGCTTTCACCTCGCTGCAAGCAAACTCCCAGCAGCGTATTGCTTCGCCTCTCGGTCAAGGAAATCTCCAGGGGCGTATTGCTTTTGCCTCGCTGCAAGCAAACTCCCAGCGGCGTATTGCGTTGCCTCCGTCGACTTCCAAGTGCCAGCGGCGTATTGCTTCGCCCCTCGGTCAAGGAAATCGCCAGCGGCGTATTGCTTTCGCCTCGCTGCAAGCAAACTCCCAGCGGCGTATTGCTTTGCCTCCGTCGACTTCCAAGTGCCAGCGGCGTATTGTTTCGCCTCTCGGTCAAGGAAATCTCCAGCGGCGTATTGCTTTCGCTTCGCTGCCAGCAAACTCCCAGCGGCGTATTGTTTTGCCTCCGTCGACTTCCAAGTGCCAGCGGCGTATTACTTCGCCCCTCGGTCAAGGAAATCTGCAGCGGCGTATTGCTTTCACCTCGCTGCAAGCAAACTCCCAGCGGCGTATTGCTTCGCCTCTCGGTCAAGGAAATCTTCAGCGGCGTATTGCTTTCACCTCGCTGCAAGCAAACTCCCAGCGGCGTATTGTTTTGCCTCCGTCGACTTCCAAGTGCCAGCGGCGTATTGCCTCGCTCCTCGGTCAAGGAAATCTCCAGCGGCGTATTGCTATCGCCTCGCTGCAAGCAAACTCCCAGCGGCGTATTGCTTTGCCTCCGTCGACTTCCAAGTGCCAGCGGCGTATTGTTTCGCCCCTCGGCCAAGGAAATCGCCAGCGGCGTATTGCTTTCGCCTCGCTGCAAGCAAACTCCCAGCGGCGTATTGTTTTGCCTCCGTCGACTTCCAAGTGCCAGCGGCGTATTGCCTCGCTCCTCGGTCAAGGAAATCTCCAGCGGCGTATTGCTATCGCCTCGCTGCAAGCAAACTCCCAGCGGCGTATTGCGTTGCCTCCGTCGACTTCCAAGTGCCAGCGGCGTATTGCTTCGCCCCTCGGTCAAGGAAATCTCCAGCGGCGTATTGCTTTCGCCTCGCTGCAAGCAAACTCCCAGCGGCGTATTGCTTTGCCTCCCTCGAATTCCAAGTGCCAGCGGCGTATTGCTTCGCCTCTCGGTCAAGGAAATCTCCAGCGGCGTATTGCTATCGCCTCGCTGCAAGCAAACTCTCAACGGCGTATTGCTTTGCCTCCGTCGACTTCCAAGTGCCAGCGGCGTATTGCTTCGCCCCTCAGTCAAGGAAATCTCCAGCGGCGTATTGCTTTTGCCTCGCTGCAAGCAAACTCTCAACGGCGTATTGCTTTGCCTCCGTCGACTTGCAAGTGACAGCGGCGTATTGCTTCGCCCCTCGGTCAAGGAAATCTCCAGCGGCGTAATGCTTTCGCTTCGCTGCCAGCAAACTCCCAGCGGCGTATTGTTTTGCCTCCGTCGACTTCCAAGTGCCAGCGGCGTATTGCTTCGCCCCGCGGTCAAGGAAATCTCCAGCGGCGTATTGCTTTCGCCTCGCTGCAAGCAAACTCCCAGCGGCGTATTGCTTTGTCTCCCTCGTCTTCCAAGTGCCAGCGGCGTATTGCTTCGCCTCTCGGTCAAGGAAATCTCCAGCGGCGTATTGCTTTTGCCTCGCTGCAAGCAAACTCTCAACGGCGTATTGCTTTGCCTCCGTCGACTTCCAAGTGCCAGCGGCGTATTGCTTCGCCCCTCGGTCAAGGAAATCTTCAGCGGCGTATTGCTTTCATCTCGCTGCAAGCAAACTCCCAGCGGCGTATTGCTTTGCCTCCGTTGACTTCCAAGTGCCAGCGGCGTATTGCTTCGCCCCTCGGTCAAGGAAATCGCCAGCGGCGTATTGCTTTGCCTCCGTCAACTTCCAAGTGCCGGCGGCGTATTGCTTCGCCCCTCGGTCAAGGAAATCTCCAGCGGCGTATTGCTTTCGCCCCGCTGCAAGCAAACTCCCAGCGGCGTATTGCGTTGCCTCCGTCGACTTCCAAGTGCCAGCGGCGTATTGCTTCGCCCCTCGGTCAAGGAAATCGCCAGCGGCGTATTGCTTTCGCCTCGCTGCAAGCAAACTCCCAGCGGCGTATTGCTTTGCCTCCGTCCACTTCCAAGTGCCAGCGGCGTATTGCTTCGCCCCTCGATCAAGGAAATCTCGAGCGGCGTATTGTTTTCGCTTCGCTGCCAGCAAACTCCCAGCGGCGTATTGTTTTGCCTCCGTCGACTTCCAAGTGCCAGCGGCGTATTACTTCGCCCCTCGGTCAAGGAAATCTTCAGCGGCGTATTGCTTTCATCTCGCTGCAAGCAAACTCCCAGCGGCGTATTGCTTTGCCTCCGTTGACTTCCAAGTGCCAGCGGCGTATTGCTTCGCCCCTCGGTCAAGGAAATCGCCAGCGGCGTATTGCTTTGCCTCCGTCAACTTCCAAGTGCCAGCGGCGTATTGCTTCGCCCCTCGGTCAAGGAAATCTCCAGCGGCGTATTGCTTTCGCCTCGCTGCAAGCAAACTCCCAGCGGCGTGTTGCTTTGCCTCCGTCGACTTCCAAGTGCCAGCGGCGTATTACTTCGCCCCTCGGTCAAGGAAATCTTCAGCGGCGTATTGCTTTCACCTCGCTGCAAGCAAACTCCCAGCGGCGTAATGCTTTGCCTCCGTCGACTTCCAAGTGCCAGCGGCGTATTGCTTCGCCCCTCGGTCAAGGAAATCTCCAGCGGCGTATTGCTTTCGCCTCGCTGCAAGCAAACTCCCTGCGGCGTATTGCTTTGCCTCCGTCGACTTCCAAGTGCCAGCGGCGTATTGCTTCGCCTCTCGGTCAAGGAAATCTCCAGCGGCGTAATGCTTTCGCTTCGCTGCCAGCAAACTCCCAGCGGCGTATTGTTTTGCCTCCGTCGACTTCCAAGTGCCAGCGGCGTATTACTTCGCCCCTCGGTCAAGGAAATCTTCAGCGGCGTATTGCTTTCACCTCGCTGCAAGCAAACTCCCAGCGGCGTATTGTTTCGCCTCTCGGTCAAGGAAATCTCCAGGGGCGTATTGCTTTTGCCTCGCTGCAAGCAAACTCCCAGCGGCGTATTGCGTTGCCTCCGTCCACTTCCAAGTGCCAGCGGCGTATTGCTTTGCCCCTCGTTCAAGGAAATCTCCAGCGGCGTATTGTTTTCGCTTCGCTGCCAGCAAACTCCCAGCGGCGTATTGCTTTGCCTCCGTCGACTTCCAAGTGCCAGCGGCGTATTACTTTGCCCCTCGGTCAAGGAAATCTTCAGCGGCGTATTGCTTTCACCTCGCTGCAAGCAAACTCCTAGCGGCGTATTGTTTCGCCTCTCGGTCAAGGAAATCTCCAGCGGCGTATTGCTTTCGCCTCGCTGCAAGCAAACTCCCAGCGGCGTATTGTTTTGCCTCCGTCGACTTCCAAGTGCCAGCGGCGTAATGCTTCGCCCTTCGGTCAAGGAAATCTTCAGCGGCGTATTGCTTTCAACTCGCTGCAAGCAAACTCCCAGCGGCGTATTGTTTTGCCTCCGTCGACTTCCAAGTGCCAGCGGCGTATTGCTTCGCCCCTCGGTCAAGGAAATCTCCAGCGGCGTATTGCTTTCGCCTCGCTGCAAGCAAACTCCCAGCGGCGTATTGCTTTGTCTCCCTCGACTTCCAAGTGCCAGCGGCGTATTGCTTCGCCTCTCGGTCAAGGAAATCTCCAGCGGCGTATTGCTTTTGCCTCGCTGCAAGCAAACTCTCAACGGCGTATTGCTTTGCCTCCGTCGACTTCCAAGTGCCAGCGGCGTATTGCTTCGCCCCTCGGTCAAGGAAATCTCCAGCGGCGAATTGCTTTCACCTCGCTGCAAGCAAACTCCCAGCGGCGTATTCCTTCGCCTCTCGGTCAAGGAAATCTCTAGGGGCGTATTGCTTTTGCCTCGCTGCAAGCAAACTCCCAGCAGCGTATTGCGTTGCCTCCGTCGACTTCCAAGTGCCAGCGGCGTATTGCTTCGCCCCTCGGTCAAGGAAATCGCCAGCGGCGTATTGCTTTCGCCTCGCTGCAAGCAAACTCCCAGCGGCGTATTGCTTTGCCTCCGTCCACTTCCAAGTGCCAGCGGCGTATTGCTACGCCCCTCGTTCAAGGAAATCACCGGCGGCGTATTGCTTTCGCTTCTTTGCCGGCAAACTCCCAGCGGCGTAATGCTTTGCCTCCGTCGACTTCCAAGTGCCAGCGGCGTAATGCTTCGCCCCTCGGTCAAGGAAATCTCCAGCTGTGTATTGCTTTCACCTCGCCGCAAGCAAACTCCCAGCGGCGTATTGCTTTGCCTCCGTCGACTTCCAAGTGCCAGCGGCGTAATGCTTCGCCTCTCGGTCAAGGAAATCTCCAGCGGCGTATTGCTTTCGCTTCGCTGCCAGCAAACTCCCAGCGGCGTATTGTTTTGCCTCCGTCGACTTCCAAGTGCCAGCGGCGTATTACTTCGCCCCTCGGTCAAGGAAATCTTCAGCGGCGTATTGCTTTCACCTCGCTGCAAGCAAACTCCCAGCAGCGTATTGCTTCGCCTCTCGGTCAAGGAAATCTCCAGGGGCGTATTGCTTTTGCCTCGCTGCAAGCAAACTCCCAGCGGCGTATTGCGTTGCCTCCGTCGACTTCCAAGTGCCAGCGGCGTATTGCTTCGCCCCTCGGTCAAGGAAATCGCCAGCGGCGTATTGCTTTCGCCTCGCTGCAAGCAAACTCCCAGCGGCGTATTGCTTTGCCTACGTCGACTTCCAAGTGCCAGCGGCGTATTGTTTCGCCTCTCGGTCAAGGAAATCTCCAGCGGCGTATTGCTTTCGCTTCGCTGCCAGCAAACTCCCAGCGGCGTATTGTTTTGCCACCGTCGACTTCCAAGTGCCAGCGGCGTATTACTTCGCCCCTCGGTCAAGGAAATCTGCAGCGGCGTATTGCTTTCACCTCGCTGCAAGCAAACTCCCAGCGGCGTATTGCTTCGCCTCTCGGTCAAGGAAATCTCCAGCGGCGTATTGCTTTTGCCTCGCTGCAAGCAAACTCCCAGCGGCGTATTGCGTTGCCTCCGTCGACTTCCAAGTGCCAGCGGCGTATTGCTTCGCCTCTCGGTTAAGGAAATCTCCTGCGGCGTATTGCTTTTGCCTCGCTGCAAGCAAACTCCCAGCGGCGTATTGCTTTGCCTCCGTCCACTTCCAAGTGCCAGAGGCGTATTGCTACGCCCCTCGTTCAAGGAAACCTCCAGCGGCGTATTGCTTTGCCTCCGTCGACTTCCAAGTGCCAGCGGCGTATTGCTTCGCCCCTCGGTCAAGGAAATCGCCAGCGGCGTATTACTTTCGCTTCGCTGTCAGCAAACTCCCTGCGGCGTATTGCTTTGCCTCCGTCGACTTCCAAGTGCCAGCCGCCTATTACTTCGCCCCTCTGTCAAGGAAATCTTCAGCGGCGTATTGCTTTCACCTCGCTGCAAGCAAACTCCCAGCGGCTTATTGCTTCGCCTCTCGGTCAAGGAAATCTCCAGGGGCGTATTGCTTTTGCCTCGCTGCAAGCAAACTCCCAGCGGCGTATTGCGTTGCCTCCGTCGACTTCCAAGTGCCAGCGGCGTATTGCTTCGCCCCTCGGTCAAGGAAATCTGCAGCGGCGTATTGCTTTCACCTCGCTGCAAGCAAACTCCCAGCGGCGTATTGCTTTCGCCTCGCTGCCAGCAAACTCCCAGCGGCGTATTGCTTTGCCTCCGTCGACTTCCAAGTGCCAGCGGCGTATTACTTCGCCCCTCGGTCAAGGAAATCTTCAGCGGCGTATTGCTTTCATCTCGCTGCAAGCAAACTCCCAGCGGCGTATTGCTTTGCCTCCGTCGACTTCCAAGTGCCAGCGGCGTATTGCTTCGCCCCTCGGTCAAGGAAATCGCCAGCGGCGTATTGCTTTCGCCTCGCTGCAAGCAAACTCCCTGCGGCGTATTGCTTTGCCTCCGTCGACTTCCAAGTGCCAGCGGCGTATTGCTTCGCCTCTCGGTCAAGGAAATCTCCAGCGGCGTAATGCTTTCGCTTCGCTGCCAGCAAACTCCCAGCGGCGTATTGTTTTGCCTCCGTCGACTTCCAAGTGCCAGCGGCGTATTACTTCGCCCCTCGGTCAAGGAAATCTTCAGCGGCGTATTGCTTTCACCTCGCTGCAAGCAAACTCCCAGCGGCGTATTGTTTCGCCTCTCGGTCAAGGAAATCTCCAGGGGCGTATTGCTTTCACCTCGCTGCAAGCAAACTCCCAGCGGCGTATTGCTTTCGCCTCGCTGCCAGCAAACTCCCAGCGGCGTATTGCTTTGCCTCCGTCGACTTCCAAGTGCCAGCGGCGTATTACTTCGCCCCTCGGTCAAGGAAATCTTCAGCGGCGTATTGCTTTCATCTCGCTGCAAGCAAACTCCCAGCGGCGTATTGCTTTGCCTCCGTCGACTTCCAAGTCCCAGCGGCGTATTGCTTTGCCTCCCTCGAATTCCAAGTGCCAGCGGCGTATTGCTTCGCCTTTCGGTCAAGGAAATCTCCAGCGGCGTATTGCTTTCGCCTCGCTGAAAGCAAACTCTCAACGGCGTATTGCTTTGCCTCCGTCGACTTCCAAGTGCCAGCGGCGTATTGCTTCGCCCCTCGGTCAAGGAAATCTCCAGCGGCGTATTGCTTTCGCCTCGCTGCAAGCAAACTCCCAGCGGCGTATTGCTTTGCCTCCGTCGACGTCCAAGTGCCAGCGGCGTATTGCTTCGCCCCTCGGTCAAGGAAATCTCCAGCGGCGTATTGCTTTCGCCTCGCTGAAAGCAAACTCTCAACGGCGTATTGCTTTGCCTCCGACGACTTCCAAGTGCCAGCGGCGTATTGCTTCGCCCCTCGGTCATGGAAATCTACAGCGGCGTATTGCTTTCACCTCGCTGCAAGCAAACTCCCAGCGGCTTATTGCTTCGCCTCTCGGTCAAGGAAATCTCCAGCGGCGTATTGCATTCGCTTCGCTGCCAGCAAACTCCCAGCGGCGTATTGCTTTCGCCTCGCTGCCAGCAAACTCCCAGCGGCGTATTGCTTTGCCTCCGTCGACTTCCAAGTGCCAGCGGCGTATTACTTCGCCCCTCGGTCAAGGAAATCTTCAGCGGCGTATTGCTTTCATCTCGCTGCAAGCAAACTCCCAGCGGCGTAGTGCTTTGCCTCCGTCGACTTCCAAGTGCCAGCGGCGTATTGCTTCGCCCCTCGGTCAAGGAAATCGCCAGCGGCGTATTGCTTTCGCCTCGCTGCAAGCAAACTCCCAGCGGCGTATTGCTTTGCCTCCGTCGACTTCCAAGTGCCAGCGGCGTATTGCTTCGCCCCTCGGTCAAGGAAATCTCCAGCGGCGTATTTCTTTCGCCTCGCTGCAAGCAAACTCCCAGCGGCGTATTGTTTTGCCTCCGTCGACTTCCAAGTGCCAGCGGCGTATTGCTTCGCCCCTCGGTCAAGGAAATCTCCAGCGGCGTATTGCTTTCGCCTCGCTGCAAGCAAATTCCCAGCGGCGTATTGCTTTGCCTCCCTCGACTTCCAAGTGCCAGCGGCGTAATGCTTCGCCTCTCGGTCAAGGAAATCTCCAGCGGCGTATTGCTTTCGCCTCGCTGCAAGCAAACTCTCAACGGCGTATTGCTTTGCCTCCGTCGACTTCCAAGTGCCAGCGGTGTATTGCTTCGCCCCTCGGTCAAGGAAATCTCCAGCGGCATATTGCTTTCGCCTCGCTGCAAGCAAACTCCCAGCGGCGTATTGCTTTGCCTCCGTCGACTTCCAAGTGCCAGCGGCGTATTGCTTCGCCCCTCGGTCAAGGAAATCTCCAGCGGCGTATTGCTTTTGCCTCGCTGCAAGCAAACTCTCAACGGCGTATTGCTTTGCCTCCGTCGACTTCCAAGTGACAGCGGCGTATTGCTTCGCCACTCGGTCAAGGAAATCTCCAGCGGCGTATTGCTTTCGCCTCGCTGCAAGCAAACTCCCAGCGGCGTATTGCTTTGCCTCCCTCGAATTCCAAGTGCCAGCGGCGTATTGCTTCGCCTCTCGGTCAAGGAAATCTCCAGCGGCGTATTGCTTTCGCCTCGCTGCAAGCAAACTCTCAACGGCGTAATGCTTTGCCTCCGTCGACTTCCAAGTGCCAGCGGCGTATTGCTTCGCCCCTCGGTCAACGAAATCTCCAGCGGCGTATTGCTTTTGCCTCGCTGCAAGCAAACTCTCAACGGCGTATTGCTTTGCCTCCGTCGACTTCCAAGTGACAGCGGCGTATTGCTTCGCCCCTCGGTCAAGGAAATCTCCAGCGGCGTATTGCTTTCGCCTCGCTGCAAGCAAGCTCCCAGCGGCGTATTGCTTTGCCTCCCTCGAATTCCAAGTGCCAGCGGCGTATTGCTTCGCCTTTCGGTCAAGGAAATCTCCAGCGGCGTATTGCTTTCGCCTCGCTGAAAGCAAACTCTCAACGGCGTATTGCTTTGCCTCCGTCGACTTCCAAGTGCCAGCGGCGTATTGCTTCGCCCCTCGGTCAAGGAAATCTCCAGCGGCGTATTGCTTTCGCCTCGCTGCAAGCAAACTCCCAGCGGCGTATTGCTTTGCCTCCGTCGACGTCCAAGTGCCAGCGGCGTATTGCTTTCGCCTCGCTGAAAGCAAACTCTCAACGGCGTATTGCTTTGCCTCCGACGACTTCCAAGTGCCAGCGGCGTATTGCTTCGCCCCTCGGTCATGGAAATCTACAGCGGCGTATTGCTTTCACCTCGCTGCAAGCAAACTCCCAGCGGCTTATTGCTTCGCCTCTCGGTCAAGGAAATCTCCAGCGGCATATTGCATTCGCTTCGCAGCCAGCAAACTCCCAGCGGGGTATTGTTTTGCCTCCGTCGACTTCCAAGTGCCAGCGGCGTATTGCTTCGCCCCTCGGTCAAGGAAATCTCCAGCGGCGTATTGCTTTCGCCTCGCTGCAAGCAAACTCCCAGCGGCGTATTGCTTTGCCTCCGTCGACGTCCAAGTGCCAGCGGCGTATTGCTTCGCCCCTCGGTCAAGGAAATCTCCAGCGGCGTATTGCTTTCGCCTCGCTGAAAGCAATCTCTCAACGGCGTATTGCTTTGCCTCCGACGACTTCCAAGTGCCAGCGGCGTATTGCTTCGCCCCTCGGTCATGGAAATCTACAGCGGCGTATTGCTTTCACCTCGCTGCAAGCAAACTCCCAGCGGCTTATTGCTTCGCCTCTCGGTCAAGGAAATCTCCAGCGGCGTATTGCATTCGCTTCGCTGCCAGCAAACTCCCAGCGGGGTATTGTTTTGCCTCCGTCGACTTCCAAGTGCCAGCGGCGTATTACTTCGCCCCTCGGTCAAGGAAATCTGCAGCGGCGTATTGCTTTCACCTCGCTGCAAGCAAACTCCCAGCGGCGTATTGCTTCGCCTCTCGGTCAAGGAGATCTCCAGCGGCGTATAGCTTTTGCCTCGCTGCAAGCAAACTCCCAGCGGCGTATTGCTTTGCCTCCATCGACTTCCAAGTGCCAGCGGCGTATTGCTTCGCCCCTCGGTCAAGGAAATCTCCAGCGGCGTATTGCTTTCACCTCGCTGCCAGCAAACTCCCAGCGGCGTATTGCTTCGCCTCTCGGTCAAGGAAATCTCCAGCGGCGAATTGCTTTCGCCTCGCTGCAAGCAAACCCCCAGCGGCGTATTGTTTTGCCTCCGTCGACTTCCAAGTGCCAGCGGCGTATTGTTTCGCCCCTCGGTCAAGGAAATCTCCAGCGGCGTATTGCTTTGTCTCCGTCGACTTCCAAGTGCCAGCGGCGTATTGCTTCGCCCCTCGGTCAAGGAAATCTCCAGCGGCGTATTGCTTTCACCTCGCTGCCAGCAAACTCCCAGCGGCGTATAGCTTCGCCCCTCGGTCAAGGAAATCTCCAGCGGCGTATTGCTTTCGCCTCGCTGCAAGCAAACTCCCAGCGGCGTATTGCTTTGCCTCCGTCGACTTCCAAGTGCCAGCGGCGTATTGCTTCGCCCCTCGGTCAAGGAAATCTCCAGCGGCGTATTACTTCGCCCCTCGGTCAAGGAAATCTCCAGCGGCGTATTGCTTTTGCCTCGCTGCAAGCAAACTCTCAACGGCGTATTGCTTTGCCTCCGTCGACTTCCAAGTGACAGCGGCGTATTGCTTCGCCCCTCGGTCAAGGAAATCTCCAGCGGCGTATTGCTTTCGCCTCGCTGCAAGCAAACTCCCAGCGGCGTATTGCTTTGCCTCCCTCGAATTCCAAGTGCCAGCGGCGTATTGCTTCGCCTCTCGGTCAAGGAAATCTCCAGCGGCGTATTGCTTTCGCCTCGCTGCAAGCAAACTCTCAACGGCGTATTGCTTTGCCTCCGTCGACTTCCAAGTGCCAGCGGCGTATTGCTTCGCCCCTCGGTAAAGGAAATCTCCAGCGGCGTATTGCTTTTGCCTCGCTGCAAGCAAACTCTCAACGGCGTATTGCTTTGCCTCCGTCGACTTCCAAGTGACAGCGGCGTATTGCTTCGCCCCTCGGTCAAGGAAATCTCCAGCGGCGTATTGCTTTCGCCTCGCTGCAAGCAAGCTCCCAGCGGCGTATTGCTTTGCCTCCCTCGAATTCCAAGTGCCAGCGGCGTATTGCTTCGCCTCTCGGTCAAGGAAATCTCCAGCGGCGTATTGCTTTCGCCTCGCTGCAAGCAAACTCTCAACGGCGTATTGCTTTGCCTCCGTCGACTTCCAAGTGCCAGCGGCGTATTGCTTCGCCCCTCGGTCAAGGAAATCTCCAGCGGCGTATTGCTTTCGCCTCGCTGCAAGCAAACTCCCAGCGGCGTATTGCTTTGCCTTCGTCGACTTCCAAGTGCCAGCGGCGTATTGCTTCGCCCCTCGGTCAAGGAAATCTCCAGCGGCGTATTACTTCGCCCCTCGGTCATGGAAATCTTCAGCGGCGTATTGCTTTCACCTCGCTGCAAGCAAACTCCCAGCGGCTTATTGCTTCGCCTCTCGGTCAAGGAAATCTCCAGCGGCGTATTGCATTCGCTTCGCTGCCAGCAAACTCCCAGCGGGGTATTGTTTTGCCTCCGTCGACTTCCAAGTGCCAGCGGCGTATTACTTCGCCCCTCGGTCAAGGAAATCTGCAGCGGCGTATTGCTTTCACCTCGCTGCAAGCAAACTCCCAGCGGCGTATTGCTTCGCCTCTCGGTCAAGGAAATCTCCAGCGGCGTATAGCTTTTGCCTCGCTGCAAGCAAACTCCCAGCGGCGTATTGCTTTGCCTCCATCGACTTCCAAGTGCCAGCGGCGTATTGCTTCGCCCCTCGGTCACGGAAATCTCCAGCGGCGTATTGCTTTCACCTCGCTGCCAGCAAACTCCCAGCGGCGTATTGCTTCGCCTCTCGGTCAAGGAAATCTCCAGCGGCGTATTGCTTTCGCCTCGCTGCAAGCAAACCCCCAGCGGCGTATTGTTTTGCCTCCGTCGACTTCCAAGTGCCAGCGGCGTATTGCTTCGCCCCGCGGTCAAGGAAATCTCCAGCGGCGTATTGCTTTCGCCTCGCTGCAAGCAAACTCCCAGCGGCGTATTGCTTTGTCTCCCTCGTCTTCCAAGTGCCAGCGGCGTATTGCTTCGCCTCTCGGTCAAGGAAATCTCCAGCGGCGTATTGCTTTTGCCTCGCTGCAAGCAAACTCTCAACGGCGTATTGCTTTGCCTCCGTCGACTTCCAAGTGCCAGCGGCGTATTGCTTCGCCTCTCGGTCAAGGAAATCTTCAGCGGCGTATTGCTTTCATCTCGCTGCAAGCAAACTCCCAGCGGCGTATTGCTTTGCCTCCGTTGACTTCCAAGTGCCAGCGGCGTATTGCTTTGCCCCTCGGTCAAGGAAATCGCCAGCGGCGTATTGCTTTGCCTCCGTCAACTTCCAAGTGCCGGCGGCGTATTGCTTCGCCCCTCGGTCAAGGAAATCTCCAGCGGCGTATTGCTTTCGCCTCGCTGCAAGCAAACTCCCAGCGGCGTATTGCGTTGCCTCCGTCGACTTCCAAGTGCCAGCGGCGTATTGCTTCGCCCCTCGGTCAAGGAAATCGCCAGCGGCGTATTGCTTTCGCCTCGCTGCAAGCAAACTCCCAGCGGCGTATTGCTTTGCCTCCGTCCACTTCCAAGTGCCAGCGGCGTATTGCTTCGCCCCTCGATCAAGGAAATCTCGAGCGGCGTATTGTTTTCGCTTCGCTGCCAGCAAACTCCCAGCGGCGTATTGTTTTGCCTCCGTCGACTTCCAAGTGCCAGCGGCGTATTACTTCGCCCCTCGGTCAAGGAAATCTCCAGCGGCGTATTGCTTTCGCCTCGCTGCAAGCAAACTCCCAGCGGCGTGTTGCTTTGCCTCCGTCGACTTCCAAGTGCCAGCGGCGTATTACTTCGCCCCTCGGTCAAGGAAATCTTCAGCGGCGTATTGCTTTCACCTCGCTGCAAGCAAACTCCCAGCGGCGTATTGCTTCGCCTCTCGGTCAAGGAAATCTCCAGCGGCGTATTGCTTTTGCCTCGCTGCAAGCAAACTCCCAGCGGCGTAATGCTTTGCCTCCGTCGACTTCCAAGTGCCAGCGGCGTATTGCTTCGCCCCTCGGTCAAGGAAATCTCCAGCGGCGTATTGCTTTCGCCTCGCTGCAAGCAAACTCCCTGCGGCGTATTGCTTTGCCTCCGTCGACTTCCAAGTGCCAGCGGCGTATTGCTTCGCCTCTCGGTCAAGGAAATCTCCAGCGGCGTAATGCTTTCGCTTCGCTGCCAGCAAACTCCCAGCGGCGTATTGTTTTGCCTCCGTCGACTTCCAAGTGCCAGCGGCGTATTACTTCGCCCCTCGGTCAAGGAAATCTTCAGCGGCGTATTGCTTTCACCTCGCTGCAAGCAAACTCCCAGCGGCGTATTGTTTCGCCTCTCGGTCAAGGAAATCTCCAGGGGCGTATTGCTTTTGCCTCGCTGCAAGCAAACTCCCAGCGGCGTATTGCGTTGCCTCCGTCCACTTCCAAGTGCCAGCGGCGTATTGCTTTGCCCCTCGTTCAAGGAAATCTCCAGCGGCGTATTGTTTTCGCTTCGCTGCCAGCAAACTCCCAGCGGCGTATTGCTTTGCCTCCGTCGACTTCCAAGTGCCAGCGGCGTATTACTTTGCCCCTCGGTCAAGGAAATCTTCAGCGGCGTATTGCTTTCACCTCGCTGCAAGCAAACTCCTAGCGGCGTATTGTTTCGCCTCTCGGTCAAGGAAATCTCCAGCGGCGTATTGCTTTCGCCTCGCTGCAAGCAAACTCCCAGCGGCGTATTGTTTTGCCTCCGTCGACTTCCAAGTGCCAGCGGCGTAATGCTTCGCCCTTCGGTCAAGGAAATCTTCAGCGGCGTATTGCTTTCAACTCGCTGCAAGCAAACTCCCAGCGGCGTATTGTTTTGCCTCCGTCGACTTCCAAGTGCCAGCGGCGTAATGCTTCGCCCCTCGGTCAAGGAAATCTCCAGCGGCGTATTGCTTTCGCCTCGCTGCAAGCAAACTCCCAGCGGCGTATTGCTTTGTCTCCCTCGACTTCCAAGTGCCAGCGGCGTATTGCTTCGCCTCTCGGTCAAGGAAATCTCCAGCGGCGTATTGCTTTTGCCTCGCTGCAAGCAAACTCTCAACGGCGTATTGCTTTGCCTCCGTCGACTTCCAAGTGCCAGCGGCGTATTGCTTCGCCCCTCGGTCAAGGAAATCTCCAGCGGCGAATTGCTTTCACCTCGCTGCAAGCAAACTCCCAGCGGCGTATTCCTTCGCCTCTCGGTCAAGGAAATCTCTAGGGGCGTATTGCTTTTGCCTCGCTGCAAGCAAACTCCCAGCGGCGTATTGCGTTGCCTCCGTCGACTTCCAAGTGCCAGCGGCGTATTGCTTCGCCCCTCGGTCAAGGAAATCGCCAGCGGCGTATTGCTTTCGCCTCGCTGCAAGCAAACTCCCAGCGGCGTATTGCTTTGCCTCCGTCCACTTCCAAGTGCCAGCGGCGTATTGCTACGCCCCTCGTTCAAGGAAATCACCGGCGGCGTATTGCTTTCGCTTCTTTGCCGGCAAACTCCCAGCGGCGTAATGCTTTGCCTCCGTCGACTTCCAAGTGCCAGCGGCGTAATGCTTCGCCCCTCGGTCAAGGAAATCTCCAGCGGTGTATTGCTTTCACCTCGCCGCAAGCAAACTCCCAGCGGCGTATTGCTTTGCCTCCGTCGACTTCCAAGTGCCAGCGGCGTAATGCTTCGCCTCTCGGTCAAGGAAATCTCCAGCGGCGTATTGCTTTCGCTTCGCTGCCAGCAAACTCCCAGCGGCGTATTGTTTTGCCTCCGTCGACTTCCAAGTGCCAGCGGCGTATTACTTCGCCCCTCGGTCAAGGAAATCTTCAGCGGCGTATTGCTTTCACCTCGCTGCAAGCAAACTCCCAGCAGCGTATTGCTTCGCCTCTCGGTCAAGGAAATCTCCAGGGGCGTATTGCTTTTGCCTCGCTGCAAGCAAACTCCCAGCGGCGTATTGCGTTGCCTCCGTCGACTTCCAAGTGCCAGCGGCGTATTGCTTCGCCCCTCGGTCAAGGAAATCGCCAGCGGCGTATTGCTTTCGCCTCGCTGCAAGCAAACTCCCAGCGGCGTATTGCTTTGCCTCCGTCGACTTCCAAGTGCCAGCGGCGTATTGTTTCGCCTCTCGGTCAAGGAAATCTCCAGCGGCGTATTGCTTTCGCTTCGCTGCCAGCAAACTCCCAGCGGCGTATTGTTTTGCCTCCGTCGACTTCCAAGTGCCAGCGGCGTATTACTTCGCCCCTCGGTCAAGGAAATCTGCAGCGGCGTATTGCTTTCACCTCGCTGCAAGCAAACTCCCAGCGGCGTAATGCTTCGCCTCTCGGTCAAGGAAATCTCCAGCGGCGTATTGCTTTTGCCTCGCTGCAAGCAAACTCCCAGCGGCGTATTGCGTTGCCTCCGTCGACTTCCAAGTGCCAGCGGCGTATTGCTTCGCCTCTCGGTTAAGGAAATCTCCTGCGGCGTATTGCTTTTGCCTCGCTGCAAGCAAACTCCCAGCGGCGTATTGCTTTGCCTCCGTCCACTTCCAAGTGCCAGAGGCGTATTGCTACGCCCCTCGTTCAAGGAAACCTCCAGCGGCGTATTGCTTTGCCTCCGTCGACTTCCAAGTGCCAGCGGCGTATTGCTTCGCCCCTCGGTCAAGGAAATCGCCAGCGGCGTATAACTTTCGCTTCGCTGTCAGCAAACTCCCTGCGGCGTATTGCTTTGCCTCCGTCGACTTCCAAGTGCCAGCCGCCTATTACTTCGCCCCTCTGTCAAGGAAATCTTCAGCGGCGTATTGCTTTCACCTCGCTGCAAGCAAACTCCCAGCGGCTTATTGCTTCGCCTCTCGGTCAAGGAAATCTCCAGGGGCGTATTGCTTTTGCCTCGCTGCAAGCAAACTCCCAGCGGCGTATTGCGTTGCCTCCGTCGACTTCCAAGTGCCAGCGGCGTATTGCTTCGCCCCTCGGTCAAGGAAATCTGCAGCGGCGTATTGCTTTCACCTCGCTGCAAGCAAACTCCCAGCGGCGTATTGCTTTCGCCTCGCTGCCAGCAAACTCCCAGCGGCGTATTGCTTTGCCTCCGTCGACTTCCAAGTGCCAGCGGCGTATTACTTCGCCCCTCGGTCAAGGAAATCTTCAGCGGCGTATTGCTTTCATCTCGCTGCAAGCAAACTCCCAGCGGCGTATTGTTTTGCCTCCGTCGACTTCCAAGTGCCAGCGGCGTATTACTTCGCCCCTCGGTCAAGGAAATCTGCAGCGGCGTATTGCTTTCACCTCGCTGCAAGCAAACTCCCAGCGGCGTAATGCTTCGCCTCTCGGTCAAGGAAATCTCCAGCGGCGTATTGCTTTTGCCTCGCTGCAAGCAAACTCCCAGCGGCGTATTGCGTTGCCTCCGTCGACTTCCAAGTGCCAGCGGCGTATTGCTTCGCCTCTCGGTTAAGGAAATCTCCTGCGGCGTATTGCTTTTGCCTCGCTGCAAGCAAACTCCCAGCGGCGTATTGCTTTGCCTCCGTCCACTTCCAAGTGCCAGAGGCGTATTGCTACGCCCCTCGTTCAAGGAAACCTCCAGCGGCGAATTGCTTTGCCTCCGTCGACTTCCAAGTGCCAGCGGCGTATTGCTTCGCCCCTCGGTCAAGGAAATCGCCAGCGGCGTATAACTTTCGCTTCGCTGTCAGCAAACTCCCTGCGGCGTATTGCTTTGCCTCCGTCGACTTCCAAGTGCCAGCCGCCTATTACTTCGCCCCTCTGTCAAGGAAATCTTCAGCGGCGTATTGCTTTCACCTCGCTGCAAGCAAACTCCCAGCGGCTTATTGCTTCGCCTCTCGGTCAAGGAAATCTCCAGGGGCGTATTGCTTTTGCCTCGCTGCAAGCAAACTCCCAGCGGCGTATTGCGTTGCCTCCGTCGACTTCCAAGTGCCAGCGGCGTATTGCTTCGCCCCTCGGTCAAGGAAATCTGCAGCGGCGTATTGCTTTCACCTCGCTGCAAGCAAACTCCCAGCGGCGTATTGCTTTCGCCTCGCTGCCAGCAAACTCCCAGCGGCGTATTGCTTTGCCTCCGTCGACTTCCAAGTGCCAGCGGCGTATTACTTCGCCCCTCGGTCAAGGAAATCTTCAGCGGCGTATTGCTTTCATCTCGCTGCAAGCAAACTCCCAGCGGCGTATTGCTTTGCCTCCGTCGACTTCCAAGTGCCAGCGGCGTATTGCTTCGCCCCTCGGTCAAGGAAATCGCCAGCGGCGTATTGCTTTCGCCTCGCTGCAAGCAAACTCCCTGCGGCGTATTGCTTTGCCTCCGTCGACTTCCAAGTGCCAGCGGCGTATTGCTTCGCCTCTCGGTCAAGGAAATCTCCAGCGGCGTAATGCTTTCGCTTCGCTGCCAGCAAACTCCCAGCGGCGTATTGTTTTGCCTCCGTCGACTTCCAAGTGCCAGCGGCGTATTACTTCGCCCCTCGGTCAAGGAAATCTTCAGCGGCGTATTGCTTTCACCTCGCTGCAAGCAAACTCCCAGCGGCGTATTGTTTCGCCTCTCGGTCAAGGAAATCTCCAGGGGCGTATTGCTTTCACCTCGCTGCAAGCAAACTCCCAGCGGCTTATTGCTTCGCCTCCGTCGACTTCCAAGTGCCAGCGGCGTATTGCTTCGCCCCTCGGTCAAGGAAATCTGCAGCGGCGTATTGCTTTCACCTCGCTGCAAGCAAACTCCCAGCGGCGTATTGCTTTCGCCTCGCTGCCAGCAAACTCCCAGCGGCGTATTGCTTTGCCTCCGTCGACTTCCAAGTGCCAGCGGCGTATTACTTCGCCCCTCGGTCAAGGAAATCTTCAGCGGCGTATTGCTTTCATCTCGCTGCAAGCAAACTCCCAGCGGCGTATTGCTTTGCCTCCGTCGACTTCCAAGTCCCAGCGGCGTATTGCTTTGCCTCCCTCGAATTCCAAGTGCCAGCGGCGTATTGCTTCGCCTTTCGGTCAAGGAAATCTCCAGCGGCGTATTGCTTTCGCCTCGCTGAAAGCAAACTCTCAACGGCGTATTGCTTTGCCTCCGTCGACTTCCAAGTGCCAGCGGCGTATTGCTTCGCCCCTCGGTCAAGGAAATCTCCAGCGGCGTATTGCTTTCGCCTCGCTGCAAGCAAACTCCCAGCGGCGTATTGCTTTGCCTCCGTCGACGTCCAAGTGCCAGCGGCGTATTGCTTCGCCCCTCGGTCAAGGAAATCTCCAGCGGCGTATTGCTTTCGCCTCGCTGAAAGCAAACTCTCAACGGCGTATTGCTTTGCCTCCGACGACTTCCAAGTGCCAGCGGCGTATTGCTTCGCCCCTCGGTCATGGAAATCTACAGCGGCGTATTGCTTTCACCTCGCTGCAAGCAAACTCCCAGCGGCTTATTGCTTCGCCTCTCGGTCAAGGAAATCTCCAGCGGCGTATTGCATTCGCCTCGCTGCCAGCAAACTCCCAGCGGCGTATTGCGTTGCCTCCGTCGACTTCCAAGTGCCAGCGGCGTATTGCTTCGCCCCTCGGTCAAGGAAATCTGCAGCGGCGTATTGCTTTCACCTCGCTGCAAGCAAACTCCCAGCGGCGTATTGCTTTGCCTCCGTCGACTTCCAAGTGCCAGCGGCGTATTACTTCGCCCCTCGGTCAAGGAAATCTTCAGCGGCGTATTGCTTTCATCTCGCTGCAAGCAAACTCCCAGCGGCGTAGTGCTTTGCCTCCGTCGACTTCCAAGTGCCAGCGGCGTATTGCTTCGCCCCTCGGTCAAGGAAATCGCCAGCGGCGTATTGCTTTCGCCTCGCTGCAAGCAAACTCCCAGCGGCGTATTGCTTTGCCTCCGTCGACTTCCAAGTGCCAGCGGCGTATTGCTTCGCCCCTCGGTCAAGGAAATCTCCAGCGGCGTATTTCTTTCGCCTCGCTGCAAGCAAACTCCCAGCGGCGTATTGTTTTGCCTCCGTCGACTTCCAAGTGCCAGCGGCGTATTGCTTCGCCCCTCGGTCAAGGAAATCTCCAGCGGCGTATTGCTTTCGCCTCGCTGCAAGCAAATTCCCAGCGGCGTATTGCTTTGCCTCCCTCGACTTCCAAGTGCCAGCGGCGTAATGCTTCGCCTCTCGGTCAAGGAAATCTCCAGCGGCGTATTGCTTTCGCCTCGCTGCAAGCAAACTCTCAACGGCGTATTGCTTTGCCTCCGTCGACTTCCAAGTGCCAGCGGTGTATTGCTTCGCCCCTCGGTCAAGGAAATCTCCAGCGGCATATTGCTTTCGCCTCGCTGCAAGCAAACTCCCAGCGGCGTATTGCTTTGCCTCCGTCGACTTCCAAGTGCCAGCGGCGTATTGCTTCGCCCCTCGGTCAAGGAAATCTCCAGCGGCGTATTGCTTTTGCCTCGCTGCAAGCAAACTCTCAACGGCGTATTGCTTTGCCTCCGTCGACTTCCAAGTGACAGCGGCGTATTGCTTCGCCACTCGGTCAAGGAAATCTCCAGCGGCGTATTGCTTTCGCCTCGCTGCAAGCAAACTCCCAGCGGCGTATTGCTTTGCCTCCCTCGAATTCCAAGTGCCAGCGGCGTATTGCTTCGCCTCTCGGTCAAGGAAATCTCCAGCGGCGTATTGCTTTCGCCTCGCTGCAAGCAAACTCTCAACGGCGTAATGCTTTGCCTCCGTCGACTTCCAAGTGCCAGCGGCGTATTGCTTCGCCCCTCGGTCAACGAAATCTCCAGCGGCGTATTGCTTTTGCCTCGCTGCAAGCAAACTCTCAACGGCGTATTGCTTTGCCTCCGTCGACTTCCAAGTGACAGCGGCGTATTGCTTCGCCCCTCGGTCAAGGAAATCTCCAGCGGCGTATTGCTTTCGCCTCGCTGCAAGCAAGCTCCCAGCGGCGTATTGCTTTGCCTCCCTCGAATTCCAAGTGCCAGCGGCGTATTGCTTCGCCTTTCGGTCAAGGAAATCTCCAGCGGCGTATTGCTTTCGCCTCGCTGAAAGCAAACTCTCAACGGCGTATTGCTTTGCCTCCGTCGACTTCCAAGTGCCAGCGGCGTATTGCTTCGCCCCTCGGTCAAGGAAATCTCCAGCGGCGTATTGCTTTCGCCTCGCTGCAAGCAAACTCCCAGCGGCGTATTGCTTTGCCTCCGTCGACGTCCAAGTGCCAGCGGCGTAATGCTTCGCCCCTCGGTCAAGGAAATCTCCAGCGGCGTATTGCTTTCGCCTCGCTGAAAGCAAACTCTCAACGGCGTATTGCTTTGCCTCCGACGACTTCCAAGTGCCAGCGGCGTATTGCTTCGCCCCTCGGTCATGGAAATCTACAGCGGCGTATTGCTTTCACCTCGCTGCAAGCAAACTCCCAGCGGCTTATTGCTTCGCCTCTCGGTCAAGGAAATCTCCAGCGGCGTATTGCATTCGCTTCGCAGCCAGCAAACTCCCAGCGGGGTATTGTTTTGCCTCCGTCGACTTCCAAGTGCCAGCGGCGTATTGCTTCGCCCCTCGGTCAAGGAAATCTCCAGCGGCGTATTGCTTTCGCCTCGCTGCAAGCAAACTCCCAGCGGCGTATTGCTTTGCCTCCGTCGACGTCCAAGTGCCAGCGGCGTATTGCTTCGCCCCTCGGTCAAGGAAATCTCCAGCGGCGTATTGCTTTCGCCTCGCTGAAAGCAATCTCTCAACGGCGTAATGCTTTGCCTCCGACGACTTCCAAGTGCCAGCGGCGTATTGCTTCGCCCCTCGGTCATGGAAATCTACAGCGGCGTATTGCTTTCACCTCGCTGCAAGCAAACTCCCAGCGGCTTATTGCTTCGCCTCTCGGTCAAGGAAATCTCCAGCGGCGTATAGCTTTTGCCTCGCTGCAAGCAAACTCCCAGCGGCGTATTGCTTTGCCTCCATCGACTTCCAAGTGCCAGCGGCGTATTGCTTCGCCCCTCGGTCAAGGAAATCTCCAGCGGCGTATTGCTTTCACCTCGCTGCCAGCAAACTCCCAGCGGCGTATTGCTTCGCCTCTCGGTCAAGGAAATCTCCAGCGGCGTATTGCTTTCGCCTCGCTGCAAGCAAACCCCCAGCGGCGTATTGTTTTGCCTCCGTCGACTTCCAAGTGCCAGCGGCGTATTGTTTCGCCCCTCGGTCAAGGAAATCTCCAGCGGCGTATTGCTTTGTCTCCGTCGACTTCCAAGTGCCAGCGGCGTATTGCTTCGCCCCTCGGTCAAGGAAATCTCCAGCGGCGTATTGCTTTCACCTCGCTGCCAGCAAACTCCCAGCGGCGTATAGCTTCGCCCCTCGGTCAAGGAAATCTCCAGCGGCGTATTGCTTTCGCCTCGCTGCAAGCAAACTCCCAGCGGCGTATTGCTTTGCCTCCGTCGACTTCCAAGTGCCAGCGGCGTATTGCTTCGCCCCTCGGTCAAGGAAATCTCCAGCGGCGTATTACTTCGCCCCTCGGTCAAGGAAATCTCCAGCGGCGTATTGCTTTTGCCTCGCTGCAAGCAAACTCTCAACGGCGTATTGCTTTGCCTCCGTCGACTTCCAAGTGACAGCGGCGTATTGCTTCGCCCCTCGGTCAAGGAAATCTCCAGCGGCGTATTGCTTTCGCCTCGCTGCAAGCAAACTCCCAGCGGCGTATTGCTTTGCCTCCCTCGAATTCCAAGTGCCAGCGGCGTATTGCTTCGCCTCTCGGTCAAGGAAATCTCCAGCGGCGTATTGCTTTCGCCTCGCTGCAAGCAAACTCTCAACGGCGTATTGCTTTGCCTCCGTCGACTTCCAAGTGCCAGCGGCGTATTGCTTCGCCCCTCGGTCAAGGAAATCTCCAGCGGCGTATTGCTTTCGCCTCGCTGCAAGCAAACTCCCAGCGGCGTATTGCTTTGCCTCCCTCGAATTCCAAGTGCCAGCGGCGTATTGCTTCGCCTCTCGGTCAAGGAAATCTCCAGCGGCGTATTGCTTTCGCCTCGCTGCAAGCAAACTCTCAACGGCGTATTGCTTTGCCTCCGTCGACTTCCAAGTGCCAGCGGCGTATTGCTTCGCCCCTCGGTCAAGGAAATCTCCAGCGGCGTATTGCTTTTGCCTCGCTGCAAGCAAACTCTCAACGGCGTATTGCTTTGCCTCCGTCGACTTCCAAGTGCCAGCGGCGTATTGCTTCGCCCCTCGGTCAAGGAAATCTCCAGCGGCGTATTACTTCGCCCCTCGGTCAAGGAAATCTCCAGCGGCGTATTGCTTTTGCCTCGCTGCAAGCAAACTCTCAACGGCGTATTGCTTTGCCTCCGTCGACTTCCAAGTGACAGCGGCGTATTGCTTCGCCCCTCGGTCAAGGAAATCTCCAGCGGCGTATTGCTTTCGCCTCGCTGCAAGCAAACTCCCAGCGGCGTATTGCTTTGCCTCCCTCGAATTCCAAGTGCCAGCGGCGTATTGCTTCGCCTCTCGGTCAAGGAAATCTCCAGCGGCGTATTGCTTTCGCCTCGCTGCAAGCAAACTCTCAACGGCGTATTGCTTTGCCTCCGTCGACTTCCAAGTGCCAGCGGCGTATTGCTTCGCCCCTCGGTCAAGGAAATCTCCAGCGGCGTATTGCTTTCGCCTCGCTGCAAGCAAACTCCCAGCGGCGTATTGCTTTGCCTCCCTCGAATTCCAAGTGCCAGCGGCGTATTGCTTCGCCTCTCGGTCAAGGAAATCTCCAGCGGCGTATTGCTTTCGCCTCGCTGCAAGCAAACTCTCAACGGCGTATTGCTTTGCCTCCGTCGACTTCCAAGTGCCAGCGGCGTATTGCTTCGCCCCTCGGTCAAGGAAATCTCCAGCGGCGTATTGCTTTTGCCTCGCTGCAAGCAAACTCTCAACGGCGTATTGCTTTGCCTCCGTCGACTTCCAAGTGACAGCGGCGTATTGCTTCGCCCCTCGGTCAAGGAAATCTCCAGCGGCGTAATGCTTTCGCCTCGCTGCAAGCAAGCTCCCAGCGGCGTATTGCTTTGCCTCCCTCGAATTCCAAGTGCCAGCGGCGTATTGCTTCGCCTCTCGGTCAAGGAAATCTCCAGCGGTGTATTGCTTTCGCCTCGCTGCAAGCAAACTCTCAACGGCGTATTGCTTTGCCTCCGTCGACTTCCAAGTGCCAGCGGCGTATTGCTCCGCCCCTCGGTCAAGGAAATCTCCAGCGGCGTATTGCTTTCGCCTCGCTGCAAGCAAACTCCCAGCGGCGTATTGCTTTGCCTCCGTCGACTTCCAAGTGCCAGCGGCGTATTGCTTCGCCCCTCGGTCAAGGAAATCTCCAGCGGCGTATTACTTCGCCCCTCGGTCATGGAAATCTTCAGCGGCGTATTGCTTTCACCTCGCTGCAAGCAAACTCCCAGCGGCTTATTGCTTCGCCTCTCGGTCAAGGAAATCTCCAGCGGCGTATTGCATTCGCTTCGCTGCCAGCAAACTCCCAGCGGGGTATTGTTTTGCCTCCGTCGACTTCCAAGTGCCAGCGGCGTATTGCTTCGCCTCTCGGTCATGGAAATCTCCAGCGGCGTATAGCATTTGCCTCGCTGCAAGCAAACTCCCAGCGGCGTATTGCTTTGCCTCCATCGACTTCCAAGTGCCAGCGGCGTATTGCTTCGCCCCTCGGTCAAGGAAATCTCCAGCGGCGTATTGCTTTCACCTCGCTGCCAGCAAACTCCCAGCGGCGTATTGCTTCGCCTCTCGGTCAAGGAAATCTCCAGCGGCGTATTGCTTTCGCCTCGCTGCAAGCAAACCCCCAGCGGCGTATTGTTTTGCCTCCGTCGACTTCCAAGTGCCAGCGGCGTATTGTTTCGCCCCTCGGTCAAGGAAATCTCCAGCGGCGTATTGCTTCCGCCTCGGTGCAAGCAAACTCCCAGCGGCGTATTGCTTTGCCTCCGTCGACTTCCAAGTGCCAGCGGCGTATTGCTTCGCCCCTCGGTCATGGAAATCTCCAGCGGCGTATTGCTTTCTCCTCGCTGCCATCAAACTCCCAGCGGCGTATAGCTTCGCCCCTCGGTCAAGGAAATCTCCAGCGGCGTATTGCTTTCGCCTCGCTGCAAGCAAACTCCCAGCGGCGTAATGCTTTGCCTCCGTCGACTTCCAAGTGCCAGCGGCGTATTGCTTCGCCCCTCGGTCAAGGAAATCTCCAGCGGCGTATTACTTCGCCCCTCGGTCAAGGAAATCTTCAGCGGCGTATTGCTTTCACCTCGCTGCAAGCAAACTCCCAGCGGCGTATTGCTTTCGCCTCGCTGCCAGCAAACTCCCAGCGGCGTATTGCTTTGCCTCCGTCGACTTCCAAGTGCCAGCGGCGTATTACTTCGCCCCTCGGTCAAGGAAATCTTCAGCGGCGTATTGCTTTCATCTCGCTGCAAGCAAACTCCCAGCGGCGTATTGCTTTGCCTCCGTCGACTTCCAAGTGCCAGCGGCGTAATGCTTCGCCCCTCGGTCAAGGAAATCGCCAGCGGCGTATTGCTTTCGCCTCGCTGCAAGCAAACTCCCAGCGGCGTATTGCTTTGCCTCCGTCGACTTCCAAGTGCCAGCCGCGTATTGCTTCGCCCCTCGGTCAAGGAAATCTCCAGCGGCGTATTTCTTTCGCCTCGCTGCAAGCAAACTCCCAGCGGCGTATTGTTTTGCCTCCGTCGACTTCCAAGTGCCAGCGGCGTATTGCTTCGCCCCTCGGTCAAGGAAATCTCCAGCGGCGTATTGCTTTCGCCTCGCTGCAAGCAAATTCCCAGCGGCGTATTGTTTTGCCTCCCTCGACTTCCAAGTGCCAGCGGCGTATTGCTTCGCCTCTCGGTCAAGGAAATCTCCAGCGGCGTATTGCTTTCGCCTCGCTGCAAGCAAACTCTCAACGGCGTATTGCTTTGCCTCCGTCGTCTTCCAAGTGCCAGCGGTGTATTGCTTCGCCCCTCGGTCAAGGAAATCTCCAGCGGCATATTGCTTTCGCCTCGCTGCAAGCAAACTCCCAGCGGCGTATTGCTTTGCCTCCGTCGACTTCCAAGTGCCAGCGGCGTATTGCTTCGCCCCTCGGTCAAGGAAATCTTCAGCGGCGTATTGCTTTCATCTCGCTGCAAGCAAACTCCCAGCGGCGTATTGTTTTGCCTCCGTCGACTTCCAAGTGCCAGCGGCGTATTGTTTCGCCCCTCGGTCAAGGAAATCTCCAGCGGCGTATTGCTTTGCCTCCGTCGACTTCCAAGTGCCAGCGGCGTATTGCTTCGCCCCTCGGTCAAGGAAATCTCCAGCGGCGTATTGCTTTCACCTCGCTGCCAGCAAACTCCCAGCGGCGTATAGCTTCGCCCCTCGGTCAAGGAAATCTCCAGCGGCGTATTGCTTTCGCCTCGCTGCAAGCAAACTCCCAGCGGCGTAATGCTTTGCCTCCGTCGACTTCCAAGTGCCAGCGGCGTATTGCTTCGCCCCTCGGTCAAGGAAATCTCCAGCGGCGTATTACTTCGCCCCTCGGTCAAGGAAATCTCCAACGGCGTATTGCTTTCACCTCGCTGCAAGCAAACTCCCAGCGGCGTATTGCTTTGCCTCCGTCGACTTCCAAGTGCCAGCGGCGTATTGCTTCGCCCCTCGGTCAAGGTAATCTCCAGCGGCGTATAGCTTTCGCCTCGCTTCAAGCAAACTCCCAGCGGCGTATTGCTTTGCCTCCGTCGACTTCCAAGTGCCAGCGGCGTATTACTTCGCCCCTCGGTCAAGGAAATCTCCAACGGCGTATTGCTTTCACCTCGCTGCAAGCAAACTCCCAGCGGCTTATTGCTTCGCCTCTCGGTCAAGGAAATCTCCAGCGGCGTATTGCATTCGCTTCGCTGCCAGCAAACTCCCAGCGGGGTATTGTTTTGCCTCCGTCGACTTCCAAGTGCCAGCGGCGTATTACTTCGCCCCTCGGTCAAGGAAATCTGCAGCGGCGTATTGCTTTCACCTCGCTGCAAGCAAACTCCCAGCGGCGTATTGCTTCGCCTCTCGGTCAAGGAAATCTCCAGCGGCGTATAGCTTTTGCCTCGCTGCAAGCAAACTCCCAGCGGCGTATTGCTTTGCCTCCATCGACTTCCAAGTGCCAGCGGCGTATTGCTTCGCCCCTCGGTCAAGGAAATCTCCAGCGGCGTATTGTTTTCACCTCGCTGCCAGCAAACTCCCAGCGGCGTATTGCTTCGCCTCTCGGTCAAGGAAATCTCCAGCGGCGTATTGCTTTCGCCTCGCTGCAAGCAAACCCCCAGCGGCGTATTGTTTTGCCTCCGTCGACTTCCAAGTGCCAGCGGCGTATTGTTTCGCCCCTCGGTCAAGGAAATCTCCAGCGGCGTATTGCTTCCGCCTCGGTGCAAGCAAACTCCCAGCGGCGTATTGCTTTGCCTCCGTCGACTTCCAAGTGCCAGCGGCGTATTGCTTCGCCCCTCGGTCAAGGAAATCTCCAGCGGCGTATTGCTTTCTCCTCGCTGGCAGCAAACTCCCAGCGGCGTATAGCTTCGCCCCTCGGTCAAGGAAATCTCCAGCGGCGTATTGCTTTCGCCTCGCTGCAAGCAAACTCTCAGCGGCGTATTGCTTTGCCTCCGTCGACTTCCAAGTGCCAGCGGCGTATTGCTTCGCCCCTCGGTCAAGGAAATCTCCAGCGGCGTATTACTTCGCCCCTCGGTCAAGGAAATCTCCAACGGCGTATTGCTTTCACCTCGCTGCAAGCAAACTCCCAGCGGCGTATTGCTTTGCCTCCGTCGACTTCCAAGTGCCAGCGGCGTATTGCTTCGCCCCTCGGTCAAGGTAATCTCCAGCGGCGTATAGCTTTCGCCTCGCTTCAAGCAAACTCCCAGCGGCGTATTGCTTTGCCTCCGTCGACTTCCAAGTGCCAGCGGCGTATTACTTCGCCCCTCGGTCAAGGAAATCTCCAACGGCGTATTGCTTTCACCTCGCTGCAAGCAAACTCCCAGCGGCGTATTGCTTCGCCTCTCGGTCAAGGAAATCTCCAGCGGCGTATAGCTTTCGCCTCGCTGCAAGCAAACTCCCAGCGGCGTATTGCTTTCACCTCGCTGCAAGCAAACTCCCAGCGGCGTATTGCTTTGCCTCCGTCGACTTCCAAGTGACAGCGGCGTATTGCTTCGCCCCTCGGTCAAGGAAATCTCCAGCGGCGTATTGCTTTCGCCTCGCTGCAAGCAAACTCCCAGCGGCGTATTGCTTCGCCCCTCGTTCAAGGAAACCTCCAACGGCGTATTGCTTTCGCTTCGCTGCCAGCAAACTCCCAGCGGCGTATTGCTTTGCCTCCGTCGTCTTCCAAGTGCCAGCGGTGTATTGCTTCGCCCCTCGGTCAAGGAAATCTCCAGCGGCATATTGCTTTCGCCTCGCTGCAAGCAAACTCCCAGCGGCGTATTGCTTTGCCTCCGTCGACTTCCAAGTGCCAGCGGCGTATTGCTTCGCCCCTCGGTCAAGGAAATCTTCAGCGGCGTATTGCTTTCATCTCGCTGCAAACAAACTCCCAGCGGCGTATTGTTTTGCCTCCGTCGACTTCCAAGTGCCAGCGGCGTATTGTTTCGCCCCTCGGTCAAGGAAATCTCCAGCGGCGTATTGCTTTGCCTCCGTCGACTTCCAAGTGCCAGCGGCGTATTGCTTCGCCCCTCGGTCAAGGAAATCTCCAGCGGCGTATTGCTTTCACCTCGCAGCCAGCAAACTCCCAGCGGCGTATAGCTTCGCCCCTCGGTCAAGGAAATCTCCAGCGGCGTATTGCTTTCGCCTCGCTGCAAGCAAACTCCCAGCGGCGTATTGCTTTGCCTCCGTCGACTTCCAAGTGCCAGCGGCGTATTGCTTCGCCCCTCGGTCAAGGTAATCTCCAGCGGCGTATAGCTTTCGCCTCGCTTCAAGCAAACTCCCAGCGGCGTATTGCTTTGCCTCCGTCGACTTCCAAGTGCCAGCGGCGTATTACTTCGCCCCTCGGTCAAGGAAATCTCCAACGGCGTATTGCTTTCACCTCGCTGCAA
This sequence comes from Nomada flava, assembly GCA_951802745.1. Taxonomy (NCBI): domain Eukaryota; kingdom Metazoa; phylum Arthropoda; class Insecta; order Hymenoptera; family Apidae; genus Nomada; species Nomada flava. The sequence goes on along the minus strand of OX637901.1, from coordinate 12,027,951 downwards.
GCAAACTCCCAGCGGCTTATTGCTTCGCCTCTCGGTCAAGGAAATCTCCAGCGGCGTATTGCATTCGCTTCGCTGCCAGCAAACTCCCAGCGGGGTATTGTTTTGCCTCCGTCGACTTCCAAGTGCCAGCGGCGTATTACTTCGCCCCTCGGTCAAGGAAATCTGCAGCGGCGTATTGCTTTCACCTCGCTGCAAGCAAACTCCCAGCGGCGTATTGCTTCGCCTCTCGGTCAAGGAAATCTCCAGCGGCGTATAGCTTTTGCCTCGCTGCAAGCAAACTCCCAGCGGCGTATTGCTTTGCCTCCATCGACTTCCAAGTGCCAGCGGCGTATTGCTTCGCCCCTCGGTCAAGGAAATCTCCAGCGGCGTATTGCTTTCACCTCGCTGCCAGCAAACTCCCAGCGGCGTATTGCTTCGCCTCTCGGTCAAGGAAATCTCCAGCGGCGTATTGCTTTCGCCTCGCTGCAAGCAAACCCCCAGCGGCGTATTGTTTTGCCTCCGTCGACTTCCAAGTGCCAGCGGCGTATTGTTTCGCCCCTCGGTCAAGGAAATCTCCAGCGGCGTATTGCTTCCGCCTCGGTGCAAGCAAACTCCCAGCGGCGTATTGCTTTGCCTCCGTCGACTTCCAAGTGCCAGCGGCGTATTGCTTCGCCCCTCGGTCAAGGAAATCTCCAGCGGCGTATTGCTTTCTCCTCGCTGCCAGCAAACTCCCAGCGGCGTATAGCTTCGCCCCTCGGTCAAGGAAATCTCCAGCGGCGTATTGCTTTCGCCTCGCTGCAAGCAAACTCTCAGCGGCGTATTGCTTTGCCTCCGTCGACTTCCAAGTGCCAGCGGCGTAATGCTTCGCCCCTCGGTCAAGGAAATCTCCAGCGGCGTATTACTTCGCCCCTCGGTCAAGGAAATCTCCAACGGCGTATTGCTTTCACCTCGCTGCAAGCAAACTCCCAGCGGCGTATTGCTTTGCCTCCGTCGACTTCCAAGTGCCAGCGGCGTATTGCTTCGCCCCTCGGTCAAGGTAATCTCCAGCGGCGTATAGCTTTCGCCTCGCTTCAAGCAAACTCCCAGCGGCGTATTGCTTTGCCTCCGTCGACTTCCAAGTGCCAGCGGCGTATTACTTCGCCCCTCGGTCAAGGAAATCTCCAACGGCGTATTGCTTTCACCTCGCTGCAAGCAAACTCCCAGCGGCGTATTGCTTTGCCTCCGTCGACTTCCAAGTGCCAGCCGCGTATTGCTTCGCCCCTCGGTCAAGGAAATCTCCAGCGGCGTATTTCTTTCGCCTCGCTGCAAGCAAACTCCCAGCGGCGTATTGTTTTGCCTCCGTCGACTTCCAAGTGCCAGCGGCGTATTGCTTCGCCCCTCGGTCAAGGAAATCTCCAGCGGCGTATTGCTTTCGCCTCGCTGCAAGCAAATTCCCAGCGGCGTATTGTTTTGCCTCCCTCGACTTCCAAGTGCCAGCGGCGTATTGCTTCGCCTCTCGGTCAAGGAAATCTCCAGCGGCGTATTGCTTTCGCCTCGCTGCAAGCAAACTCTCAACGGCGTATTGCTTTGCCTCCGTCGTCTTCCAAGTGCCAGCGCACAGTGGTCCCAAAGCCCGAAAACGCGGTCAAAACCCCAAAACATGAATTTTGTCGTATGGTCATTTTAACCGTTGCTTAGGGTACTTTATTGATGTCCCTATGGTGGGATGTAAGTCAAAAACGTCTCATTTTTATACCTGACAAGCAATTGCAATGCAAACATTAGTCTTTTTAGTGAAGCATTTGTCGTGAAGGTGAGCGTAAGTGTACACCGTTCAGTGTAAAGCGTATAACTTTTTTTAGCATAAAGTAATTTAAATTCTGTAAAATGGATGCTGTTTGTGGAAGTAAGTACAATGTTTTATAGTAGTTGTATTTTAAAAATTGATAACCATTAAATGTGTAAATCAGGAAATGTTTTGTACAAAATAAGGTATAAAATGTGATGAGTAAACTGTTTTCATGTAGGCAAAAAGTTGTAGATCCTGCCATATCCTGCGGTAATTTTTCTATAGGCATTTAGTTTATACTGTTATCTTGCAATGTGAGAAAAATTAGCTGCAGATACTTGCAGATGCACTTATGGCGGCATTTTCCGTATTCATGCTAGTCATTTTTGCCGCGTTCAATGATATTGAAATGTGTTTTAGAGAAAAGTTATGAGTTTCGAAGAGTCATAATTATGTAGTTGCGTGTAGTGTTTTATAAGTTAGATGTATAAAGAACATATGAATTAAATATTTATTTAAAAACTTGTTTTATATTTTTAAAAATAAAAACGCTATTATTAGATTTCGACAAGATTTCTCGAGAAAATGTTCTAGAGTGAACACAATGGAGGACGTTTTTCACAGACTTCTAGTCAATTCCGATCCGTATATATCTAGTTTAAGACAACTGCCAGGGAAGCCAATTAGAAGCTTTTCTACAGAAGCCTTGAAATTGTTCGCTGCTGCAAATATACATGGAGAAGTTGTTACAGAAAGAAATTTCGAAACAAATTCGGACGATAGCACTTAATTAGTTTTATTCAAATTTAAAATTTTTTGTTTTATTTAATTTTATTTATTTAATTTATACGCATTTCTTCAATAAACATATTTAGATAAGAGATGTACCCAATATTTATTTATAAACACTCCAAGACTCCAAATTACTGCGAATTTTTAAGAAAATTAAAATGAAGCATTTTGTTTTTCAATTATAGTGTAATAAAAATGATTTGACAAAAAAATGTTTCAGACAAAACTTAATCAGTATTCAGCTTTCTACAAAGATCAATATAAAAAATTGTACAGAATCTTTTTTTTAATAACAAATTAAAGGTCACCTTCAATTTATAAATGTTATTATATATTTTTGACAGTAGAATATGATACCTGACATCAATACGAATTCAACGACCTAGCACACTATTACCTTAAGTGTTCAAATCACGCTACAATAATTTTGTCCACGTTTTCGGGCTTTGGGACCACTGTGCAGCGGTGTATTGCTTCGCCCCTCGGTCAAGGAAATCTCCAGCGGCATATTGCTTTCGCCTCGCTGCAAGCAAACTCCCAGCGGCGTATTGCTTTGCCTCCGTCGACTTCCAAGTGCCAGCGGCGTATTGCTTCGCCCCTCGGTCAAGGAAATCTTCAGCGGCGTATTGCTTTCATCTCGCTGCAAGCAAACTCCCAGCGGCGTATTGTTTTGCCTCCGTCGACTTCCAAGTGCCAGCGGCGTATTGTTTCGCCCCTCGGTCAAGGAAATCTCCAGCGGCGTATTGCTTTGCCTCCGTCGACTTCCAAGTGCCAGCGGCGTATTGCTTCGCCCCTCGGTCAAGGAAATCTCCAGCGGCGTATTGCTTTCACCTCGCTGCCAGCAAACTCCCAGCGGCGTATAGCTTCGCCCCTCGGTCAAGGAAATCTCCAGCGGCGTATTGCTTTCGCCTCGCTGCAAGCAAACTCCCAGCGGCGTAATGCTTTGCCTCCGTCGACTTCCAAGTGCCAGCGGCGTATTGCTTCGCCCCTCGGTCAAGGAAATCTCCAGCGGCGTATTACTTCGCCCCTCGGTCAAGGAAATCTCCAACGGCGTATTGCTTTCACCTCGCTGCAAGCAAACTCCCAGCGGCGTATTGCTTTGCCTCCGTCGACTTCCAAGTGCCAGCGGCGTATTGCTTCGCCCCTCGGTCAAGGTAATCTCCAGCGGCGTATAGCTTTCGCCTCGCTTCAAGCAAACTCCCAGCGGCGTATTGCTTTGCCTCCGTCGACTTCCAAGTGCCAGCGGCGTATTACTTCGCCCCTCGGTCAAGGAAATCTCCAACGGCGTATTGCTTTCACCTCGCTGCAAGCAAACTCCCAGCGGCTTATTGCTTCGCCTCTCGGTCAAGGAAATCTCCAGCGGCGTATTGCATTCGCTTCGCTGCCAGCAAACTCCCAGCGGGGTATTGTTTTGCCTCCGTCGACTTCCAAGTGCCAGCGGCGTATTACTTCGCCCCTCGGTCAAGGAAATCTGCAGCGGCGTATTGCTTTCACCTCGCTGCAAGCAAACTCCCAGCGGCGTATTGCTTCGCCTCTCGGTCAAGGAAATCTCCAGCGGCGTATAGCTTTTGCCTCGCTGCAAGCAAACTCCCAGCGGCGTATTGCTTTGCCTCCATCGACTTCCAAGTGCCAGCGGCGTATTGCTTCGCCCCTCGGTCAAGGAAATCTCCAGCGGCGTATTGTTTTCACCTCGCTGCCAGCAAACTCCCAGCGGCGTATTGCTTCGCCTCTCGGTCAAGGAAATCTCCAGCGGCGTATTGCTTTCGCCTCGCTGCAAGCAAACCCCCAGCGGCGTATTGTTTTGCCTCCGTCGACTTCCAAGTGCCAGCGGCGTATTGTTTCGCCCCTCGGTCAAGGAAATCTCCAGCGGCGTATTGCTTCCGCCTCGGTGCAAGCAAACTCCCAGCGGCGTATTGCTTTGCCTCCGTCGACTTCCAAGTGCCAGCGGCGTATTGCTTCGCCCCTCGGTCAAGGAAATCTCCAGCGGCGTATTGCTTTCTCCTCGCTGGCAGCAAACTCCCAGCGGCGTATAGCTTCGCCCCTCGGTCAAGGAAATCTCCAGCGGCGTATTGCTTTCGCCTCGCTGCAAGCAAACTCTCAGCGGCGTATTGCTTTGCCTCCGTCGACTTCCAAGTGCCAGCGGCGTATTGCTTCGCCCCTCGGTCAAGGAAATCTCCAGCGGCGTATTACTTCGCCCCTCGGTCAAGGAAATCTCCAACGGCGTATTGCTTTCACCTCGCTGCAAGCAAACTCCCAGCGGCGTATTGCTTTGCCTCCGTCGACTTCCAAGTGCCAGCGGCGTATTGCTTCGCCCCTCGGTCAAGGTAATCTCCAGCGGCGTATAGCTTTCGCCTCGCTTCAAGCAAACTCCCAGCGGCGTATTGCTTTGCCTCCGTCGACTTCCAAGTGCCAGCGGCGTATTACTTCGCCCCTCGGTCAAGGAAATCTCCAACGGCGTATTGCTTTCACCTCGCTGCAAGCAAACTCCCAGCGGCGTATTGCTTCGCCTCTCGGTCAAGGAAATCTCCAGCGGCGTATAGCTTTCGCCTCGCTGCAAGCAAACTCCCAGCGGCGTATTGCTTTCACCTCGCTGCAAGCAAACTCCCAGCGGCGTATTGCTTTGCCTCCGTCGACTTCCAAGTGACAGCGGCGTATTGCTTCGCCCCTCGGTCAAGGAAATCTCCAGCGGCGTATTGCTTTCGCCTCGCTGCAAGCAAACTCCCAGCGGCGTATTGCTTCGCCCCTCGTTCAAGGAAACCTCCAACGGCGTATTGCTTTCGCTTCGCTGCCAGCAAACTCCCAGCGGCGTATTGCTTTGCCTCCGTCGTCTTCCAAGTGCCAGCGGTGTATTGCTTCGCCCCTCGGTCAAGGAAATCTCCAGCGGCATATTGCTTTCGCCTCGCTGCAAGCAAACTCCCAGCGGCGTATTGCTTTGCCTCCGTCGACTTCCAAGTGCCAGCGGCGTATTGCTTCGCCCCTCGGTCAAGGAAATCTTCAGCGGCGTATTGCTTTCATCTCGCTGCAAGCAAACTCCCAGCGGCGTATTGTTTTGCCTCCGTCGACTTCCAAGTGCCAGCGGCGTATTGTTTCGCCCCTCGGTCAAGGAAATCTCCAGCGGCGTATTGCTTTGCCTCCGTCGACTTCCAAGTGCCAGCGGCGTATTGCTTCGCCCCTCGGTCAAGGAAATCTCCAGCGGCGTATTGCTTTCACCTCGCAGCCAGCAAACTCCCAGCGGCGTATAGCTTCGCCCCTCGGTCAAGGAAATCTCCAGCGGCGTATTGCTTTCGCCTCGCTGCAAGCAAACTCCCAGCGGCGTATTGCTTTGCCTCCGTCGACTTCCAAGTGCCAGCGGCGTATTGCTTCGCCCCTCGGTCAAGGTAATCTCCAGCGGCGTATAGCTTTCGCCTCGCTTCAAGCAAACTCCCAGCGGCGTATTGCTTTGCCTCCGTCGACTTCCAAGTGCCAGCGGCGTATTACTTCGCCCCTCGGTCAAGGAAATCTCCAACGGCGTATTGCTTTCACCTCGCTGCAAGCAAACTCCCAGCGGCTTATTGCTTCGCCTCTCGGTCAAGGAAATCTCCAGCGGCGTATTGCATTCGCTTCGCTGCCAGCAAACTCCCAGCGGGGTATTGTTTTGCCTCCGTCGACTTCCAAGTGCCAGCGGCGTATTACTTCGCCCCTCGGTCAAGGAAATCTGCAGCGGCGTATTGCTTTCACCTCGCTGCAAGCAAACTCCCAGCGGCGTATTGCTTCGCCTCCGTCGACTTCCAAGTGCCAGCGGCGTAATGCTTCGCCCCTCGGTCAAGGAAATCTCCAGCGGCGTATTACTTCGCCCCTCGGTCAAGGAAATCTCCAACGGCGTATTGCTTTCACCTCGCTGCAAGCAAACTCCCAGCGGCGTATTGCTTTGCCTCCGTCGACTTCCAAGTGCCAGCGGCGTATTGCTTCGCCCCTCGGTCAAGGTAATCTCCAGCGGCGTATAGCTTTCGCCTCGCTTCAAGCAAACTCCCAGCGGCGTATTGCTTTGCCTCCGTCGACTTCCAAGTGCCAGCGGCGTATTACTTCGCCCCTCGGTCAAGGAAATCTCCAACGGCGTATTGCTTTCACCTCGCTGCAAGCAAACTCCCAGCGGCGTATTGCTTTGCCTCCGTCGACTTCCAAGTGCCAGCCGCGTATTGCTTCGCCCCTCGGTCAAGGAAATCTCCAGCGGCGTATTTCTTTCGCCTCGCTGCAAGCAAACTCCCAGCGGCGTATTGTTTTGCCTCCGTCGACTTCCAAGTGCCAGCGGCGTATTGCTTCGCCCCTCGGTCAAGGAAATCTCCAGCGGCGTATTGCTTTCGCCTCGCTGCAAGCAAATTCCCAGCGGCGTATTGTTTTGCCTCCCTCGACTTCCAAGTGCCAGCGGCGTATTGCTTCGCCTCTCGGTCAAGGAAATCTCCAGCGGCGTATTGCTTTCGCCTCGCTGCAAGCAAACTCTCAACGGCGTATTGCTTTGCCTCCGTCGTCTTCCAAGTGCCAGCGGTGTATTGCTTCGCCCCTCGGTCAAGGAAATCTCCAGCGGCATATTGCTTTCGCCTCGCTGCAAGCAAACTCCCAGCGGCGTATTGCTTTGCCTCCGTCGACTTCCAAGTGCCAGCGGCGTATTGCTTCGCCCCTCGGTCAAGGAAATCTTCAGCGGCGTATTGCTTTCATCTCGCTGCAAGCAAACTCCCAGCGGCGTATTGTTTTGCCTCCGTCGACTTCCAAGTGCCAGCGGCGTATTGTTTCGCCCCTCGGTCAAGGAAATCTCCAGCGGCGTATTGCTTTGCCTCCGTCGACTTCCAAGTGCCAGCGGCGTATTGCTTCGCCCCTCGGTCAAGGAAATCTCCAGCGGCGTATTGCTTTCACCTCGCTGCCAGCAAACTCCCAGCGGCGTATAGCTTCGCCCCTCGGTCAAGGAAATCTCCAGCGGCGTATTGCTTTCGCCTCGCTGCAAGCAAACTCCCAGCGGCGTAATGCTTTGCCTCCGTCGACTTCCAAGTGCCAGCGGCGTATTGCTTCGCCCCTCGGTCAAGGAAATCTCCAGCGGCGTATTACTTCGCCCCTCGGTCAAGGAAATCTCCAACGGCGTATTGCTTTCACCTCGCTGCAAGCAAACTCCCAGCGGCGTATTGCTTTGCCTCCGTCGACTTCCAAGTGCCAGCGGCGTATTGCTTCGCCCCTCGGTCAAGGTAATCTCCAGCGGCGTATAGCTTTCGCCTCGCTTCAAGCAAACTCCCAGCGGCGTATTGCTTTGCCTCCGTCGACTTCCAAGTGCCAGCGGCGTATTACTTCGCCCCTCGGTCAAGGAAATCTCCAACGGCGTATTGCTTTCACCTCGCTGCAAGCAAACTCCCAGCGGCTTATTGCTTCGCCTCTCGGTCAAGGAAATCTCCAGCGGCGTATTGCATTCGCTTCGCTGCCAGCAAACTCCCAGCGGGGTATTGTTTTGCCTCCGTCGACTTCCAAGTGCCAGCGGCGTATTACTTCGCCCCTCGGTCAAGGAAATCTGCAGCGGCGTATTGCTTTCACCTCGCTGCAAGCAAACTCCCAGCGGCGTATTGCTTCGCCTCTCGGTCAAGGAAATCTCCAGCGGCGTATAGCTTTTGCCTCGCTGCAAGCAAACTCCCAGCGGCGTATTGCTTTGCCTCCATCGACTTCCAAGTGCCAGCGGCGTATTGCTTCGCCCCTCGATCAAGGAAATCTCCAGCGGCGTATTGTTTTCACCTCGCTGCCAGCAAACTCCCAGCGGCGTATTGCTTCGCCTCTCGGTCAAGGAAATCTCCAGCGGCGTATTGCTTTCGCCTCGCTGCAAGCAAACCCCCAGCGGCGTATTGTTTTGCCTCCGTCGACTTCCAAGTGCCAGCGGCGTATTGTTTCGCCCCTCGGTCAAGGAAATCTCCAGCGGCGTATTGCTTCCGCCTCGGTGCAAGCAAACTCCCAGCGGCGTATTGCTTTGCCTCCGTCGACTTCCAAGTGCCAGCGGCGTATTGCTTCGCCCCTCGGTCAAGGAAATCTCCAGCGGCGTATTGCTTTCTCCTCGCTGGCAGCAAACTCCCAGCGGCGTATAGCTTCGCCCCTCGGTCAAGGAAATCTCCAGCGGCGTATTGCTTTCGCCTCGCTGCAAGCAAACTCTCAGCGGCGTATTGCTTTGCCTCCGTCGACTTCCAAGTGCCAGCGGCGTATTGCTTCGCCCCTCGGTCAAGGAAATCTCCAGCGGCGTATTACTTCGCCCCTCGGTCAAGGAAATCTCCAACGGCGTATTGCTTTCACCTCGCTGCAAGCAAACTCCCAGCGGCGTATTGCTTTGCCTCCGTCGACTTCCAAGTGCCAGCGGCGTATTGCTTCGCCCCTCGGTCAAGGTAATCTCCAGCGGCGTATAGCTTTCGCCTCGCTTCAAGCAAACTCCCAGCGGCGTATTGCTTTGCCTCCGTCGACTTCCAAGTGCCAGCGGCGTATTACTTCGCCCCTCGGTCAAGGAAATCTCCAACGGCGTATTGCTTTCACCTCGCTGCAAGCAAACTCCCAGCGGCGTATTGCTTCGCCTCTCGGTCAAGGAAATCTCCAGCGGCGTATAGCTTTCGCCTCGCTGCAAGCAAACTCCCAGCGGCGTATTGCTTTCACCTCGCTGCAAGCAAACTCCCAGCGGCGTATTGCTTTGCCTCCGTCGACTTCCAAGTGACAGCGGCGTATTGCTTCGCCCCTCGGTCAAGGAAATCTCCAGCGGCGTATTGCTTTCGCCTCGCTGCAAGCAAACTCCCAGCGGCGTATTGCTTCGCCCCTCGTTCAAGGAAACCTCCAACGGCGTATTGCTTTCGCTTCGCTGCCAGCAAACTCCCAGCGGCGTATTGCTTTGCCTCCGTCGTCTTCCAAGTGCCAGCGGTGTATTGCTTCGCCCCTCGGTCAAGGAAATCTCCAGCGGCATATTGCTTTCGCCTCGCTGCAAGCAAACTCCCAGCGGCGTATTGCTTTGCCTCCGTCGACTTCCAAGTGCCAGCGGCGTATTGCTTCGCCCCTCGGTCAAGGAAATCTTCAGCGGCGTATTGCTTTCATCTCGCTGCAAGCAAACTCCCAGCGGCGTATTGTTTTGCCTCCGTCGACTTCCAAGTGCCAGCGGTGTATTGCTTCGCCCCTCGGTCAAGGAAATCTCCAGCGGCATATTGCTTTCGCCTCGCTGCAAGCAAACTCCCAGCGGCGTATTGCTTTGCCTCCGTCGACTTCCAAGTGCCAGCGGCGTATTGCTTCGCCCCTCGGTCAAGGAAATCTTCAGCGGCGTATTGCTTTCATCTCGCTGCAAGCAAACTCCCAGCGGCGTATTGTTTTGCCTCCGTCGACTTCCAAGTGCCAGCGGCGTATTGTTTCGCCCCTCGGTCAAGGAAATCTCCAGCGGCGTATTGCTTTGCCTCCGTCGACTTCCAAGTGCCAGCGGCGTATTGCTTCGCCCCTCGGTCAAGGAAATCTCCAGCGGCGTATTGCTTTCACCTCGCAGCCAGCAAACTCCCAGCGGCGTATAGCTTCGCCCCTCGGTCAAGGAAATCTCCAGCGGCGTATTGCTTTCGCCTCGCTGCAAGCAAACTCCCAGCGGCGTATTGCTTTGCCTCCGTCGACTTCCAAGTGCCAGCGGCGTATTGCTTCGCCCCTCGGTCAAGGTAATCTCCAGCGGCGTATAGCTTTCGCCTCGCTTCAAGCAAACTCCCAGCGGCGTATTGCTTTGCCTCCGTCGACTTCCAAGTGCCAGCGGCGTATTACTTCGCCCCTCGGTCAAGGAAATCTCCAACGGCGTATTGCTTTCACCTCGCTGCAAGCAAACTCCCAGCGGCTTATTGCTTCGCCTCTCGGTCAAGGAAATCTCCAGCGGCGTATTGCATTCGCTTCGCTGCCAGCAAACTCCCAGCGGGGTATTGTTTTGCCTCCGTCGACTTCCAAGTGCCAGCGGCGTATTACTTCGCCCCTCGGTCAAGGAAATCTGCAGCGGCGTATTGCTTTCACCTCGCTGCAAGCAAACTCCCAGCGGCGTATTGCTTCGCCTCTCGGTCAAGGAAATCTCCAGCGGCGTATAGCTTTTGCCTCGCTGCAAGCAAACTCCCAGCGGCGTATTGCTTTGCCTCCATCGACTTCCAAGTGCCAGCGGCGTATTGCTTCGCCCCTCGGTCAAGGAAATCTCCAGCGGCGTATTGCTTTCACCTCGCTGCCAGCAAACTCCCAGCGGCGTATTGCTTCGCCTCTCGGTCAAGGAAATCTCCAGCGGCGTATTGCTTTCGCCTCGCTGCAAGCAAACCCCCAGCGGCGTATTGTTTTGCCTCCGTCGACTTCCAAGTGCCAGCGGCGTATTGTTTCGCCCCTCGGTCAAGGAAATCTCCAGCGGCGTATTGCTTCCGCCTCGGTGCAAGCAAACTCCCAGCGGCGTATTGCTTTGCCTCCGTCGACTTCCAAGTGCCAGCGGCGTATTGCTTCGCCCCTCGGTCAAGGAAATCTCCAGCGGCGTATTGCTTTCTCCTCGCTGCCAGCAAACTCCCAGCGGCGTATAGCTTCGCCCCTCGGTCAAGGAAATCTCCAGCGGCGTATTGCTTTCGCCTCGCTGCAAGCAAACTCTCAGCGGCGTATTGCTTTGCCTCCGTCGACTTCCAAGTGCCAGCGGCGTAATGCTTCGCCCCTCGGTCAAGGAAATCTCCAGCGGCGTATTACTTCGCCCCTCGGTCAAGGAAATCTCCAACGGCGTATTGCTTTCACCTCGCTGCAAGCAAACTCCCAGCGGCGTATTGCTTTGCCTCCGTCGACTTCCAAGTGCCAGCGGCGTATTGCTTCGCCCCTCGGTCAAGGTAATCTCCAGCGGCGTATAGCTTTCGCCTCGCTTCAAGCAAACTCCCAGCGGCGTATTGCTTTGCCTCCGTCGACTTCCAAGTGCCAGCGGCGTATTACTTCGCCCCTCGGTCAAGGAAATCTCCAACGGCGTATTGCTTTCACCTCGCTGCAAGCAAACTCCCAGCGGCGTATTGCTTTGCCTCCGTCGACTTCCAAGTGCCAGCGGCGTATTACTTCGCCCCTCGGTCAAGGAAATCTTCAGCGGTGTATTGCTTTCACCTCGCTGCAAGCAAACTCCCAGCGGCGTATTGCTTTGCCTCCGGCGACTTCCAAGTGCCAGCGGCGTATTGCTTCGCCTCTCGGTCAAGGAAATCTCCAGCGGCGTATTGCTTTCGCTTCGCTGCCAGCAAACTCCCAGCGGGGTATTGTTTTGCCTCCGTCGACTTCCAAGTGCCAGCGGCGTATTACTTCGCCCCTCCGTCAAGGAAATCTGCAGCGGCGTATTGCTTTCACCTCGCTGCAAGCAAACCCCCAGCGGCGTATTGTTTTGCCTCCGTCGACTTCCAAGTACCAGCGGCGTATTACTTCGCCCCTCGGTCAAGGAAATCTCCAGCGGCGTATTGCTTTCGCCTCGCTGCAAGCAAATTCCCAGCGGCGTATTGCTTTGCCTCCCTCGACTTCCAAGTGCCAGCGGCGTATTGCTTCGCCCCTCGGTCAAGGAAATCTCCAGCGGCGTATTGCTTTTGCCTCGCTGCAAGCAAACTCTCAACGGCGTATTGCTTTGCCTCCGTCGACTTCCAAGTGACAGCGGCGTATTGCTTCGCCCCTCGGTCAAGGAAATCTCCAGCGGCGTATTGCTTTCGCCTCGCTGCAAGCAAACTCCCAGCGGCGTATTGCTTTGCCTCCCTCGAATTCCAAGTGCCAGCGGCGTATTGCTTCGCCTCTCGGTCAAGGAAATCTCCAGCGGCGTATTGCTTTCGCCTCGCTGCAAGCAAACTCTCAACGGCGTATTGCTTTGCCTCCGTCGACTTCCAAGTGCCAGCGGCGTATTGCTTCGCCCCTCGGTCAAGGAAATCTCCAGCGGCGTATTGCTTTTGCCTCGCTGCAAGCAAACTCTCAACGGCGTATTGCTTTGCCTCCGTCGTCTTCCAAGTGCCAGCGGTGTATTGCTTCGCCCCTCGGTCAAGGAAATCTCCAGCGGCATATTGCTTTCGCCTCGCTGCAAGCAAACTCTCAACGGCGTATTGCTTTGCCTCCCTCGAATTCCAAGTGCCAGCGGCGTATTGCTTCGCCTCTCGGTCAAGGAAATCTCCAGCGGCGTATTGCTTTCGCCTCGCTGCAAGCAAACTCTCAACGGCGTATTGTTTTGCCTCCGTGGACTTCCAAGTGCCAGCGGCGTATTGCTTCGCCCCTCGGTCAAGGAAATCTCCAGCGGCGTATTGCTTTCGCCTCGCTGCAAGCAAATTCCCAGCGGCGTATTGTTTTGCCTCCCTCGACTTCCAAGTGCCAGCGGCGTATTGCTTCGCCTCTCGGTCAAGGAAATCTCCAGCGGCGTATTGCTTTCGCCTCGCTGCAAGCAAACTCTCAACGGCGTATTGCTTTGCCTCCGTCGTCTTCCAAGTGCCAGCGGTGTATTGCTTCGCCCCTCGGTCAAGGAAATCTCCAGCGGCATATTGCTTTCGCCTCGCTGCAAGCAAACTCCCAGCGGCGTATTGCTTTGCCTCCGTCGACTTCCAAGTGCCAGCGGCGTATTGCTTCGCCCCTCGGTCAAGGAAATCTTCAGCGGCGTATTGCTTTCATCTCGCTGCAAGCAAACTCCCAGCGGCGTATTGTTTTGCCTCCGTCGACTTCCAAGTGCCAGCGGCGTATTGTTTCGCCCCTCGGTCAAGGAAATCTCCAGCGGCGTATTGCTTTGCCTCCGTCGACTTCCAAGTGCCAGCGGCGTATTGCTTCGCCCCTCGGTCAAGGAAATCTCCAGCGGCGTATTGCTTTCACCTCGCTGCCAGCAAACTCCCAGCGGCGTATAGCTTCGCCCCTCGGTCAAGGAAATCTCCAGCGGCGTATTGCTTTCGCCTCGCTGCAAGCAAACTCCCAGCGGCGTATTGCTTTGCCTCCGTCGACTTCCAAGTGCCAGCGGCGTATTGCTTCGCCCCTCTGTCAAGGAAATCTCCAGCGGCGTATTACTTCGCCCCTCGGTCAAGGAAATCTCCAACGGCGTATTGCTTTCACCTCGCTGCAAGCAAACTCCCAGCGGCGTATTGCTTTGCCTCCGTCGACTTCCAAGTGCCAGCGGCGTATTGCTTCGCCCCTCGGTCAAGGAAATCTCCAGCGGCGTATTGCTTTCTCCTCGCTGCCAGCAAACTCCCAGCGGCGTATAGCTTCGCCCCTCGGTCAAGGAAATCTCCAGCGGCGTATTGCTTTCGCCTCGCTGCAAGCAAACTCTCAGCGGCGTATTGCTTTGCCTCCGTCGACTTCCAAGTGCCAGCGGCGTATTGCTTCGCCCCTCGGTCAAGGAAATCTTCAGCGGCGTATTGCTTTCATCTCGCTGCAAGCAAACTCCCAGCGGCGTATTGTTTTGCCTCCGTCGACTTCCAAGTGCCAGCGGCGTATTGTTTCGCCCCTCGGTCAAGGAAATCTCCAGCGGCGTATTGCTTTGCCTCCGTCGACTTCCAAGTGCCAGCGGCGTATTGCTTCGCCCCTCGGTCAAGGAAATCTCCAGCGGCGTATTGCTTTCACCTCGCTGCCAGCAAACTCCCAGCGGCGTATAGCTTCGCCCCTCGGTCAAGGAAATCTCCAGCGGCGTATTGCTTTCGCCTCGCTGCAAGCAAACTCCCAGCGGCGTATTGCTTTGCCTCCGTCGACTTCCAAGTGCCAGCGGCGTATTGCTTCGCCCCTCGGTCAAGGAAATCTTCAGCGGCGTATTGCTTTCATCTCGCTGCAAGCAAACTCCCAGCGGCGTATTGTTTTGCCTCCGTCGACTTCCAAGTGCCAGCGGCGTATTGTTTCGCCCCTCGGTCAAGGAAATCTCCAGCGGCGTATTGCTTTGCCTCCGTCGACTTCCAAGTGCCAGCGGCGTATTGCTTCGCCCCTCGGTCAAGGAAATCTCCAGCGGCGTATTGCTTTCACCTCGCTGCCAGCAAACTCCCAGCGGCGTATAGCTTCGCCCCTCGGTCAAGGAAATCTCCAGCGGCGTATTGCTTTCGCCTCGCTGCAAGCAAACTCCCAGCGGCGTATTGCTTTGCCTCCGTCGACTTCCAAGTGCCAGCGGCGTATTGCTTCGCCCCTCTGTCAAGGAAATCTCCAGCGGCGTATTACTTCGCCCCTCGGTCAAGGAAATCTCCAACGGCGTATTGCTTTCACCTCGCTGCAAGCAAACTCCCAGCGGCGTATTGCTTTGCCTCCGTCGACTTCCAAGTGCCAGCGGCGTATTGCTTCGCCCCTCGGTCAAGGTAATCTCCAGCGGCGTATAGCTTTCGCCTCGCTTCAAGCAAACTCCCAGCGGCGTATTGCTTTGCCTCCGTCGACTTCCAAGTGCCAGCGGCGTATTACTTCGCCCCTCGGTCAAGGAAATCTCCAACGGCGTATTGCTTTCACCTCGCTGCAAGCAAACTCCCAGCGGCGTATTGCTTCGCCTCTCGGTCAAGGAAATCTCCAGCGGCGTATAGCTTTTGCCTCGCTGCAAGCAAACTCCCAGCGGCGTATTGCTTTGCCTCCATCGACTTCCAAGTGCCAGCGGCGTATTGCTTCGCCCCTCGGTCAAGGAAATCTCCAGCGGCGTATTGCTTTCACCTCGCTGCCAGCAAACTCCCAGCGGCGTATTGCTTCGCCTCTCGGTCAAGGAAATCTCCAGCGGCGTATTCCTTTCGCCTCGCTGCAAGCAAACCCCCAGCGGCGTATTGTTTTGCCTCCGTCGACTTCCAAGTGCCAGCGGCGTATTGTTTCGCCCCTCGGTCAAGGAAATCTCCAGCGGCGTATTGCTTCCGCCTCGGTGCAAGCAAACTCCCAGCGGCGTATTGCTTTGCCTCCGTCGACTTCCAAGTGCCAGCGGCGTATAGCTTCGCCCCTCGGTCAAGGAAATCTCCAGCGGCGTATTGCTTTCGCTTCGCTGCAAGCAAACTCTCAGCGGCGTATTGCTTTGCCTCCGTCGACTTCCAAGTGCCAGCGGCGTATTGCTTCGCCCCTCGGTCAAGGAAATCTCCAGCGGCGTATTACTTCGCCCCTCGGTCAAGGAAATCTCCAACGGCGTATTGCTTTCACCTCGCTGCAAGCAAACTCCCAGCGGCGTATTGCTTTGCCTCCGTCGACTTCCAAGTGCCAGCGGCGTATTGCTTCGCCCCTCGGTCAAGGTAATCTCCAGCGGCGTATAGCTTTCGCCTCGCTTCAAGCAAACTCCCAGCGGCGTATTGCTTTGCCTCCGTCGACTTCCAAGTGCCAGCGGCGTATTACTTCGCCCCTCGGTCAAGGAAATCTCCAACGGCGTATTGCTTTCACCTCGCTGCAAGCAAACTCCCAGCGGCGTATTGCTTCGCCTCTCGGTCAAGGAAATCTCCAGCGGCGTATAGCTTTCGCCTCGCTGCAAGCAAACTCCCAGCGGCGTATTGCTTTCACCTCGCTGCAAGCAAACTCCCAGCGGCGTATTGCTTTGCCTCCGTCGACTTCCAAGTGCCAGCGGCGTATTACTTCGCCCCTCGGTCAAGGAAATCTTCAGCGGTGTATTGCTTTCACCTCGCTGCAAGCAAACTCCCAGCGGCGTATTGCTTTGCCTCCGGCGACTTCCAAGTGCCAGCGGCGTATTGCTTACGCCTCGCTGCAAGCAAACTCCCAGCGGCGTATTGCTTCGCCCCTCGTTCAAGGAAACCTCCAACGGCGTATTGCTTTCGCTTCGCTGCCAGCAAACTCCCAGCGGCGTATTGCTTTGCCTCCGTTGACTTCCAAGTGCCAGCGGCGTATTGCTTCGCCTCTCGGTCAAGGAAATCTCCAGCGGCGTATTGCTTTCGCTTCGCTGCCAGCAAACTCCCAGCGGGGTATTGTTTTGCCTCCGTCGACTTCCAAGTGCCAGCGGCGTATTACTTCGCCCCTCCGTCAAGGAAATCTGCAGCGGCGTATTGCTTTCACCTCGCTGCAAGCAAACTCCCAGCGGCGTATTGTTTTGCCTCCGTCGACTTCCAAGTGCCAGCGGCGTATTACTTCGCCCCTCGGTCAAGGAAATCTCCAGCGGCGTATTGCTTTCGCCTCGCTGCAAGCAAATTCCCAGCGGCGTATTGCTTTGCCTCCCTCGACTTCCAAGTGCCAGCGGCGTATTGCTTCGCCCCTCGGTCAAGGAAATCTCCAGCGGCGTATTGCTTTCGCCTCGCTGCAAGCAAACTCCCAGCGGCGTATTGCTTTGCCTCCCTCGAATTCCAAGTGCCAGCGGCGTATTGCTTCGCCTCTCGGTCAAGGAAATCTCCAGCGGCGTATTGCTTTCGCCTCGCTGCAAGCAAACTCTCAACGGCGTATTGCTTTGCCTCCGTCGACTTCCAAGTGCCAGCGGCGTATTGCTTCGCCCCTCGGTCAAGGAAATCTCCAGCGGCGTATTACTTTTGCCTCGCTGCAAGCAAACTCTCAACGGCGTATTGCTTTGCCTCCGTCGACTTCCAAGTGACAGCGGCGTATTGCTTCGCCCCTCGGTCAAGGAAATCTCCAGCGGCGTATTGCTTTCGCCTCGCTGCAAGCAAGCTCCCAGCGGCGTATTGCTTTGCCTCCCTCGAATTCCAAGTGCCAGCGGCGTATTGCTTCGCCTCTCGGTCAAGGAAATCTCCAGCGGCGTATTGCTTTCGCCTCGCTGCAAGCAAACTCTCGACGGCGTATTGCTTTGCCTCCGTCGACTTCCAAGTGCCAGCGGCGTATTGCTTCGCCCCTCGGTCAAGGAAATCTCCAGCGGCGTATTGCTTTCGCCTCGCTTCAAGCAAACTCCCAGCGGCGTATTGCTTTGCCTCCGTCGACGTCCAAGTGCCAGCGGCGTATTGCTTCGCCCCTCGGTCAAGGAAATCTCCAGCAGCGTATTGCTTTCGCCTCGCTGCAAGCAAACACCCAGCGGCGTATTGCTTTGCCTCCGTCGACTTCCAAGTGCCAGCGGCGTATTGCTTCGCCCCTCGGTCAAGGAAATCTCCAGCGGCGTATTGCTTTTGCCTCGCTGCAAGCAAACTCTCAACGGCGTATTGCTTTGCCTCCGTCGACTTCCAAGTGACAGCGGCGTATTGCTTCGCCCCTCGGTCAAGGAAATCTCCAGCGGCGTATTGCTTTCGCCTCGCTGCAAGCAAACTCCCAGCGGCGTATTGCTTCGCCCCTCGTTCAAGGAAACCTCCAACGGCGTATTGCTTTCGCTTCGCTGCCAGCAAACTCCCAGCGGCGTATTGCTTTGCCTCCGTCGTCTTCCAAGTGCCAGCGGTGTATTGCTTCGCCCCTCGGTCAAGGAAATCTCCAGCGGCATATTGCTTTCGCCTCGCTGCAAGCAAACTCCCAGCGGCGTATTGCTTTGCCTCCGTCGACTTCCAAGTGCCAGCGGCGTATTGCTTCGCCCCTCGGTCAAGGAAATCTTCAGCGGCGTATTGCTTTCATCTCGCTGCAAGCAAACTCCCAGCGGCGTATTGTTTTGCCTCCGTCGACTTCCAAGTGCCAGCGGCGTATTGTTTCGCCCCTCGGTCAAGGAAATCTCCAGCGGCGTATTGCTTTGCCTCCGTCGACTTCCAAGTGCCAGCGGCGTATTGCTTCGCCCCTCGGTCAAGGAAATCTCCAGCGGCGTATTGCTTTCACCTCGCTGCCAGCAAACTCCCAGCGGCGTATAGCTTCGCCCCTCGGTCAAGGAAATCTCCAGCGGCGTATTGCTTTCGCCTCGCTGCAAGCAAACTCCCAGCGGCGTATTGCTTTGCCTCCGTCGACTTCCAAGTGCCAGCGGCGTATTGCTTCGCCCCTCGGTCAAGGAAATCTCCAGCGGCGTATTACTTCGCCCCTCGGTCAAGGAAATCTCCAACGGCGTATTGCTTTCACCTCGCTGCAAGCAAACTCCCAGCGGCGTATTGCTTTGCCTCCGTCGACTTCCAAGTGCCAGCGGCGTATTGCTTCGCCCCTCGGTCAAGGTAATCTCCAGCGGCGTATAGCTTTCGCCTCGCTTCAAGCAAACTCCCAGCGGCGTATTGCTTTGCCTCCGTCGACTTCCAAGTGCCAGCGGCGTATTACTTCGCCCCTCGGTCAAGGAAATCTCCAACGGCGTATTGCTTTCACCTCGCTGCAAGCAAACTCCCAGCGGCTTATTGCTTCGCCTCTCGGTCAAGGAAATCTCCAGCGGCGTATTGCATTCGCTTCGCTCCCAGCAAACTCCCAGCGGGGTATTGTTTTGCCTCCGTCGACTTCCAAGTGCCAGCGGCGTATTACTTCGCCCCTCGGTCAAGGAAATCTGCAGCGGCGTATTGCTTTCACCTCGCTGCAAGCAAACTCCCAGCGGCGTATTGCTTCGCCTCTCGGTCAAGGAAATCTCCAGCGGCGTATAGCTTTTGCCTCGCCGCAAGCAAACTCCCAGCGGCGTATTGCTTTGCCTCCATCGACTTCCAAGTGCCAGCGGCGTATTGCTTCGCCCCTCGGTCAAGGAAATCTCCAGCGGCGTATTGCTTTCACCTCGCTGCCAGCAAACTCCCAGCGGCGTATTGCTTCGCCTCTCGGTCAAGGAAATCTCCAGCGGCGTATTTTTTTCGCCTCGCTGCAAGCAAACCCCCAGCGGCGTATTGTTTTGCCTCCGTCGACTTCCAAGTGCCAGCGGCGTATTGTTTCGCCCCTCGGTCAAGGAAATCTCCAGCGGCGTATTGCTTCCGCCTCGGTGCAAGCAAACTCCCAGCGGCGTATTGCTTTGCCTCCGTCGACTTCCAAGTGCCAGCGGCGTATTGCTTCGCCCCTCGGTCAAGGAAATCTCCAGCGGCGTATTGCTTTCTCCTCGCTGCCAGCAAACTCCCAGCGGCGTATAGCTTCGCCCCTCGGTCAAGGAAATCTCCAGCGGCGTATTGCTTTCGCCTCGCTGCAAGCAAACTCTCAGCGGCGTATTGCTTTGCCTCCGTCGACTTCCAAGTGCCAGCGGCGTATTGCTTCGCCCCTCGGTCAAGGAAATCTCCAGCGGCGTATTACTTCGCCCCTCGGTCAAGGAAATCTCCAACGGCGTATTGCTTTCACCTCGTTGCAAGCAAACTCCCAGCGGCGTATTGCTTTGCCTCCGTCGACTTCCAAGTGCCAGCGGCGTATTGCTTCGCCCCTCGGTCAAGGTAATCTCCAGCGGCGTATAGCTTTCGCCTCGCTTCAAGCAAACTCCCAGCGGCGTATTGCTTTGCCTCCGTCGACTTCCCAGTGCCAGCGGCGTATTACTTCGCCCCTCGGTCAAGGAAATCTCCAACGGCGTATTGCTTTCACCTCGCTGCAAGCAAACTCCCAGCGGCGTATTGCTTCGCCTCTCGGTCAAGGAAATCTCCAGCGGCGTGTAGCTTTCGCCTCGCTGCAAGCAAACTCCCAGCGGCGTATTGCTTTCACCTCGCTGCAAGCAAACTCCCAGCGGCGTATAGCTTCGCCCCTCGGTCAAGGAAATCTCCAGCGGCGTATTGCTTTCGCCTCGCTGCAAGCAAACTCTCAGCGGCGTATTGCTTTGCCTCCGTCGACTTCCAAGTGCCAGCGGCGTATTGCTTCGCCCCTCGGTCAAGGAAATCTCCAGCGGCGTATTACTTCGCCCCTCGGTCAAGGAAATCTCCAACGGCGTATTGCTTTCACCTCGTTGCAAGCAAACTCCCAGCGGCGTATTGCTTTGCCTCCGTCGACTTCCAAGTGCCAGCGGCGTATTGCTTCGCCCCTCGGTCAAGGTAATCTCCAGCGGCGTATAGCTTTCGCCTCGCTTCAAGCAAACTCCCAGCGGCGTATTGCTTTGCCTCCGTCGACTTCCCAGTGCCAGCGGCGTATTACTTCGCCCCTCGGTCAAGGAAATCTCCAACGGCGTATTGCTTTCACCTCGCTGCAAGCAAACTCCCAGCGGCGTATTGCTTCGCCTCTCGGTCAAGGAAATCTCCAGCGGCGTGTAGCTTTCGCCTCGCTGCAAGCAAACTCCCAGCGGCGTATTGCTTTCACCTCGCTGCAAGCAAACTCCCAGCGGCGTATTGCTTTGCCTCCGTCGACTTCCAAGTGCCAGCGGCGTATTACTTCGCCCCTCCGTCAAGGAAATCTGCAGCGGCGTATTGCTTTCACCTCGCTGCAAGCAAACTCCCAGCGGCGTATTGTTTTGCCTCCGTCGACTTCCAAGTGCCAGCGGCGTATTACTTCGCCCCTCGGTCAAGGAAATCTCCAGCGGCGTATTGCTTTCGCCTCGCTGCAAGCAAATTCCCAGCGGCGTATTGCTTTGCCTCCCTCGACTTCCAAGTGCCAGCGGCGTATTGCTTCGCCCCTCGGTCAAGGAAATCTCCAGCGGCGTATTGCTTTCGCCTCGCTGCAAGCAAACTCCCAGCGGCGTATTGCTTTGCCTCCCTCGAATTCCAAGTGCCAGCGGCGTATTGCTTCGCCTCTCGGTCAAGGAAATCTCCAGCGGCGTATTGCTTTCACCTCGCTGCAAGCAAACTCCCAGCGGCGTATTGCTTCGCCTCTCGGTCAAGGAAATCTCCAGCGGCGTATAGCTTTCGCCTCGCTGCAAGCAAACTCCCAGCGGCGTATTGCTTTCACCTCGCTGCAAGCAAACTCCCAGCGGCGTATTGCTTTGCCTCCGTCGACTTCCAAGTGCCAGCGGCGTATTACTTCGCCCCTCGGTCAAGGAAATCTTCAGCGGTGTATTGCTTTCACCTCGCTGCAAGCAAACTCCCAGCGGCGTATTGCTTTGCCTCCGGCGACTTCCAAGTGCCAGCGGCGTATTGCTTACGCCTCGCTGCAAGCAAACTCCCAGCGGCGTATTGCTTCGCCCCTCGTTCAAGGAAACCTCCAACGGCGTATTGCTTTCGCTTCGCTGCCAGCAAACTCCCAGCGGCGTATTGCTTTGCCTCCGTCGACTTCCAAGTGCCAGCGGCGTATTGCTTCGCCTCTCGGTCAAGGAAATCTCCAGCGGCGTATTGCTTTCGCTTCGCTGTCAGCAAACTCCCAGCGGGGTATTGTTTTGCCTCCGTCGACTTCCAAGTGCCAGCGGCGTATTACTTCGCCCCTCCGTCAAGGAAATCTGCAGCGGCGTATTGCTTTCACCTCGCTGCAAGCAAACTCCCAGCGGCGTATTGTTTTGCCTCCGTCGACTTCCAAGTGCCAGCGGCGTATTACTTCGCCCCTCGGTCAAGGAAATCTCCAGCGGCGTATTGCTTTCGCCTCGCTGCAAGCAAATTCCCAGCGGCGTATTGCTTTGCCTCCGTCGACGTCCAAGTGCCAGCGGCGTATTGCTTCGCCCCTCGGTCAAGGAAATCTCCAGCGGCGTATTGCTTTCGCCTCGCTGCAAGCAAACACCCAGCGGCGTATTGCTTTTCCTCCGTCGACTTCCAAGTGCCAGCGGCGTATTGCTTCGCCCCTCGGTCAAGGAAATCTCCAGCGGCGTATTGCTTTTGCCTCGCTGCAAGCAAACTCTCAACGGCGTATTGCTTTGCCTCCGTCGACTTCCAAGTGACAGCGGCGTATTGCTTCGCCCCTCGGTCAAGGAAATCTCCAGCGGCGTATTGCTTTCGCCTCGCTGCAAGCAAACTCCCAGCGGCGTATTGCTTCGCCCCTCGTTCAAGGAAACCTCCAACGGCGTATTGCTTTCGCTTCGCTGCCAGCAAACTCCCAGCGGCGTATTGCTTTGCCTCCGTCGACTTCCAAGTGCCAGCGGCGTATTGCTTCGCCTCTCGGTCAAGGAAATCTCCAGCGGCGTATTGCTTTCGCTTCGCTGCCAGCAAACTCCCAGCGGGGTATTGTTTTGCCTCCGTCGACTTCCAAGTGCCAGCGGCGTATTACTTCGCCCCTCCGTCAAGGAAATCTGCAGCGGCGTATTGCTTTCACCTCGCTGCAAGCAAACTCCCAGCGGCGTATTGTTTTGCCTCCGTCGACTTCCAAGTGCCAGCGGCGTATTGCTTCGCCCCACGTTCAAGGAAACCTCCAACGGCGTATTGCTTTCGCTTCGCTGCAAGCAAATTCCCAGCGGCGTATTGCTTTGCCTCCCTCGACTTCCAAGTGCCAGCGGCGTATTGCTTCGCCCCTCGGTCAAGGAAATCTCCAGCGGCGTATTGCTTTCGCCTCGCTGCAAGCAAACTCCCAGCGGCGTATTGCTTTGCCTCCCTCGAATTCCAAGTGCCAGCGGCGTATTGCTTCGCCTCTCGGTCAAGGAAATCTCCAGCGGCGTATTGCTTTCGCCTCGCTGCAAGCAAACTCTCAACGGCGTATTGTTTTGCCTCCGTCGACTTCCAAGTGCCAGCGGCGTATTACTTCGCCCCTCCGTCAAGGAAATCTGCAGCGGCGTATTGCTTTCACCTCGCTGCAAGCAAACTCCCAGCGGCGTATTGTTTTGCCTCCGTCGACTTCCAAGTGCCAGCGGCGTATTACTTCGCCCCTCGGTCAAGGAAATCTCCAGCGGCGTATTGCTTTCGCCTCGCTGCAAGCAAATTCCCAGCGGCGTATTGCTTTGCCTCCCTCGACTTCCAAGTGCCAGCGGCGTATTGCTTCGCCCCTCGGTCAAGGAAATCTCCAGCGGCGTATTGCTTTTGCCTCGCTGCAAGCAAACTCTCAACGGCGTATTGCTTTGCCTCCGTCGACTTCCAAGTGACAGCGGCGTATTGCTTCGCCCCTCGGTCAAGGAAATCTCCAGCGGCGTATTGCTTTCGCCTCGCTGCAAGCAAACTCCCAGCGGCGTATTGCTTTGCCTCCCTCGAATTCCAAGTGCCAGCGGCGTATTGCTTCGCCTCTCGGTCAAGGAAATCTCCAGCGGCGTATTGCTTTCGCCTCGCTGCAAGCAAACTCTCAACGGCGTATTGCTTTGCCTCCGTCGACTTCCAAGTGCCAGCGGCGTATTGCTTCGCCCCTCGGTCAAGGAAATCTCCAGCGGCGTATTGCTTTTGCCTCGCTGCAAGCAAACTCTCAACGGCGTATTGCTTTGCCTCCGTCGACTTCCAAGTGACAGCGGCGTATTGCTTCGCCCCTCGGTCAAGGAAATCTCCAGCGGCGTATTGCTTTCGCCTCGCTGCAAGCAAGCTCCCAGCGGCGTATTGCTTTGCCTCCCTCGAATTCCAAGTGCCAGCGGCGTATTGCTTCGCCTCTCGGTCAAGGAAATCTCCAGCGGCGTATTGCTTTCGCCTCGCTGCAAGCAAACTCTCAACGGCGTATTGCTTTGCCTCCGTCGACTTCCAAGTGCCAGCGGCGTATTGCTTCGCCCCTCGGTCAAGGAAATCTCCAGCGGCGTATTGCTTTCGCCTCGCTGCAAGCAAACTCCCAGCGGCGTATTGCTTTGCCTCCGTCGACGTCCAAGTGCCAGCGGCGTATTGCTTCGCCCCTCGGTCAAGGAAATCTCCAGCGGCGTATTGCTTTCGCCTCGCTGCAAGCAAACACCAAGCGGCGTATTGCTTTGCCTCCGTCGACTTCCAAGTGCCAGCGGCGTATTGCTTCGCCCCTCGGTCAAGGAAATCTCCAGCGGCGTATTGCTTTTGCCTCGCTGCAAGCAAACTCTCAACGGCGTATTGCTTTGCCTCCGTCGACTTCCAAGTGACAGCGGCGTATTGCTTCGCCCCTCGGTCAAGGAAATCTCCAGCGGCGTATTGCTTTCGCCTCGCTGCAAGCAAACTCCCAGCGGCGTATTGCTTCGCCCCTCGTTCAAGGAAACCTCCAACGGCGTATTGCTTTCGCTTCGCTGCCAGCAAACTCCCAGCGGCGTATTGCTTTGCCTCCGTCGACTTCCAAGTGCCAGCGGCGTATTGCTTCGCCCCTCGATCAAGGAAATCTCCAGCGGCGTATTGCTTTCGCCTCGCTGCAAGCAAACTCCCAGCGGCGTATTGCTTTGCCTCCGTCGACGTCCAAGTGCCAGCGGCGTATTGCTTCGCCCCTCGGTCAAGGAAATCTCCAGCGGCGTATTGCTTTCGCCTCGCTGCAAGCAAACACCCAGCGGCGTATTGCTTTGCCTCCGTCGACTTCCAAGTGCCAGCGGCGTATTGCTTCGCCCCTCGGTCAAGGAAATCTCCAGCGGCGTATTGCTTTTGCCTCGCTGCAAGCAAACTCTCAACGGCGTATTGCTTTGCCTCCGTCGACTTCCAAGTGACAGCGGCGTATTGCTTCGCCCCTCGGTCAAGGAAATCTCCAGCGGCGTATTGCTTTCGCCTCGGTGCAAGCAAACTCCCAGCGGCGTATTGCTTCGCCCCTCGTTCAAGGAAACCTCCAACGGCGTATTGCTTTCGCTTCGCTGCCAGCAAACTCCCAGCGGCGTATTGCTTTGCCTCCGTCGACTTCCAAGTGCCAGCGGCGTATTGCTTCGCCCCTCGGTCAAGGAAATCTCCAGCGGCGTATTGCTTTCGCCTCGCTGCAAGCAAACTCCCAGCGGCGTATTGCTTTGCCTCCGTCGACGTCCAAGTGCCAGCGGCGTATTGCTTCGCCCCTCGGTCAAGGAAATCTCCAGCGGCGTATTGCTTTCGCCTCGCTGCAAGCAAACACCCAGCGGCGTATTGTTTTGCCTCCGTCGACTTCCAAGTGCCAGCGGCGTATTGCTTCGCCCCTCGGTCAAGGAAATCTCCAGCGGCGTATTGCTTTTGCCTCGCTGCAAGCAAACTCTCAACGGCGTATTGCTTTGCCTCCGTCGACTTCCAAGAGACAGCGGCGTATTGCTTCGCCCCTCGGTCAAGGAAATCTCCAGCGGCGTATTGCTTTCGCCTCGCTGCAAGCAAACTCCCAGCGGCGTATTGCTTCGCCCCTCGTTCAAGGAAACCTCCAACGGCGTATTGCTTTCGCCTCGCTGCAAGCAAACTCCCAGCGGCGTATTGCTTTGCCTCCGTCGACTTCCAAGTGCCAGCGGCGTATTGCTTCGCCCCTCGGTCAAGGAAATCTCCAGCGGCGTATTGCTTTCTCCTCGCTGCCAGCAAACTCCCAGCGGCGTATTGCTTCGCCCCTCGGTCAAGGAAATCTCCAGCGGCGTATTGCTTTCGCCTCGCTGCAAGCAAACTCCCAGCGGCGTATTGCTTTGCCTCCCTCGAATTCCAAGTGCCAGCGGCGTATTGCTTCGCCTCTCGGTCAAGGAAATCTCCAGCGGCGTATTGCTTTCGCCTCGCTGCAAGCAAACTCTCAACGGCGTATTGCTTTGCCTCCGTCGACTTCCAAGTGCCAGCGGCGTATTGCTTCGCCCCTCGGTCAAGGAAATCTCCAGCGGCGTATTACTTTTGCCTCGCTGCAAGCAAACTCTCAACGGCGTATTGCTTTGCCTCCGTCGACTTCCAAGTGACAGCGGCGTATTGCTTCGCCCCTCGGTCAAGGAAATCTCCAGCGGCGTATTGCTTTCGCCTCGCTGCAAGCAAGCTCCCAGCGGCGTATTGCTTTGCCTCCCTCGAATTCCAAGTGCCAGCGGCGTATTGCTTCGCCTCTCGGTCAAGGAAATCTCCAGCGTCGTATTGCTTTCGCCTCGCTGCAAGCAAACTCTCGACGGCGTATTGCTTTGCCTCCGTCGACTTCCAAGTGCCAGCGGCGTATTGCTTCGCCCCTCGGTCAAGGAAATCTCCAGCGGCGTATTGCTTTCGCCTCGCTGCAAGCAAACTCCCAGCGGCGTATTGCTTTGCCTCCGTCGACGTCCAAGTGCCAGCGGCGTATTGCTTCGCCCCTCGGTCAAGGAAATCTCCAGCGGCGTATTGCTTTCGCCTCGCTGCAAGCAAACACCCAGCGGCGTATTGCTTTGCCTCCGTCGACTTCCAAGTGCCAGCGGCGTATTGCTTCGCCCCTCGGTCAAGGAAATCTCCAGCGGCGTATTGCTTTTGCCTCGCTGCAAGCAAACTCTCAACGGCGTATTGCTTTGCCTCCGTCGACTTCCAAGTGACAGCGGCGTATTGCTTCGCCCCTCGGTCAAGGAAATCTCCAGCGGCGTATTGCTTTCTCCTCGCTGCCAGCAAACTCCCAGCGGCGTATTGCTTCGCCCCTCGGTCAAGGAAATCTCCAGCGGCGTATTGCTTTCGCCTCGCTGCAAGCAAACTCCCAGCGGCGTATTGCTTTGCCTCCCTCGAATTCCAAGTGCCAGCGGCGTATTGCTTCGCCTCTCGGTCAAGGAAATCTCCAGCGGCGTATTGCTTTCGCCTCGCTGCAAGCAAACTCCCAGCGGCGTATTGCTTTGCCTCCCTCGAATTCCAAGTGCCAGCGGCGTATTGCTTCGCCTCTCGGTCAAGGAAATCTCCAGCGGCGTATTGCTTTCGCCTCGCTGCAAGCAAACTCTCAACGGCGTATTGCTTTGCCTCCGTCGACTTCCAAGTGCCAGCGGCGTATTGCTTCGCCCCTCGGTCAAGGAAATCTCCAGCGGCGTATTACTTTTGCCTCGCTGCAAGCAAACTCTCAACGGCGTATTGCTTTGCCTCCGTCGACTTCCAAGTGACAGCGGCGTATTGCTTCGCCCCTCGGTCAAGGAAATCTTCAGCGGCGTATTGCTTTCATCTCGCTGCAAGCAAACTCCCAGCGGCGTATTGTTTTGCCTCCGTCGACTTCCAAGTGCCAGCGGCGTATTGTTTCGCCCCTCGGTCAAGGAAATCTCCAGCGGCGTATTGCTTTGCCTCCGTCGACTTCCAAGTGCCAGCGGCGTATTGCTTCGCCCCTCGGTCAAGGAAATCTCCAGCGGCGTATTGCTTTCACCTCGCTGCCAGCAAACTCCCAGCGGCGTATAGCTTCGCCCCTCGGTCAAGGAAATCTCCAGCGGCGTATTGCTTTCGCCTCGCTGCAAGCAAACTCCCAGCGGCGTATTGCTTTGCCTCCGTCGACTTCCAAGTGCCAGCGGCGTATTGCTTCGCCCCTCGGTCAAGGAAATCTCCAGCGGCGTATTACTTCGCCCCTCGGTCAAGGAAATCTCCAACGGCGTATTGCTTTCACCTCGCTGCAAGCAAACTCCCAGCGGCGTATTGCTTTGCCTCCGTCGACTTCCAAGTGCCAGCGGCGTATTGCTTCGCCCCTCGGTCAAGGTAATCTCCAGCGGCGTATAGCTTTCGCCTCGCTTCAAGCAAACTCCCAGCGGCGTATTGCTTTGCCTCCGTCGACTTCCAAGTGCCAGCGGCGTATTACTTCGCCCCTCGGTCAAGGAAATCTCCAACGGCGTATTGCTTTCACCTCGCTGCAAGCAAACTCCCAGCGGCTTATTGCTTCGCCTCTCGGTCAAGGAAATCTCCAGCGGCGTATTGCATTCGCTTCGCTCCCAGCAAACTCCCAGCGGGGTATTGTTTTGCCTCCGTCGACTTCCAAGTGCCAGCGGCGTATTACTTCGCCCCTCGGTCAAGGAAATCTGCAGCGGCGTATTGCTTTCACCTCGCTGCAAGCAAACTCCCAGCGGCGTATTGCTTCGCCTCTCGGTCAAGGAAATCTCCAGCGGCGTATAGCTTTTGCCTCGCCGCAAGCAAACTCCCAGCGGCGTATTGCTTTGCCTCCATCGACTTCCAAGTGCCAGCGGCGTATTGCTTCGCCCCTCGGTCAAGGAAATCTCCAGCGGCGTATTGCTTTCACCTCGCTGCCAGCAAACTCCCAGCGGCGTATTGCTTCGCCTCTCGGTCAAGGAAATCTCCAGCGGCGTATTTTTTTCGCCTCGCTGCAAGCAAACCCCCAGCGGCGTATTGTTTTGCCTCCGTCGACTTCCAAGTGCCAGCGGCGTATTGTTTCGCCCCTCGGTCAAGGAAATCTCCAGCGGCGTATTGCTTCCGCCTCGGTGCAAGCAAACTCCCAGCGGCGTATTGCTTTGCCTCCGTCGACTTCCAAGTGCCAGCGGCGTATTGCTTCGCCCCTCGGTCAAGGAAATCTCCAGCGGCGTATTGCTTTCTCCTCGCTGCCAGCAAACTCCCAGCGGCGTATAGCTTCGCCCCTCGGTCAAGGAAATCTCCAGCGGCGTATTGCTTTCGCCTCGCTGCAAGCAAACTCTCAGCGGCGTATTGCTTTGCCTCCGTCGACTTCCAAGTGCCAGCGGCGTATTGCTTCGCCCCTCGGTCAAGGAAATCTCCAGCGGCGTATTACTTCGCCCCTCGGTCAAGGAAATCTCCAACGGCGTATTGCTTTCACCTCGTTGCAAGCAAACTCCCAGCGGCGTATTGCTTTGCCTCCGTCGACTTCCAAGTGCCAGCGGCGTATTGCTTCGCCCCTCGGTCAAGGTAATCTCCAGCGGCGTATAGCTTTCGCCTCGCTTCAAGCAAACTCCCAGCGGCGTATTGCTTTGCCTCCGTCGACTTCCCAGTGCCAGCGGCGTATTACTTCGCCCCTCGGTCAAGGAAATCTCCAACGGCGTATTGCTTTCACCTCGCTGCAAGCAAACTCCCAGCGGCGTATTGCTTCGCCTCTCGGTCAAGGAAATCTCCAGCGGCGTGTAGCTTTCGCCTCGCTGCAAGCAAACTCCCAGCGGCGTATTGCTTTCACCTCGCTGCAAGCAAACTCCCAGCGGCGTATAGCTTCGCCCCTCGGTCAAGGAAATCTCCAGCGGCGTATTGCTTTCGCCTCGCTGCAAGCAAACTCTCAGCGGCGTATTGCTTTGCCTCCGTCGACTTCCAAGTGCCAGCGGCGTATTGCTTCGCCCCTCGGTCAAGGAAATCTCCAGCGGCGTATTACTTCGCCCCTCGGTCAAGGAAATCTCCAACGGCGTATTGCTTTCACCTCGTTGCAAGCAAACTCCCAGCGGCGTATTGCTTTGCCTCCGTCGACTTCCAAGTGCCAGCGGCGTATTGCTTCGCCCCTCGGTCAAGGTAATCTCCAGCGGCGTATAGCTTTCGCCTCGCTTCAAGCAAACTCCCAGCGGCGTATTGCTTTGCCTCCGTCGACTTCCCAGTGCCAGCGGCGTATTACTTCGCCCCTCGGTCAAGGAAATCTCCAACGGCGTATTGCTTTCACCTCGCTGCAAGCAAACTCCCAGCGGCGTATTGCTTCGCCTCTCGGTCAAGGAAATCTCCAGCGGCGTGTAGCTTTCGCCTCGCTGCAAGCAAACTCCCAGCGGCGTATTGCTTTCACCTCGCTGCAAGCAAACTCCCAGCGGCGTATTGCTTTGCCTCCGTCGACTTCCAAGTGCCAGCGGCGTATTACTTCGCCCCTCCGTCAAGGAAATCTGCAGCGGCGTATTGCTTTCACCTCGCTGCAAGCAAACTCCCAGCGGCGTATTGTTTTGCCTCCGTCGACTTCCAAGTGCCAGCGGCGTATTACTTCGCCCCTCGGTCAAGGAAATCTCCAGCGGCGTATTGCTTTCGCCTCGCTGCAAGCAAATTCCCAGCGGCGTATTGCTTTGCCTCCCTCGACTTCCAAGTGCCAGCGGCGTATTGCTTCGCCCCTCGGTCAAGGAAATCTCCAGCGGCGTATTGCTTTCGCCTCGCTGCAAGCAAACTCCCAGCGGCGTATTGCTTTGCCTCCCTCGAATTCCAAGTGCCAGCGGCGTATTGCTTCGCCTCTCGGTCAAGGAAATCTCCAGCGGCGTATTGCTTTCACCTCGCTGCAAGCAAACTCCCAGCGGCGTATTGCTTCGCCTCTCGGTCAAGGAAATCTCCAGCGGCGTATAGCTTTCGCCTCGCTGCAAGCAAACTCCCAGCGGCGTATTGCTTTCACCTCGCTGCAAGCAAACTCCCAGCGGCGTATTGTTTTGCCTCCGTCGACTTCCAAGTGCCAGCGGCGTATTACTTCGCCCCTCGGTCAAGGAAATCTTCAGCGGTGTATTGCTTTCACCTCGCTGCAAGCAAACTCCCAGCGGCGTATTGCTTTGCCTCCGGCGACTTCCAAGTGCCAGCGGCGTATTGCTTACGCCTCGCTGCAAGCAAACTCCCAGCGGCGTATTGCTTCGCCCCTCGTTCAAGGAAACCTCCAACGGCGTATTGCTTTCGCTTCGCTGCCAGCAAACTCCCAGCGGCGTATTGCTTTGCCTCCGTCGACTTCCAAGTGCCAGCGGCGTATAGCTTCGCCTCTCGTTCAAGGAAATCTCCAGCGGCGTATTGCTTTCGCTTCGCTGTCAGCAAACTCCCAGCGGGGTATTGTTTTGCCTCCGTCGACTTCCAAGTGCCAGCGGCGTATTACTTCGCCCCTCCGTCAAGGAAATCTGCAGCGGCGTATTGCTTTCACCTCGCTGCAAGCAAACTCCCAGCGGCGTATTGTTTTGCCTCCGTCGACTTCCAAGTGCCAGCGGCGTATTACTTCGCCCCTCGGTCAAGGAAATCTCCAGCGGCGTATTGCTTTCGCCTCGCTGCAAGCAAATTCCCAGCGGCGTATTGCTTTGCCTCCCTCGACTTCCAAGTGCCAGCGGCGTATTGCTTCGCCCCTCGGTCAAGGAAATCTCCAGCGGCGTATTGCTTTCGCCTCGCTGCAAGCAAACTCCCAGCGGCGTATTGCTTTGCCTCCCTCGAATTCCAAGTGCCAGCGGCGTATTGCTTCGCCTCTCGGTCAAGGAAATCTCCAGCGGCGTATTGCTTTCGCCTCGCTGCAAGCAAACTCTCAACGGCGTATTGCTTTGCCTCCGTCGACTTCCAAGTGCCAGCGGCGTATTGCTTCGCCCCTCGGTCAAGGAAATCTCCAGCGGCGTATTGCTTTCGCCTCGCTGCAAGCAAACTCCCAGCGGCGTATTGCTTTGCCTCCGTCGACGTCCAAGTGCCAGCGGCGTATTGCTTCGCCCCTCGGTCAAGGAAATCTCCAGCGGCGTATTGCTTTCGCCTCGCTGCAAGCAAACACCCAGCGGCGTATTGCTTTTCCTCCGTCGACTTCCAAGTGCCAGCGGCGTATTGCTTCGCCCCTCGGTCAAGGAAATCTCCAGCGGCGTATTGCTTTTGCCTCGCTGCAAGCAAACTCTCAACGGCGTATTGCTTTGCCTCCGTCGACTTCCAAGTGACAGCGGCGTATTGCTTCGCCCCTCGGTCAAGGAAATCTCCAGCGGCGTATTGCTTTCGCCTCGCTGCAAGCAAACTCCCAGCGGCGTATTGCTTCGCCCCTCGTTCAAGGAAACCTCCAACGGCGTATTGCTTTCGCTTCGCTGCCAGCAAACTCCCAGCGGCGTAATGCTTTGCCTCCGTCGACTTCCAAGTGCCAGCGGCGTATTGCTTCGCCTCTCGGTCAAGGAAATCTCCAGCGGCGTATTGCTTTCGCTTCGCTGCCAGCAAACTCCCAGCGGGGTATTGTTTTGCCTCCGTCGACTTCCAAGTGCCAGCGGCGTATTACTTCGCCCCTCCGTCAAGGAAATCTGCAGCGGCGTATTGCTTTCACCTCGCTGCAAGCAAACTCCCAGCGGCGTATTGTTTTGCCTCCGTCGACTTCCAAGTGCCAGCGGCGTATTGCTTCGCCCCACGTTCAAGGAAACCTCCAACGGCGTATTGCTTTCGCTTCGCTGCAAGCAAATTCCCAGCGGCGTATTGCTTTGCCTCCCTCGACTTCCAAGTGCCAGCGGCGTATTGCTTCGCCCCTCGGTCAAGGAAATCTCCAGCGGCGTATTGCTTTCGCCTCGCTGCAAGCAAACTCCCAGCGGCGTATTGCTTTGCCTCCCTCGAATTCCAAGTGCCAGCGGCGTATTGCTTCGCCTCTCGGTCAAGGAAATCTCCAGCGGCGTATTGCTTTCGCCTCGCTGCAAGCAAACTCTCAACGGCGTATTGTTTTGCCTCCGTCGACTTCCAAGTGCCAGCGGCGTATTACTTCGCCCCTCCGTCAAGGAAATCTGCAGCGGCGTATTGCTTTCACCTCGCTGCAAGCAAACTCCCAGCGGCGTATTGTTTTGCCTCCGTCGACTTCCAAGTGCCAGCGGCGTATTACTTCGCCCCTCGGTCAAGGAAATCTCCAGCGGCGTATTGCTTTCGCCTCGCTGCAAGCAAATTCCCAGCGGCGTATTGCTTTGCCTCCCTCGACTTCCAAGTGCCAGCGGCGTATTGCTTCGCCCCTCGGTCAAGGAAATCTCCAGCGGCGTATTGCTTTTGCCTCGCTGCAAGCAAACTCTCAACGGCGTATTGCTTTGCCTCCGTCGACTTCCAAGTGACAGCGGCGTATTGCTTCGCCCCTCGGTCAAGGAAATCTCCAGCGGCGTATTGCTTTCGCCTCGCTGCAAGCAAACTCCCAGCGGCGTATTGCTTTGCCTCCCTCGAATTCCAAGTGCCAGCGGCGTATTGCTTCGCCTCTCGGTCAAGGAAATCTCCAGCGGCGTATTGCTTTCGCCTCGCTGCAAGCAAACTCTCAACGGCGTATTGCTTTGCCTCCGTCGACTTCCAAGTGCCAGCGGCGTATTGCTTCGCCCCTCGGTCAAGGAAATCTCCAGCGGCGTATTGCTTTTGCCTCGCTGCAAGCAAACTCTCAACGGCGTATTGCTTTGCCTCCGTCGACTTCCAAGTGACAGCGGCGTATTGCTTCGCCCCTCGGTCAAGGAAATCTCCAGCGGCGTATTGTTTTCGCCACGCTGCAAGCAAGCTCCCAGCGGCGTATTGCTTTGCCTCCCTCGAATTCCAAGTGCCAGCGGCGTATTGCTTCGCCTCTCGGTCAAGGAAATCTCCAGCGGCGTATTGCTTTCGCCTCGCTGCAAGCAAACTCTCAACGGCGTATTGCTTTGCCTCCGTCGACTTCCAAGTGCCAGCGGCGTATTGCTTCGCCCCTCGGTCAAGGAAATCTCCAGCGGCGTATTGCTTTCGCCTCGCTGCAAGCAAACTCCCAGCGGCGTATTGCTTTGCCTCCGTCGACGTCCAAGTGCCAGCGGCGTATTGCTTCGCCCCTCGGTCAAGGAAATCTCCAGCGGCGTATTGCTTTCGCCTCGCTGCAAGCAAACACCAAGCGGCGTATTGCTTTGCCTCCGTCGACTTCCAAGTGCCAGCGGCGTATTGCTTCGCCCCTCGGTCAAGGAAATCTCCAGCGGCGTATTGCTTTTGCCTCGCTGCAAGCAAACTCTCAACGGCGTATTGCTTTGCCTCCGTCGACTTCCAAGTGACAGCGGCGTATTGCTTCGCCCCTCGGTCAAGGAAATCTCCAGCGGCGTATTGCTTTCGCCTCGCTGCAAGCAAACTCCCAGCGGCGTATTGCTTCGCCCCTCGTTCAAGGAAACCTCCAACGGCGTATTGCTTTCGCTTCGCTGCCAGCAAACTCCCAGCGGCGTATTGCTTTGCCTCCGTCGACTTCCAAGTGCCAGCGGCGTATTGCTTCGCCCCTCGATCAAGGAAATCTCCAGCGGCGTATTGCTTTCGCCTCGCTGCAAGCAAACTCCCAGCGGCGTATTGCTTTGCCTCCGTCGACGTCCAAGTGCCAGCGGCGTATTGCTTCGCCCCTCGGTCAAGGAAATCTCCAGCGGCGTATTGCTTTCGCCTCGCTGCAAGCAAACACCCAGCGGCGTATTGCTTTGCCTCCGTCGACTTCCAAGTGCCAGCGGCGTATTGCTTCGCCCCTCGGTCAAGGAAATCTCCAGCGGCGTATTGCTTTTGCCTCGCTGCAAGCAAACTCTCAACGGCGTATTGCTTTGCCTCCGTCGACTTCCAAGTGACAGCGGCGTATTGCTTCGCCCCTCGGTCAAGGAAATCTCCAGCGGCGTATTGCTTTCGCCTCGGTGCAAGCAAACTCCCAGCGGCGTATTGCTTCGCCCCTCGTTCAAGGAAACCTCCAACGGCGTATTGCTTTCGCTTCGCTGCCAGCAAACTCCCAGCGGCGTATTGCTTTGCCTCCGTCGACTTCCAAGTGCCAGCGGCGTATTGCTTCGCCCCTCGGTCAAGGAAATCTCCAGCGGCGTATTGCTTTCGCCTCGCTGCAAGCAAACTCCCAGCGGCGTATTGCTTTGCCTCCGTCGACGTCCAAGTGCCAGCGGCGTATTGCTTCGCCCCTCGGTCAAGGAAATCTCCAGCGGCGTATTGCTTTCGCCTCGCTGCAAGCAAACACCCAGCGGCGTATTGTTTTGCCTCCGTCGACTTCCAAGTGCCAGCGGCGTATTGCTTCGCCCCTCGGTCAAGGAAATCTCCAGCGGCGTATTGCTTTTGCCTCGCTGCAAGCAAACTCTCAACGGCGTATTGCTTTGCCTCCGTCGACTTCCAAGTGACAGCGGCGTATTGCTTCGCCCCTCGGTCAAGGAAATCTCCAGCGGCGTATTGCTTTCGCCTCGCTGCAAGCAAACTCCCAGCGGCGTATTGCTTCGCCCCTCGTTCAAGGAAACCTCCAACGGCGTATTGCTTTCGCCTCGCTGCAAGCAAACTCCCAGCGGCGTATTGCTTTGCCTCCGTCGACTTCCAAGTGCCAGCGGCGTATTGCTTCGCCCCTCGGTCAAGGAAATCTCCAGCGGCGTATTGCTTTCTCCTCGCTGCCAGCAAACTCCCAGCGGCGTATTGCTTCGCCCCTCGGTCAAGGAAATCTCCAGCGGCGTATTGCTTTCGCCTCGCTGCAAGCAAACTCCCAGCGGCGTATTGCTTTGCCTCCCTCGAATTCCAAGTGCCAGCGGCGTATTGCTTCGCCTCTCGGTCAAGGAAATCTCCAGCGGCGTATTGCTTTCGCCTCGCTGCAAGCAAACTCTCAACGGCGTATTGCTTTGCCTCCGTCGACTTCCAAGTGCCAGCGGCGTATTGCTTCGCCCCTCGGTCAAGGAAATCTCCAGCGGCGTATTACTTCGCCCCTCGGTCAAGGAAATCTCCAACGGCGTATTGCTTTCACCTCGTTGCAAGCAAACTCCCAGCGGCGTATTGCTTTGCCTCCGTCGACTTCCAAGTGCCAGCGGCGTATTGCTTCGCCCCTCGGTCAAGGTAATCTCCAGCGGCGTATAGCTTTCGCCTCGCTTCAAGCAAACTCCCAGCGGCGTATTGCTTTGCCTCCGTCGACTTCCCAGTGCCAGCGGCGTATTACTTCGCCCCTCGGTCAAGGAAATCTCCAACGGCGTATTGCTTTCACCTCGCTGCAAGCAAACTCCCAGCGGCGTATTGCTTCGCCTCTCGGTCAAGGAAATCTCCAGCGGCGTGTAGCTTTCGCCTCGCTGCAAGCAAACTCCCAGCGGCGTATTGCTTTCACCTCGCTGCAAGCAAACTCCCAGCGGCGTATTGCTTTGCCTCCGTCGACTTCCAAGTGCCAGCGGCGTATTACTTCGCCCCTCCGTCAAGGAAATCTGCAGCGGCGTATTGCTTTCACCTCGCTGCAAGCAAACTCCCAGCGGCGTATTGTTTTGCCTCCGTCGACTTCCAAGT
The DNA here is from genome assembly GCA_951802745.1 of Nomada flava. Classification (NCBI taxonomy): domain Eukaryota; kingdom Metazoa; phylum Arthropoda; class Insecta; order Hymenoptera; family Apidae; genus Nomada; species Nomada flava. The sequence goes on along the minus strand of OX637901.1, from coordinate 11,992,311 downwards.
GCCAGCGGCGTATTACTTCGCCCCTCGGTCAAGGAAATCTCCAGCGGCGTATTGCTTTCGCCTCGCTGCAAGCAAATTCCCAGCGGCGTATTGCTTTGCCTCCCTCGACTTCCAAGTGCCAGCGGCGTATTGCTTCGCCCCTCGGTCAAGGAAATCTCCAGCGGCGTATTGCTTTCGCCTCGCTGCAAGCAAACTCCCAGCGGCGTATTGCTTTGCCTCCCTCGAATTCCAAGTGCCAGCGGCGTATTGCTTCGCCTCTCGGTCAAGGAAATCTCCAGCGGCGTATTGCTTTCACCTCGCTGCAAGCAAACTCCCAGCGGCGTATTGCTTCGCCTCTCGGTCAAGGAAATCTCCAGCGGCGTATAGCTTTCGCCTCGCTGCAAGCAAACTCCCAGCGGCGTATTGCTTTCACCTCGCTGCAAGCAAACTCCCAGCGGCGTATTGTTTTGCCTCCGTCGACTTCCAAGTGCCAGCGGCGTATTACTTCGCCCCTCGGTCAAGGAAATCTTCAGCGGTGTATTGCTTTCACCTCGCTGCAAGCAAACTCCCAGCGGCGTATTGCTTTGCCTCCGGCGACTTCCAAGTGCCAGCGGCGTATTGCTTACGCCTCGCTGCAAGCAAACTCCCAGCGGCGTATTGCTTCGCCCCTCGTTCAAGGAAACCTCCAACGGCGTATTGCTTTCGCTTCGCTGCCAGCAAACTCCCAGCGGCGTATTGCTTTGCCTCCGTCGACTTCCAAGTGCCAGCGGCGTATAGCTTCGCCTCTCGTTCAAGGAAATCTCCAGCGGCGTATTGCTTTCGCTTCGCTGTCAGCAAACTCCCAGCGGGGTATTGTTTTGCCTCCGTCGACTTCCAAGTGCCAGCGGCGTATTACTTCGCCCCTCCGTCAAGGAAATCTGCAGCGGCGTATTGCTTTCACCTCGCTGCAAGCAAACTCCCAGCGGCGTATTGTTTTGCCTCCGTCGACTTCCAAGTGCCAGCGGCGTATTACTTCGCCCCTCGGTCAAGGAAATCTCCAGCGGCGTATTGCTTTCGCCTCGCTGCAAGCAAATTCCCAGCGGCGTATTGCTTTGCCTCCCTCGACTTCCAAGTGCCAGCGGCGTATTGCTTCGCCCCTCGGTCAAGGAAATCTCCAGCGGCGTATTGCTTTCGCCTCGCTGCAAGCAAACTCCCAGCGGCGTATTGCTTTGCCTCCCTCGAATTCCAAGTGCCAGCGGCGTATTGCTTCGCCTCTCGGTCAAGGAAATCTCCAGCGGCGTATTGCTTTCGCCTCGCTGCAAGCAAACTCTCAACGGCGTATTGCTTTGCCTCCGTCGACTTCCAAGTGCCAGCGGCGTATTGCTTCGCCCCTCGGTCAAGGAAATCTCCAGCGGCGTATTGCTTTCGCCTCGCTGCAAGCAAACTCCCAGCGGCGTATTGCTTTGCCTCCGTCGACGTCCAAGTGCCAGCGGCGTATTGCTTCGCCCCTCGGTCAAGGAAATCTCCAGCGGCGTATTGCTTTCGCCTCGCTGCAAGCAAACACCCAGCGGCGTATTGCTTTTCCTCCGTCGACTTCCAAGTGCCAGCGGCGTATTGCTTCGCCCCTCGGTCAAGGAAATCTCCAGCGGCGTATTGCTTTTGCCTCGCTGCAAGCAAACTCTCAACGGCGTATTGCTTTGCCTCCGTCGACTTCCAAGTGACAGCGGCGTATTGCTTCGCCCCTCGGTCAAGGAAATCTCCAGCGGCGTATTGCTTTCGCCTCGCTGCAAGCAAACTCCCAGCGGCGTATTGCTTCGCCCCTCGTTCAAGGAAACCTCCAACGGCGTATTGCTTTCGCTTCGCTGCCAGCAAACTCCCAGCGGCGTAATGCTTTGCCTCCGTCGACTTCCAAGTGCCAGCGGCGTATTGCTTCGCCTCTCGGTCAAGGAAATCTCCAGCGGCGTATTGCTTTCGCTTCGCTGCCAGCAAACTCCCAGCGGGGTATTGTTTTGCCTCCGTCGACTTCCAAGTGCCAGCGGCGTATTACTTCGCCCCTCCGTCAAGGAAATCTGCAGCGGCGTATTGCTTTCACCTCGCTGCAAGCAAACTCCCAGCGGCGTATTGTTTTGCCTCCGTCGACTTCCAAGTGCCAGCGGCGTATTGCTTCGCCCCACGTTCAAGGAAACCTCCAACGGCGTATTGCTTTCGCTTCGCTGCAAGCAAATTCCCAGCGGCGTATTGCTTTGCCTCCCTCGACTTCCAAGTGCCAGCGGCGTATTGCTTCGCCCCTCGGTCAAGGAAATCTCCAGCGGCGTATTGCTTTCGCCTCGCTGCAAGCAAACTCCCAGCGGCGTATTGCTTTGCCTCCCTCGAATTCCAAGTGCCAGCGGCGTATTGCTTCGCCTCTCGGTCAAGGAAATCTCCAGCGGCGTATTGCTTTCGCCTCGCTGCAAGCAAACTCTCAACGGCGTATTGTTTTGCCTCCGTCGACTTCCAAGTGCCAGCGGCGTATTACTTCGCCCCTCCGTCAAGGAAATCTGCAGCGGCGTATTGCTTTCACCTCGCTGCAAGCAAACTCCCAGCGGCGTATTGTTTTGCCTCCGTCGACTTCCAAGTGCCAGCGGCGTATTACTTCGCCCCTCGGTCAAGGAAATCTCCAGCGGCGTATTGCTTTCGCCTCGCTGCAAGCAAATTCCCAGCGGCGTATTGCTTTGCCTCCCTCGACTTCCAAGTGCCAGCGGCGTATTGCTTCGCCCCTCGGTCAAGGAAATCTCCAGCGGCGTATTGCTTTTGCCTCGCTGCAAGCAAACTCTCAACGGCGTATTGCTTTGCCTCCGTCGACTTCCAAGTGACAGCGGCGTATTGCTTCGCCCCTCGGTCAAGGAAATCTCCAGCGGCGTATTGCTTTCGCCTCGCTGCAAGCAAACTCCCAGCGGCGTATTGCTTTGCCTCCCTCGAATTCCAAGTGCCAGCGGCGTATTGCTTCGCCTCTCGGTCAAGGAAATCTCCAGCGGCGTATTGCTTTCGCCTCGCTGCAAGCAAACTCTCAACGGCGTATTGCTTTGCCTCCGTCGACTTCCAAGTGCCAGCGGCGTATTGCTTCGCCCCTCGGTCAAGGAAATCTCCAGCGGCGTATTGCTTTTGCCTCGCTGCAAGCAAACTCTCAACGGCGTATTGCTTTGCCTCCGTCGACTTCCAAGTGACAGCGGCGTATTGCTTCGCCCCTCGGTCAAGGAAATCTCCAGCGGCGTATTGTTTTCGCCTCGCTGCAAGCAAGCTCCCAGCGGCGTATTGCTTTGCCTCCCTCGAATTCCAAGTGCCAGCGGCGTATTGCTTCGCCTCTCGGTCAAGGAAATCTCCAGCGGCGTATTGCTTTCGCCTCGCTGCAAGCAAACTCTCAACGGCGTATTGCTTTGCCTCCGTCGACTTCCAAGTGCCAGCGGCGTATTGCTTCGCCCCTCGGTCAAGGAAATCTCCAGCGGCGTATTGCTTTCGCCTCGCTGCAAGCAAACTCCCAGCGGCGTATTGCTTTGCCTCCGTCGACGTCCAAGTGCCAGCGGCGTATTGCTTCGCCCCTCGGTCAAGGAAATCTCCAGCGGCGTATTGCTTTCGCCTCGCTGCAAGCAAACACCAAGCGGCGTATTGCTTTGCCTCCGTCGACTTCCAAGTGCCAGCGGCGTATTGCTTCGCCCCTCGGTCAAGGAAATCTCCAGCGGCGTATTGCTTTTGCCTCGCTGCAAGCAAACTCTCAACGGCGTATTGCTTTGCCTCCGTCGACTTCCAAGTGACAGCGGCGTATTGCTTCGCCCCTCGGTCAAGGAAATCTCCAGCGGCGTATTGCTTTCGCCTCGCTGCAAGCAAACTCCCAGCGGCGTATTGCTTCGCCCCTCGTTCAAGGAAACCTCCAACGGCGTATTGCTTTCGCTTCGCTGCCAGCAAACTCCCAGCGGCGTATTGCTTTGCCTCCGTCGACTTCCAAGTGCCAGCGGCGTATTGCTTCGCCCCTCGATCAAGGAAATCTCCAGCGGCGTATTGCTTTCGCCTCGCTGCAAGCAAACTCCCAGCGGCGTATTGCTTTGCCTCCGTCGACGTCCAAGTGCCAGCGGCGTATTGCTTCGCCCCTCGGTCAAGGAAATCTCCAGCGGCGTATTGCTTTCGCCTCGCTGCAAGCAAACACCCAGCGGCGTATTGCTTTGCCTCCGTCGACTTCCAAGTGCCAGCGGCGTATTGCTTCGCCCCTCGGTCAAGGAAATCTCCAGCGGCGTATTGCTTTTGCCTCGCTGCAAGCAAACTCTCAACGGCGTATTGCTTTGCCTCCGTCGACTTCCAAGTGACAGCGGCGTATTGCTTCGCCCCTCGGTCAAGGAAATCTCCAGCGGCGTATTGCTTTCGCCTCGGTGCAAGCAAACTCCCAGCGGCGTATTGCTTCGCCCCTCGTTCAAGGAAACCTCCAACGGCGTATTGCTTTCGCTTCGCTGCCAGCAAACTCCCAGCGGCGTATTGCTTTGCCTCCGTCGACTTCCAAGTGCCAGCGGCGTATTGCTTCGCCCCTCGGTCAAGGAAATCTCCAGCGGCGTATTGCTTTCGCCTCGCTGCAAGCAAACTCCCAGCGGCGTATTGCTTTGCCTCCGTCGACGTCCAAGTGCCAGCGGCGTATTGCTTCGCCCCTCGGTCAAGGAAATCTCCAGCGGCGTATTGCTTTCGCCTCGCTGCAAGCAAACACCCAGCGGCGTATTGTTTTGCCTCCGTCGACTTCCAAGTGCCAGCGGCGTATTGCTTCGCCCCTCGGTCAAGGAAATCTCCAGCGGCGTATTGCTTTTGCCTCGCTGCAAGCAAACTCTCAACGGCGTATTGCTTTGCCTCCGTCGACTTCCAAGTGACAGCGGCGTATTGCTTCGCCCCTCGGTCAAGGAAATCTCCAGCGGCGTATTGCTTTCGCCTCGCTGCAAGCAAACTCCCAGCGGCGTATTGCTTCGCCCCTCGTTCAAGGAAACCTCCAACGGCGTATTGCTTTCGCCTCGCTGCAAGCAAACTCCCAGCGGCGTATTGCTTTGCCTCCGTCGACTTCCAAGTGCCAGCGGCGTATTGCTTCGCCCCTCGGTCAAGGAAATCTCCAGCGGCGTATTGCTTTCTCCTCGCTGCCAGCAAACTCCCAGCGGCGTATTGCTTCGCCCCTCGGTCAAGGAAATCTCCAGCGGCGTATTGCTTTCGCCTCGCTGCAAGCAAACTCCCAGCGGCGTATTGCTTTGCCTCCCTCGAATTCCAAGTGCCAGCGGCGTATTGCTTCGCCTCTCGGTCAAGGAAATCTCCAGCGGCGTATTGCTTTCGCCTCGCTGCAAGCAAACTCTCAACGGCGTATTGCTTTGCCTCCGTCGACTTCCAAGTGCCAGCGGCGTATTGCTTCGCCCCTCGGTCAAGGAAATCTCCAGCGGCGTATTACTTTTGCCTCGCTGCAAGCAAACTCTCAACGGCGTATTGCTTTGCCTCCGTCGACTTCCAAGTGACAGCGGCGTATTGCTTCGCCCCTCGGTCAAGGAAATCTCCAGCGGCGTATTGCTTTCGCCTCGCTGCAAGCAAGCTCCCAGCGGCGTATTGCTTTGCCTCCCTCGAATTCCAAGTGCCAGCGGCGTATTGCTTCGCCTCTCGGTCAAGGAAATCTCCAGCGTCGTATTGCTTTCGCCTCGCTGCAAGCAAACTCTCGACGGCGTATTGCTTTGCCTCCGTCGACTTCCAAGTGCCAGCGGCGTATTGCTTCGCCCCTCGGTCAAGGAAATCTCCAGCGGCGTATTGCTTTCGCCTCGCTGCAAGCAAACTCCCAGCGGCGTATTGCTTTGCCTCCGTCGACGTCCAAGTGCCAGCGGCGTATTGCTTCGCCCCTCGGTCAAGGAAATCTCCAGCGGCGTATTGCTTTCGCCTCGCTGCAAGCAAACACCCAGCGGCGTATTGCTTTGCCTCCGTCGACTTCCAAGTGCCAGCGGCGTATTGCTTCGCCCCTCGGTCAAGGAAATCTCCAGCGGCGTATTGCTTTTGCCTCGCTGCAAGCAAACTCTCAACGGCGTATTGCTTTGCCTCCGTCGACTTCCAAGTGACAGCGGCGTATTGCTTCGCCCCTCGGTCAAGGAAATCTCCAGCGGCGTATTGCTTTCTCCTCGCTGCCAGCAAACTCCCAGCGGCGTATTGCTTCGCCCCTCGGTCAAGGAAATCTCCAGCGGCGTATTGCTTTCGCCTCGCTGCAAGCAAACTCCCAGCGGCGTATTGCTTTGCCTCCCTCGAATTCCAAGTGCCAGCGGCGTATTGCTTCGCCTCTCGGTCAAGGAAATCTCCAGCGGCGTATTGCTTTCGCCTCGCTGCAAGCAAACTCTCAACGGCGTATTGCTTTGCCTCCGTCGACTTCCAAGTGCCAGCGGCGTATTGCTTCGCCCCTCGGTCAAGGAAATCTCCAGCGGCGTATTACTTTTGCCTCGCTGCAAGCAAACTCTCAACGGCGTATTGCTTTGCCTCCGTCGACTTCCAAGTGACAGCGGCGTATTGCTTCGCCCCTCGGTCAAGGAAATCTCCAGCGGCGTATTGCTTTCGCCTCGCTGCAAGCAAGCTCCCAGCGGCGTATTGCTTTGCCTCCCTCGAATTCCAAGTGCCAGCGGCGTATTGCTTCGCCTCTCGGTCAAGGAAATCTCCAGCGGCGTATTGCTTTCGCCTCGCTGCAAGCAAACTCTCGACGGCGTATTGCTTTGCCTCCGTCGACTTCCAAGTGCCAGCGGCGTATTGCTTCGCCCCTCGGTCAAGGAAATCTCCAGCGGCGTATTGCTTTCGCCTCGCTGCAAGCAAACTCCCAGCGGCGTATTGCTTTGCCTCCGTCGACGTCCAAGTGCCAGCGGCGTATTGCTTCGCCCCTCGGTCAAGGAAATCTCCAGCGGCGTATTGCTTTCTCCTCGCTGCCAGCAAACTCCCAGCGGCGTATAGCTTCGCCCCTCGGTCAAGGAAATCTCCAGCGGCGTATTGCTTTCGCCTCGCTGCAAGCAAACTCTCAGCGGCGTATTGCTTTGCCTCCGTCGACTTCCAAGTGCCAGCGGCGTATTGCTTCGCCCCTCGGTCAAGGAAATCTCCAGCGGCGTATTACTTCGCCCCTCGGTCAAGGAAATCTCCAACGGCGTATTGCTTTCACCTCGTTGCAAGCAAACTCCCAGCGGCGTATTGCTTTGCCTCCGTCGACTTCCAAGTGCCAGCGGCGTATTGCTTCGCCCCTCGGTCAAGGTAATCTCCAGCGGCGTATAGCTTTCGCCTCGCTTCAAGCAAACTCCCAGCGGCGTATTGCTTTGCCTCCGTCGACTTCCCAGTGCCAGCGGCGTATTACTTCGCCCCTCGGTCAAGGAAATCTCCAACGGCGTATTGCTTTCACCTCGCTGCAAGCAAACTCCCAGCGGCGTATTGCTTCGCCTCTCGGTCAAGGAAATCTCCAGCGGCGTGTAGCTTTCGCCTCGCTGCAAGCAAACTCCCAGCGGCGTATTGCTTTCACCTCGCTGCAAGCAAACTCCCAGCGGCGTATAGCTTCGCCCCTCGGTCAAGGAAATCTCCAGCGGCGTATTGCTTTCGCCTCGCTGCAAGCAAACTCTCAGCGGCGTATTGCTTTGCCTCCGTCGACTTCCAAGTGCCAGCGGCGTATTGCTTCGCCCCTCGGTCAAGGAAATCTCCAGCGGCGTATTACTTCGCCCCTCGGTCAAGGAAATCTCCAACGGCGTATTGCTTTCACCTCGTTGCAAGCAAACTCCCAGCGGCGTATTGCTTTGCCTCCGTCGACTTCCAAGTGCCAGCGGCGTATTGCTTCGCCCCTCGGTCAAGGTAATCTCCAGCGGCGTATAGCTTTCGCCTCGCTTCAAGCAAACTCCCAGCGGCGTATTGCTTTGCCTCCGTCGACTTCCCAGTGCCAGCGGCGTATTACTTCGCCCCTCGGTCAAGGAAATCTCCAACGGCGTATTGCTTTCACCTCGCTGCAAGCAAACTCCCAGCGGCGTATTGCTTCGCCTCTCGGTCAAGGAAATCTCCAGCGGCGTGTAGCTTTCGCCTCGCTGCAAGCAAACTCCCAGCGGCGTATTGCTTTCACCTCGCTGCAAGCAAACTCCCAGCGGCGTATTGCTTTGCCTCCGTCGACTTCCAAGTGCCAGCGGCGTATTACTTCGCCCCTCCGTCAAGGAAATCTGCAGCGGCGTATTGCTTTCACCTCGCTGCAAGCAAACTCCCAGCGGCGTATTGTTTTGCCTCCGTCGACTTCCAAGTGCCAGCGGCGTATTACTTCGCCCCTCGGTCAAGGAAATCTCCAGCGGCGTATTGCTTTCGCCTCGCTGCAAGCAAATTCCCAGCGGCGTATTGCTTTGCCTCCCTCGACTTCCAAGTGCCAGCGGCGTATTGCTTCGCCCCTCGGTCAAGGAAATCTCCAGCGGCGTATTGCTTTCGCCTCGCTGCAAGCAAACTCCCAGCGGCGTATTGCTTTGCCTCCCTCGAATTCCAAGTGCCAGCGGCGTATTGCTTCGCCTCTCGGTCAAGGAAATCTCCAGCGGCGTATTGCTTTCACCTCGCTGCAAGCAAACTCCCAGCGGCGTATTGCTTCGCCTCTCGGTCAAGGAAATCTCCAGCGGCGTATAGCTTTCGCCTCGCTGCAAGCAAACTCCCAGCGGCGTATTGCTTTCACCTCGCTGCAAGCAAACTCCCAGCGGCGTATTGTTTTGCCTCCGTCGACTTCCAAGTGCCAGCGGCGTATTACTTCGCCCCTCGGTCAAGGAAATCTTCAGCGGTGTATTGCTTTCACCTCGCTGCAAGCAAACTCCCAGCGGCGTATTGCTTTGCCTCCGGCGACTTCCAAGTGCCAGCGGCGTATTGCTTACGCCTCGCTGCAAGCAAACTCCCAGCGGCGTATTGCTTCGCCCCTCGTTCAAGGAAACCTCCAACGGCGTATTGCTTTCGCTTCGCTGCCAGCAAACTCCCAGCGGCGTATTGCTTTGCCTCCGTCGACTTCCAAGTGCCAGCGGCGTATAGCTTCGCCTCTCGTTCAAGGAAATCTCCAGCGGCGTATTGCTTTCGCTTCGCTGTCAGCAAACTCCCAGCGGGGTATTGTTTTGCCTCCGTCGACTTCCAAGTGCCAGCGGCGTATTACTTCGCCCCTCCGTCAAGGAAATCTGCAGCGGCGTATTGCTTTCACCTCGCTGCAAGCAAACTCCCAGCGGCGTATTGTTTTGCCTCCGTCGACTTCCAAGTGCCAGCGGCGTATTACTTCGCCCCTCGGTCAAGGAAATCTCCAGCGGCGTATTGCTTTCGCCTCGCTGCAAGCAAATTCCCAGCGGCGTATTGCTTTGCCTCCCTCGACTTCCAAGTGCCAGCGGCGTATTGCTTCGCCCCTCGGTCAAGGAAATCTCCAGCGGCGTATTGCTTTCGCCTCGCTGCAAGCAAACTCCCAGCGGCGTATTGCTTTGCCTCCCTCGAATTCCAAGTGCCAGCGGCGTATTGCTTCGCCTCTCGGTCAAGGAAATCTCCAGCGGCGTATTGCTTTCGCCTCGCTGCAAGCAAACTCTCAACGGCGTATTGCTTTGCCTCCGTCGACTTCCAAGTGCCAGCGGCGTATTGCTTCGCCCCTCGGTCAAGGAAATCTCCAGCGGCGTATTGCTTTCGCCTCGCTGCAAGCAAACTCCCAGCGGCGTATTGCTTTGCCTCCGTCGACGTCCAAGTGCCAGCGGCGTATTGCTTCGCCCCTCGGTCAAGGAAATCTCCAGCGGCGTATTGCTTTCGCCTCGCTGCAAGCAAACACCCAGCGGCGTATTGCTTTTCCTCCGTCGACTTCCAAGTGCCAGCGGCGTATTGCTTCGCCCCTCGGTCAAGGAAATCTCCAGCGGCGTATTGCTTTTGCCTCGCTGCAAGCAAACTCTCAACGGCGTATTGCTTTGCCTCCGTCGACTTCCAAGTGACAGCGGCGTATTGCTTCGCCCCTCGGTCAAGGAAATCTCCAGCGGCGTATTGCTTTCGCCTCGCTGCAAGCAAACTCCCAGCGGCGTATTGCTTCGCCCCTCGTTCAAGGAAACCTCCAACGGCGTATTGCTTTCGCTTCGCTGCCAGCAAACTCCCAGCGGCGTAATGCTTTGCCTCCGTCGACTTCCAAGTGCCAGCGGCGTATTGCTTCGCCTCTCGGTCAAGGAAATCTCCAGCGGCGTATTGCTTTCGCTTCGCTGCCAGCAAACTCCCAGCGGGGTATTGTTTTGCCTCCGTCGACTTCCAAGTGCCAGCGGCGTATTACTTCGCCCCTCCGTCAAGGAAATCTGCAGCGGCGTATTGCTTTCACCTCGCTGCAAGCAAACTCCCAGCGGCGTATTGTTTTGCCTCCGTCGACTTCCAAGTGCCAGCGGCGTATTGCTTCGCCCCACGTTCAAGGAAACCTCCAACGGCGTATTGCTTTCGCTTCGCTGCAAGCAAATTCCCAGCGGCGTATTGCTTTGCCTCCCTCGACTTCCAAGTGCCAGCGGCGTATTGCTTCGCCCCTCGGTCAAGGAAATCTCCAGCGGCGTATTGCTTTCGCCTCGCTGCAAGCAAACTCCCAGCGGCGTATTGCTTTGCCTCCCTCGAATTCCAAGTGCCAGCGGCGTATTGCTTCGCCTCTCGGTCAAGGAAATCTCCAGCGGCGTATTGCTTTCGCCTCGCTGCAAGCAAACTCTCAACGGCGTATTGTTTTGCCTCCGTCGACTTCCAAGTGCCAGCGGCGTATTACTTCGCCCCTCCGTCAAGGAAATCTGCAGCGGCGTATTGCTTTCACCTCGCTGCAAGCAAACTCCCAGCGGCGTATTGTTTTGCCTCCGTCGACTTCCAAGTGCCAGCGGCGTATTACTTCGCCCCTCGGTCAAGGAAATCTCCAGCGGCGTATTGCTTTCGCCTCGCTGCAAGCAAATTCCCAGCGGCGTATTGCTTTGCCTCCCTCGACTTCCAAGTGCCAGCGGCGTATTGCTTCGCCCCTCGGTCAAGGAAATCTCCAGCGGCGTATTGCTTTTGCCTCGCTGCAAGCAAACTCTCAACGGCGTATTGCTTTGCCTCCGTCGACTTCCAAGTGACAGCGGCGTATTGCTTCGCCCCTCGGTCAAGGAAATCTCCAGCGGCGTATTGCTTTCGCCTCGCTGCAAGCAAACTCCCAGCGGCGTATTGCTTTGCCTCCCTCGAATTCCAAGTGCCAGCGGCGTATTGCTTCGCCTCTCGGTCAAGGAAATCTCCAGCGGCGTATTGCTTTCGCCTCGCTGCAAGCAAACTCTCAACGGCGTATTGCTTTGCCTCCGTCGACTTCCAAGTGCCAGCGGCGTATTGCTTCGCCCCTCGGTCAAGGAAATCTCCAGCGGCGTATTGCTTTTGCCTCGCTGCAAGCAAACTCTCAACGGCGTATTGCTTTGCCTCCGTCGACTTCCAAGTGACAGCGGCGTATTGCTTCGCCCCTCGGTCAAGGAAATCTCCAGCGGCGTATTGTTTTCGCCTCGCTGCAAGCAAGCTCCCAGCGGCGTATTGCTTTGCCTCCCTCGAATTCCAAGTGCCAGCGGCGTATTGCTTCGCCTCTCGGTCAAGGAAATCTCCAGCGGCGTATTGCTTTCGCCTCGCTGCAAGCAAACTCTCAACGGCGTATTGCTTTGCCTCCGTCGACTTCCAAGTGCCAGCGGCGTATTGCTTCGCCCCTCGGTCAAGGAAATCTCCAGCGGCGTATTGCTTTCGCCTCGCTGCAAGCAAACTCCCAGCGGCGTATTGCTTTGCCTCCGTCGACGTCCAAGTGCCAGCGGCGTATTGCTTCGCCCCTCGGTCAAGGAAATCTCCAGCGGCGTATTGCTTTCGCCTCGCTGCAAGCAAACACCAAGCGGCGTATTGCTTTGCCTCCGTCGACTTCCAAGTGCCAGCGGCGTATTGCTTCGCCCCTCGGTCAAGGAAATCTCCAGCGGCGTATTGCTTTTGCCTCGCTGCAAGCAAACTCTCAACGGCGTATTGCTTTGCCTCCGTCGACTTCCAAGTGACAGCGGCGTATTGCTTCGCCCCTCGGTCAAGGAAATCTCCAGCGGCGTATTGCTTTCGCCTCGCTGCAAGCAAACTCCCAGCGGCGTATTGCTTCGCCCCTCGTTCAAGGAAACCTCCAACGGCGTATTGCTTTCGCTTCGCTGCCAGCAAACTCCCAGCGGCGTATTGCTTTGCCTCCGTCGACTTCCAAGTGCCAGCGGCGTATTGCTTCGCCCCTCGATCAAGGAAATCTCCAGCGGCGTATTGCTTTCGCCTCGCTGCAAGCAAACTCCCAGCGGCGTATTGCTTTGCCTCCGTCGACGTCCAAGTGCCAGCGGCGTATTGCTTCGCCCCTCGGTCAAGGAAATCTCCAGCGGCGTATTGCTTTCGCCTCGCTGCAAGCAAACACCCAGCGGCGTATTGCTTTGCCTCCGTCGACTTCCAAGTGCCAGCGGCGTATTGCTTCGCCCCTCGGTCAAGGAAATCTCCAGCGGCGTATTGCTTTTGCCTCGCTGCAAGCAAACTCTCAACGGCGTATTGCTTTGCCTCCGTCGACTTCCAAGTGACAGCGGCGTATTGCTTCGCCCCTCGGTCAAGGAAATCTCCAGCGGCGTATTGCTTTCGCCTCGGTGCAAGCAAACTCCCAGCGGCGTATTGCTTCGCCCCTCGTTCAAGGAAACCTCCAACGGCGTATTGCTTTCGCTTCGCTGCCAGCAAACTCCCAGCGGCGTATTGCTTTGCCTCCGTCGACTTCCAAGTGCCAGCGGCGTATTGCTTCGCCCCTCGGTCAAGGAAATCTCCAGCGGCGTATTGCTTTCGCCTCGCTGCAAGCAAACTCCCAGCGGCGTATTGCTTTGCCTCCGTCGACGTCCAAGTGCCAGCGGCGTATTGCTTCGCCCCTCGGTCAAGGAAATCTCCAGCGGCGTATTGCTTTCGCCTCGCTGCAAGCAAACACCCAGCGGCGTATTGTTTTGCCTCCGTCGACTTCCAAGTGCCAGCGGCGTATTGCTTCGCCCCTCGGTCAAGGAAATCTCCAGCGGCGTATTGCTTTTGCCTCGCTGCAAGCAAACTCTCAACGGCGTATTGCTTTGCCTCCGTCGACTTCCAAGTGACAGCGGCGTATTGCTTCGCCCCTCGGTCAAGGAAATCTCCAGCGGCGTATTGCTTTCGCCTCGCTGCAAGCAAACTCCCAGCGGCGTATTGCTTCGCCCCTCGTTCAAGGAAACCTCCAACGGCGTATTGCTTTCGCCTCGCTGCAAGCAAACTCCCAGCGGCGTATTGCTTTGCCTCCGTCGACTTCCAAGTGCCAGCGGCGTATTGCTTCGCCCCTCGGTCAAGGAAATCTCCAGCGGCGTATTGCTTTCTCCTCGCTGCCAGCAAACTCCCAGCGGCGTATTGCTTCGCCCCTCGGTCAAGGAAATCTCCAGCGGCGTATTGCTTTCGCCTCGCTGCAAGCAAACTCCCAGCGGCGTATTGCTTTGCCTCCCTCGAATTCCAAGTGCCAGCGGCGTATTGCTTCGCCTCTCGGTCAAGGAAATCTCCAGCGGCGTATTGCTTTCGCCTCGCTGCAAGCAAACTCTCAACGGCGTATTGCTTTGCCTCCGTCGACTTCCAAGTGCCAGCGGCGTATTGCTTCGCCCCTCGGTCAAGGAAATCTCCAGCGGCGTATTACTTTTGCCTCGCTGCAAGCAAACTCTCAACGGCGTATTGCTTTGCCTCCGTCGACTTCCAAGTGACAGCGGCGTATTGCTTCGCCCCTCGGTCAAGGAAATCTCCAGCGGCGTATTGCTTTCGCCTCGCTGCAAGCAAGCTCCCAGCGGCGTATTGCTTTGCCTCCCTCGAATTCCAAGTGCCAGCGGCGTATTGCTTCGCCTCTCGGTCAAGGAAATCTCCAGCGTCGTATTGCTTTCGCCTCGCTGCAAGCAAACTCTCGACGGCGTATTGCTTTGCCTCCGTCGACTTCCAAGTGCCAGCGGCGTATTGCTTCGCCCCTCGGTCAAGGAAATCTCCAGCGGCGTATTGCTTTCGCCTCGCTGCAAGCAAACTCCCAGCGGCGTATTGCTTTGCCTCCGTCGACGTCCAAGTGCCAGCGGCGTATTGCTTCGCCCCTCGGTCAAGGAAATCTCCAGCGGCGTATTGCTTTCGCCTCGCTGCAAGCAAACACCCAGCGGCGTATTGCTTTGCCTCCGTCGACTTCCAAGTGCCAGCGGCGTATTGCTTCGCCCCTCGGTCAAGGAAATCTCCAGCGGCGTATTGCTTTTGCCTCGCTGCAAGCAAACTCTCAACGGCGTATTGCTTTGCCTCCGTCGACTTCCAAGTGACAGCGGCGTATTGCTTCGCCCCTCGGTCAAGGAAATCTCCAGCGGCGTATTGCTTTCTCCTCGCTGCCAGCAAACTCCCAGCGGCGTATTGCTTCGCCCCTCGGTCAAGGAAATCTCCAGCGGCGTATTGCTTTCGCCTCGCTGCAAGCAAACTCCCAGCGGCGTATTGCTTTGCCTCCCTCGAATTCCAAGTGCCAGCGGCGTATTGCTTCGCCTCTCGGTCAAGGAAATCTCCAGCGGCGTATTGCTTTCGCCTCGCTGCAAGCAAACTCTCAACGGCGTATTGCTTTGCCTCCGTCGACTTCCAAGTGCCAGCGGCGTATTGCTTCGCCCCTCGGTCAAGGAAATCTCCAGCGGCGTATTACTTTTGCCTCGCTGCAAGCAAACTCTCAACGGCGTATTGCTTTGCCTCCGTCGACTTCCAAGTGACAGCGGCGTATTGCTTCGCCCCTCGGTCAAGGAAATCTCCAGCGGCGTATTGCTTTCGCCTCGCTGCAAGCAAGCTCCCAGCGGCGTATTGCTTTGCCTCCCTCGAATTCCAAGTGCCAGCGGCGTATTGCTTCGCCTCTCGGTCAAGGAAATCTCCAGCGGCGTATTGCTTTCGCCTCGCTGCAAGCAAACTCTCGACGGCGTATTGCTTTGCCTCCGTCGACTTCCAAGTGCCAGCGGCGTATTGCTTCGCCCCTCGGTCAAGGAAATCTCCAGCGGCGTATTGCTTTCGCCTCGCTGCAAGCAAACTCCCAGCGGCGTATTGCTTTGCCTCCGTCGACGTCCAAGTGCCAGCGGCGTATTGCTTCGCCCCTCGGTCAAGGAAATCTCCAGCGGCGTATTGCTTTCGCCTCGCTGCAAGCAAACACCCAGCGGCGTATTGCTTTGCCTCCGTCGACTTCCAAGTGCCAGCGGCGTATTGCTTCGCCCCTCGGTCAAGGAAATCTCCAGCGGCGTATTGCTTTTGCCTCGCTGCAAGCAAACTCTCAACGGCGTATTGCTTTGCCTCCGTCGACTTCCAAGTGACAGCGGCGTATTGCTTCGCCCCTCGGTCAAGGAAATCTCCAGCGGCGTATTGCTTTCGCCTCGCTGCAAGCAAACTCCCAGCGGCGTATTGCTTCGCCCCTCGTTCAAGGAAACCTCCAACGGCGTATTGCTTTCGCTTCGCTGCCAGCAAACTCCCAGCGGCGTATTGCTTTGCCTCCGTCGTCTTCCAAGTGCCAGCGGTGTATTGCTTCGCCCCTCGGTCAAGGAAATCTCCAGCGGCATATTGCTTTCGCCTCGCTGCAAGCAAACTCCCAGCGGCGTATTGCTTAGCCTCCGTCGACTTCCAAGTGCCAGCGGCGTATTGCTTCGCCCCTCGGTCAAGGAAATCTTCAGCGGCGTATTGCTTTCATCTCGCTGCAAGCAAACTCCCAGCGGCGTATTGTTTTGCCTCCGTCGACTTCCAAGTGCCAGCGGCGTATTGTTTCGCCCCTCGGTCAAGGAAATCTCCAGCGGCGTATTGCTTTGCCTCCGTCGACTTCCAAGTGCCAGCGGCGTATTGCTTCGCCCCTCGGTCAAGGAAATCTCCAGCGGCGTATTGCTTTCACCTCGCTGCCAGCAAACTCCCAGCGGCGTATAGCTTCGCCCCTCGGTCAAGGAAATCTCCAGCGGCGTATTGCTTTCGCCTCGCTGCAAGCAAACTCCCAGCGGCGTATTGCTTTGCCTCCGTCGACTTCCAAGTGCCAGCGGCGTATTGCTTCGCCCCTCGGTCAAGGAAATCTCCAGCGGCGTATTACTTCGCCCCTCGGTCAAGGAAATCTCCAACGGCGTATTGCTTTCACCTCGCTGCAAGCAAACTCCCAGCGGCGTATTGCTTTGCCTCCGTCGACTTCCAAGTGCCAGCGGCGTATTGCTTCGCCCCTCGGTCAAGGTAATCTCCAGCGGCGTATAGCTTTCGCCTCGCTTCAAGCAAACTCCCAGCGGCGTATTGCTTTGCCTCCGTCGACTTCCAAGTGCCAGCGGCGTATTACTTCGCCCCTCGGTCAAGGAAATCTCCAACGGCGTATTGCTTTCACCTCGCTGCAAGCAAACTCCCAGCGGCTTATTGCTTCGCCTCTCGGTCAAGGAAATCTCCAGCGGCGTATTGCATTCGCTTCGCTGCCAGCAAACTCCCAGCGGGGTATTGTTTTGCCTCCGTCGACTTCCAAGTGCCAGCGGCGTATTACTTCGCCCCTCGGTCAAGGAAATCTGCAGCGGCGTATTGCTTTCACCTCGCTGCAAGCAAACTCCCAGCGGCGTATTGCTTCGCCTCTCGGTCAAGGAAATCTCCAGCGGCGTATAGCTTTTGCCTCGCTGCAAGCAAACTCCCAGCGGCGTATTGCTTTGCCTCCATCGACTTCCAAGTGCCAGCGGCGTATTGCTTCGCCCCTCGGTCAAGGAAATCTCCAGCGGCGTATTGCTTTCACCTCGCTGCCAGCAAACTCCCAGCGGCGTATTGCTTCGCCTCTCGGTCAAGGAAATCTCCAGCGGCGTATTGCTTTCGCCTCGCTGCAAGCAAACCCCCAGCGGCGTATTGTTTTGCCTCCGTCGACTTCCAAGTGCCAGCGGCGTATTGTTTCGCCCCTCGGTCAAGGAAATCTCCAGCGGCGTATTGCTTCCGCCTCGGTGCAAGCAAACTCCCAGCGGCGTATTGCTTTGCCTCCGTCGACTTCCAAGTGCCAGCGGCGTATTGCTTCGCCCCTCGGTCAAGGAAATCTCCAGCGGCGTATTGCTTTCTCCTCGCTGCCAGCAAACTCCCAGCGGCGTATAGCTTCGCCCCTCGGTCAAGGAAATCTCCAGCGGCGTATTGCTTTCGCCTCGCTGCAAGCAAACTCTCAGCGGCGTATTGCTTTGCCTCCGTCGACTTCCAAGTGCCAGCGGCGTATTGCTTCGCCCCTCGGTCAAGGAAATCTCCAGCGGCGTATTACTTCGCCCCTCGGTCAAGGAAATCTCCAACGGCGTATTGCTTTCACCTCGCTGCAAGCAAACTCCCAGCGGCGTATAGCTTTGCCTCCGTCGACTTCCAAGTGCCAGCGGCGTATTGCTTCGCCTCTCGGTCAAGGAAATCTCCAGCGGCGTATTGCTTTCGCTTCGCTGCCAGCAAACTCCCAGCGGGGTATTGTTTTGCCTCCGTCGACTTCCAAGTGCCAGCGGCGTATTACTTCGCCCCTCCGTCAAGGAAATCTGCAGCGGCGTATTGCTTTCACCTCGCTGCAAGCAAACTCCCAGCGGCGTATTGTTTTGCCTCCGTCGACTTCCAAGTGCCAGCGGCGTATTACTTCGCCCCTCGGTCAAGGAAATCTCCAGCGGCGTATTGCTTTCGCCTCGCTGCAAGCAAATTCCCAGCGGCGTATTGCTTTGCCTCCCTCGACTTCCAAGTGCCAGCGGCGTATTGCTTCGCCCCTCGGTCAAGGAAATCTCCAGCGGCGTATTGCTTTCGCCTCGCTGCAAGCAAACTCCCAGCGGCGTATTGCTTTGCCTCCCTCGAATTCCAAGTGCCAGCGGCGTATTGCTTCGCCTCTCGGTCAAGGAAATCTCCAGCGGCGTATTGCTTTCGCCTCGCTGCAAGCAAACTCTCAACGGCGTATTGCTTTGCCTCCGTCGACTTCCAAGTGCCAGCGGCGTATTGCTTCGCCCCTCGGTCAAGGAAATCTCCAGCGGCGTATTACTTTTGCCTCGCTGCAAGCAAACTCTCAACGGCGTATTGCTTTGCCTCCGTCGACTTCCAAGTGACAGCGGCGTATTGCTTCGCCCCTCGGTCAAGGAAATCTCCAGCGGCGTATTGCTTTCGCCTCGCTGCAAGCAAACTCTCAGCGGCGTATTGCTTTGCCTCCGTCGACTTCCAAGTGCCAGCGGCGTATTGCTTCGCCCCTCGGTCAAGGAAATCTCCAGCGGCGTATTACTTTTGCCTCGCTGCAAGCAAACTCTCAACGGCGTATTGCTTTGCCTCCGTCGACTTCCAAGTGACAGCGGCGTATTGCTTCGCCCCTCGGTCAAGGAAATCTCCAGCGGCGTATTGCTTTCGCCTCGCTGCAAGCAAACTCTCAGCGGCGTATTGCTTTGCCTCCGTCGACTTCCAAGTGCCAGCGGCGTATTGCTTCGCCCCTCGGTCAAGGAAATCTCCAGCGGCGTATTACTTCGCCCCTCGGTCAAGGAAATCTCCAACGGCGTATTGCTTTCACCTCGCTGCAAGCAAACTCCCAGCGGCGTATTGCTTTGCCTCCGTCGACTTCCAAGTGCCAGCGGCGTATTGCTTCGCCCCTCGGTCAAGGTAATCTCCAGCGGCGTATAGCTTTCGCCTCGCTTCAAGCAAACTCCCAGCGGCGTATTGCTTTGCCTCCGTCGACTTCCAAGTGCCAGCGGCGTATTACTTCGCCCCTCGGTCAAGGAAATCTCCAACGGCGTATTGCTTTCACCTCGCTGCAAGCAAACTCCCAGCGGCGTATTGCTTCGCCTCTCGGTCAAGGAAATCTCCAGCGGCGTATAGCTTTCGCCTCGCTGCAAGCAAACTCCCAGCGGCGTATTGCTTTCACCTCGCTGCAAGCAAACTCCCAGCGGCGTATTGCTTTGCCTCCGTCGACTTCCAAGTGCCAGCGGCGTATTACTTCGCCCCTCGGTCAAGGAAATCTTCAGCGGTGTATTGCTTTCACCTCGCTGCAAGCAAACTCTCAACGGCGTATTGCTTTGCCTCCGTCGACTTCCAAGTGACAGCGGCGTATTGCTTCGCCCCTCGGTCAAGGAAATCTCCAGCGGCGTATTGCTTTCGCCTCGCTGCAAGCAAGCTCCAAGCGGCGTATTGCTTTGCCTCCCTCGAAATCCAAGTGCCAGCGGCGTATTGCTTCGCCTCTCGGTCAAGGAAATCTCCAGCGGCGTATTGCTTTCGCCTCGCTGCAAGCAAACTCTCGACGGCGTATTGCTTTGCCTCCGTCGACTTCCAAGTGCCAGCGGCGTATTGCTTCGCCCCTCGGTCAAGGAAATCTCCAGCGGCGTATTGCTTTCGCCTCGCTGCAAGCAAACTCCCAGCGGCGTATTGCTTTGCCTCCGTCGACGTCCAAGTGCCAGCGGCGTATTGGTTCGCCCCTCGGTCAAGGAAATCTCCAGCGGCGTATTGCTTTCGCCTCGCTGCAAGCAAACACCCAGCGGCGTATTGCTTTGCCTCCGTCGACTTCCAAGTGCCAGCGGCGTATTGCTTCGCCCCTCGGTCAAGGAAATCTCCAGCGGCGTATTGCTTTTGCCTCGCTGCAAGCAAACTCTCAACGGCGTATTGCTTTGCCTCCGTCGACTTCCAAGTGACAGCGGCGTATTGCTTCGCCCCTCGGTCAAGGAAATCTCCAGCGGCGTATTGCTTTCGCCTCGCTGCAAGCAAACTCCCAGCGGCGTATTGCTTCGCCCCTCGTTCAAGGAAACCTCCAACGGCGTATTGCTTTCGCTTCGCTGCCAGCAAACTCCCAGCGGCGTATTGCTTTGCCTCCGTCGACTTCCAAGTGCCAGCGGCGTATTGCTTCGCCCCTCGGTCAAGGAAATCTCCAGCGGCGTATTGCTTTTGCCTCGCTGCAAGCAAACTCTCAACGGCGTATTGCTTTGCCTCCGTCGACTTCCAAGTGACAGCGGCGTATTGCTTCGCCCCTCGGTCAAGGAAATCTCCAGCGGCGTATTGCTTTCGCCTCGCTGCAAGCAAACTCCCAGCGGCGTATTGCTTCGCCCCTCGTTCAAGGAAACCTCCAACGGCGTATTGCTTTCGCTTCGCTGCCAGCAAACTCCCAGCGGCGTATTGCTTTCGCCTCGCTGCAAGCAAGCTCCAAGCGGCGTATTGCTTTGCCTCCCTCGAATTCCAAGTGCCAGCGGCGTATTGCTTCGCCTCTCGGTCAAGGAAATCTCCAGCGGCGTATTGCTTTCGCCTCGCTGCAAGCAAACTCTCGACGGCGTATTGCTTTGCCTCCGTCGACTTCCAAGTGCCAGCGGCGTATTGCTTCGCCCCTCGGTCAAGGAAATCTCCAGCGGCGTATTGCTTTCGCCTCGCTGCAAGCAAACTCCCAGCGGCGTATTGCTTTGCCTCCGTCGACGTCCAAGTGCCAGCGGCGTATTGGTTCGCCCCTCGGTCAAGGAAATCTCCAGCGGCGTATTGCTTTCGCCTCGCTGCAAGCAAACACCCAGCGGCGTATTGCTTTGCCTCCGTCGACTTCCAAGTGCCAGCGGCGTATTGCTTCGCCCCTCGGTCAAGGAAATCTCCAGCGGCGTATTGCTTTTGCCTCGCTGCAAGCAAACTCTCAACGGCGTATTGCTTTGCCTCCGTCGACTTCCAAGTGACAGCGGCGTATTGCTTCGCCCCTCGGTCAAGGAAATCTCCAGCGGCGTATTGCTTTCGCCTCGCTGCAAGCAAACTCCCAGCGGCGTATTGCTTCGCCCCTCGTTCAAGGAAACCTCCAACGGCGTATTGCTTTCGCTTCGCTGCCAGCAAACTCCCAGCGGCGTATTGCTTTGCCTCCGTCGACTTCCAAGTGCCAGCGGCGTATTGCTTCGCCCCTCGGTCAAGGAAATCTCCAGCGGCGTATTGCTTTTGCCTCGCTGCAAGCAAACTCTCAACGGCGTATTGCTTTGCCTCCGTCGACTTCCAAGTGACAGCGGCGTATTGCTTCGCCCCTCGGTCAAGGAAATCTCCAGCGGCGTATTGCTTTCGCCTCGCTGCAAGCAAACTCCCAGCGGCGTATTGCTTCGCCCCTCGTTCAAGGAAACCTCCAACGGCGTATTGCTTTCGCTTCGCTGCCAGCAAACTCCCAGCGGCGTATTGCTTTGCCTCCGTCGTCTTCCAAGTGCCAGCGGTGTATTGCTTCGCCCCTCGGTCAAGGAAATCTCCAGCGGCATATTGCTTTCGCCTCGCTGCAAGCAAACACCCAGCGGCGTATTGCTTTGCCTCCGTCGACTTCCAAGTGCCAGCGGCGTATTGCTTCGCCCCTCGGTCAAGGAAATCTCCAGCGGCGTATTGCTTTTGCCTCGCTGCAAGCAAACTCTCAACGGCGTATTGCTTTGCCTCCGTCGACTTCCAAGTGACAGCGGCGTATTGCTTCGCCCCTCGGTCAAGGAAATCTCCAGCGGCGTATTGCTTTCGCCTCGCTGCAAGCAAACTCCCAGCGGCGTATTGCTTCGCCCCTCGTTCAAGGAAACCTCCAACGGCGTATTGCTTTCGCTTCGCTGCCAGCAAACTCCCAGCGGCGTATTGCTTTGCCTCCGTCGTCTTCCAAGTGCCAGCGGTGTATTGCTTCGCCCCTCGGTCAAGGAAATCTCCAGCGGCATATTGCTTTCGCCTCGCTGCAAGCAAACTCCCAGCGGCGTATTGCTTAGCCTCCGTCGACTTCCAAGTGCCAGCGGCGTATTGCTTCGCCCCTCGGTCAAGGAAATCTTCAGCGGCGTATTGCTTTCATCTCGCTGCAAGCAAACTCCCAGCGGCGTATTGTTTTGCCTCCGTCGACTTCCAAGTGCCAGCGGCGTATTGTTTCGCCCCTCGGTCAAGGAAATCTCCAGCGGCGTATTGCTTTGCCTCCGTCGACTTCCAAGTGCCAGCGGCGTATTGCTTCGCCCCTCGGTCAAGGAAATCTCCAGCGGCGTATTGCTTTCACCTCGCTGCCAGCAAACTCCCAGCGGCGTATAGCTTCGCCCCTCGGTCAAGGAAATCTCCAGCGGCGTATTGCTTTCGCCTCGCTGCAAGCAAACTCCCAGCGGCGTATTGCTTTGCCTCCGTCGACTTCCAAGTGCCAGCGGCGTATTGCTTCGCCCCTCGGTCAAGGAAATCTCCAGCGGCGTATTACTTCGCCCCTCGGTCAAGGAAATCTCCAACGGCGTATTGCTTTCACCTCGCTGCAAGCAAACTCCCAGCGGCGTATTGCTTTGCCTCCGTCGACTTCCAAGTGCCAGCGGCGTATTGCTTCGCCCCTCGGTCAAGGTAATCTCCAGCGGCGTATAGCTTTCGCCTCGCTTCAAGCAAACTCCCAGCGGCGTATTGCTTTGCCTCCGTCGACTTCCAAGTGCCAGCGGCGTATTACTTCGCCCCTCGGTCAAGGAAATCTCCAACGGCGTATTGCTTTCACCTCGCTGCAAGCAAACTCCCAGCGGCTTATTGCTTCGCCTCTCGGTCAAGGAAATCTCCAGCGGCGTATTGCATTCGCTTCGCTGCCAGCAAACTCCCAGCGGGGTATTGTTTTGCCTCCGTCGACTTCCAAGTGCCAGCGGCGTATTACTTCGCCCCTCGGTCAAGGAAATCTGCAGCGGCGTATTGCTTTCACCTCGCTGCAAGCAAACTCCCAGCGGCGTATTGCTTCGCCTCTCGGTCAAGGAAATCTCCAGCGGCGTATAGCTTTTGCCTCGCTGCAAGCAAACTCCCAGCGGCGTATTGCTTTGCCTCCATCGACTTCCAAGTGCCAGCGGCGTATTGCTTCGCCCCTCGGTCAAGGAAATCTCCAGCGGCGTATTGCTTTCACCTCGCTGCCAGCAAACTCCCAGCGGCGTATTGCTTCGCCTCTCGGTCAAGGAAATCTCCAGCGGCGTATTGCTTTCGCCTCGCTGCAAGCAAACCCCCAGCGGCGTATTGTTTTGCCTCCGTCGACTTCCAAGTGCCAGCGGCGTATTGTTTCGCCCCTCGGTCAAGGAAATCTCCAGCGGCGTATTGCTTCCGCCTCGGTGCAAGCAAACTCCCAGCGGCGTATTGCTTTGCCTCCGTCGACTTCCAAGTGCCAGCGGCGTATTGCTTCGCCCCTCGGTCAAGGAAATCTCCAGCGGCGTATTGCTTTCTCCTCGCTGCCAGCAAACTCCCAGCGGCGTATAGCTTCGCCCCTCGGTCAAGGAAATCTCCAGCGGCGTATTGCTTTCGCCTCGCTGCAAGCAAACTCTCAGCGGCGTATTGCTTTGCCTCCGTCGACTTCCAAGTGCCAGCGGCGTATTGCTTCGCCCCTCGGTCAAGGAAATCTCCAGCGGCGTATTACTTCGCCCCTCGGTCAAGGAAATCTCCAACGGCGTATTGCTTTCACCTCGCTGCAAGCAAACTCCCAGCGGCGTATAGCTTTGCCTCCGTCGACTTCCAAGTGCCAGCGGCGTATTGCTTCGCCTCTCGGTCAAGGAAATCTCCAGCGGCGTATTGCTTTCGCTTCGCTGCCAGCAAACTCCCAGCGGGGTATTGTTTTGCCTCCGTCGACTTCCAAGTGCCAGCGGCGTATTACTTCGCCCCTCCGTCAAGGAAATCTGCAGCGGCGTATTGCTTTCACCTCGCTGCAAGCAAACTCCCAGCGGCGTATTGTTTTGCCTCCGTCGACTTCCAAGTGCCAGCGGCGTATTACTTCGCCCCTCGGTCAAGGAAATCTCCAGCGGCGTATTGCTTTCGCCTCGCTGCAAGCAAATTCCCAGCGGCGTATTGCTTTGCCTCCCTCGACTTCCAAGTGCCAGCGGCGTATTGCTTCGCCCCTCGGTCAAGGAAATCTCCAGCGGCGTATTGCTTTCGCCTCGCTGCAAGCAAACTCCCAGCGGCGTATTGCTTTGCCTCCCTCGAATTCCAAGTGCCAGCGGCGTATTGCTTCGCCTCTCGGTCAAGGAAATCTCCAGCGGCGTATTGCTTTCGCCTCGCTGCAAGCAAACTCTCAACGGCGTATTGCTTTGCCTCCGTCGACTTCCAAGTGCCAGCGGCGTATTGCTTCGCCCCTCGGTCAAGGAAATCTCCAGCGGCGTATTACTTTTGCCTCGCTGCAAGCAAACTCTCAACGGCGTATTGCTTTGCCTCCGTCGACTTCCAAGTGACAGCGGCGTATTGCTTCGCCCCTCGGTCAAGGAAATCTCCAGCGGCGTATTGCTTTCGCCTCGCTGCAAGCAAACTCTCAGCGGCGTATTGCTTTGCCTCCGTCGACTTCCAAGTGCCAGCGGCGTATTGCTTCGCCCCTCGGTCAAGGAAATCTCCAGCGGCGTATTACTTCGCCCCTCGGTCAAGGAAATCTCCAACGGCGTATTGCTTTCACCTCGCTGCAAGCAAACTCCCAGCGGCGTATTGCTTTGCCTCCGTCGACTTCCAAGTGCCAGCGGCGTATTGCTTCGCCCCTCGGTCAAGGTAATCTCCAGCGGCGTATAGCTTTCGCCTCGCTTCAAGCAAACTCCCAGCGGCGTATTGCTTTGCCTCCGTCGACTTCCAAGTGCCAGCGGCGTATTACTTCGCCCCTCGGTCAAGGAAATCTCCAACGGCGTATTGCTTTCACCTCGCTGCAAGCAAACTCCCAGCGGCGTATTGCTTCGCCTCTCGGTCAAGGAAATCTCCAGCGGCGTATAGCTTTCGCCTCGCTGCAAGCAAACTCCCAGCGGCGTATTGCTTTCACCTCGCTGCAAGCAAACTCCCAGCGGCGTATTGCTTTGCCTCCGTCGACTTCCAAGTGCCAGCGGCGTATTACTTCGCCCCTCGGTCAAGGAAATCTTCAGCGGTGTATTGCTTTCACCTCGCTGCAAGCAAACTCTCAACGGCGTATTGCTTTGCCTCCGTCGACTTCCAAGTGACAGCGGCGTATTGCTTCGCCCCTCGGTCAAGGAAATCTCCAGCGGCGTATTGCTTTCGCCTCGCTGCAAGCAAGCTCCAAGCGGCGTATTGCTTTGCCTCCCTCGAATTCCAAGTGCCAGCGGCGTATTGCTTCGCCTCTCGGTCAAGGAAATCTCCAGCGGCGTATTGCTTTCGCCTCGCTGCAAGCAAACTCTCGACGGCGTATTGCTTTGCCTCCGTCGACTTCCAAGTGCCAGCGGCGTATTGCTTCGCCCCTCGGTCAAGGAAATCTCCAGCGGCGTATTGCTTTCGCCTCGCTGCAAGCAAACTCCCAGCGGCGTATTGCTTTGCCTCCGTCGACGTCCAAGTGCCAGCGGCGTATTGGTTCGCCCCTCGGTCAAGGAAATCTCCAGCGGCGTATTGCTTTCGCCTCGCTGCAAGCAAACACCCAGCGGCGTATTGCTTTGCCTCCGTCGACTTCCAAGTGCCAGCGGCGTATTGCTTCGCCCCTCGGTCAAGGAAATCTCCAGCGGCGTATTGCTTTTGCCTCGCTGCAAGCAAACTCTC
The DNA here is from genome assembly GCA_951802745.1 of Nomada flava. Classification (NCBI taxonomy): domain Eukaryota; kingdom Metazoa; phylum Arthropoda; class Insecta; order Hymenoptera; family Apidae; genus Nomada; species Nomada flava. Next base: position 11,966,958 of record OX637901.1, on the reverse strand, counting down.
AACGGCGTATTGCTTTGCCTCCGTCGACTTCCAAGTGACAGCGGCGTATTGCTTCGCCCCTCGGTCAAGGAAATCTCCAGCGGCGTATTGCTTTCGCCTCGCTGCAAGCAAACTCCCAGCGGCGTATTGCTTCGCCCCTCGTTCAAGGAAACCTCCAACGGCGTATTGCTTTCGCTTCGCTGCCAGCAAACTCCCAGCGGCGTATTGCTTTGCCTCCGTCGACTTCCAAGTGCCAGCGGCGTATTGCTTCGCCCCTCGTTCAAGGAAACCTCCAACGGCGTATTGCTTTCGCTTCGCTGCAAGCAAATTCCCAGCGGCGTATTGCTTTGCCTCCCTCGACTTCCAAGTGCCAGCGGCGTATTGCTTCGCCCCTCGGTCAAGGAAATCTCCAGCGGCGTATTGCTTTCGCCTCGCTGCAAGCAAACTCCCAGCGGCGTATTGCTTTGCCTCCCTCGAATTCCAAGTGCCAGCGGCGTATTGCTTCGCCTCTCGGTCAAGGAAATCTCCAGCGGCGTATTGCTTTCGCCTCGCTGCAAGCAAACTCTCAACGGCGTATTGCTTTGCCTCCGTCGACTTCCAAGTGCCAGCGGCGTATTGCTTCGCCCCTCGGTCAAGGAAATCTCCAGCGGCGTATTGCTTTTGCCTCGCTGCAAGCAAACTCTCAACGGCGTATTGCTTTGCCTCCGTCGACTTCCAAGTGACAGCGGCGTATTGCTTCGCCCCTCGGTCAAGGAAATCTCCAGCGGCGTATTGCTTTCGCCTCGCTGCAAGCAAGCTCCCAGCGGCGTATTGCTTTGCCTCCCTCGAATTCCAAGTGCCAGCGGCGTATTGCTTCGCCTCTCGGTCAAGGAAATCTCCAGCGGCGTATTGCTTTCGCCTCGCTGCAAGCAAACTCTCGACGGCGTATTGCTTTGCCTCCGTCGACTTCCAAGTGCCAGCGGCGTATTGCTTCGCCCCTCGGTCAAGGAAATCTCCAGCGGCGTATTGCTTTCGCCTCGCTGCAAGCAAACTCCCAGCGGCGTATTGCTTTGCCTCCGTCGACTTCCAAGTGCCAGCGGCGTATTGCTTCGCCTCTCGGTCAAGGAAATCTCCAGCGGCGTATTGCTTTCGCTTCGCTGCCAGCAAACTCCCAGCGGGGTATTGTTTTGCCTCCGTCGACTTCCAAGTGCCAGCGGCGTATTACTTCGCCCCTCCGTCAAGGAAATCTGCAGCGGCGTATTGCTTTCACCTCGCTGCAAGCAAACTCCCAGCGGCGTATTGTTTTGCCTCCGTCGACTTCCAAGTGCCAGCGGCGTATTACTTCGCCCCTCGGTCAAGGAAATCTCCAGCGGCGTATTGCTTTCGCCTCGCTGCAAGCAAATTCCCAGCGGCGTATTGCTTTGCCTCCCTCGACTTCCAAGTGCCAGCGGCGTATTGCTTCGCCCCTCGGTCAAGGAAATCTCCAGCGGCGTATTGCTTTTGCCTCGCTGCAAGCAAACTCTCAACGGCGTATTGCTTTGCCTCCGTCGACTTCCAAGTGACAGCGGCGTATTGCTTCGCCCCTCGGTCAAGGAAATCTCCAGCGGCGTATTGCTTTCGCCTCGCTGCAAGCAAACTCCCAGCGGCGTATTGCTTTGCCTCCCTCGAATTCCAAGTGCCAGCGGCGTATTGCTTCGCCTCTCGGTCAAGGAAATCTCCAGCGGCGTATTGCTTTCGCCTCGCTGCAAGCAAACTCTCAACGGCGTATTGCTTTGCCTCCGTCGACTTCCAAGTGCCAGCGGCGTATTGCTTCGCCCCTCGGTCAAGGAAATCTCCAGCGGCGTATTGCTTTTGCCTCGCTGCAAGCAAACTCTCAACGGCGTATTGCTTTGCCTCCGTCGACTTCCAAGTGACAGCGGCGTATTGCTTCGCCCCTCGGTCAAGGAAATCTCCAGCGGCGTATTGCTTTCGCCTCGCTGCAAGCAAGCTCCCAGCGGCGTATTGCTTTGCCTCCGTCGACTTCCAAGTGCCAGCGGCGTATTGCTTCGCCCCTCGGTCAAGGAAATCTCCAGCGGCGTATTGCTTTCGCCTCGCTGCAAGCAAACTCCCAGCGGCGTATTGCTTTGCCTCCGTCGACGTCCAAGTGCCAGCGGCGTATTGCTTCGCCCCTCGGTCAAGGAAATCTCCAGCGGCGTATTGCTTTCGCCTCGCTGCAAGCAAACACCCAGCGGCGTATTGCTTTGCCTCCGTCGACTTCCAAGTGCCAGCGGCGTATTGCTTCGCCCCTCGGTCAAGGAAATCTCCAGCGGCGTATTGCTTTTGCCTCGCTGCAAGCAAACTCTCAACGGCGTATTGCTTTGCCTCCGTCGACTTCCAAGTGACAGCGGCGTATTGCTTCGCCCCTCGGTCAAGGAAATCTCCAGCGGCGTATTGCTTTCGCCTCGCTGCAAGCAAACTCCCAGCGGCGTATTGCTTCGCCCCTCGTTCAAGGAAACCTCCAACGGCGTATTGCTTTCGCTTCGCTGCCAGCAAACTCCCAGCGGCGTATTGCTTTGCCTCCGTCGACTTCCAAGTGCCAGCGGCGTATTGCTTCGCCTCTCGGTCAAGGAAATCTCCAGCGGCGTATTGCTTTCGCTTCGCTGCCAGCAAACTCCCAGCGGGGTATTGTTTTGCCTCCGTCGACTTCCAAGTGCCAGCGGCGTATTACTTCGCCCCTCCGTCAAGGAAATCTGCAGCGGCGTATTGCTTTCGCCTCGCTGCAAGCAAACTCCCAGCGGCGTATTGCTTTGCCTCCCTCGACTTCCAAGTGCCAGCGGCGTATTGCTTCGCCCCTCGGTCAAGGAAATCTCCAGCGGCGTATTGCTTTTGCCTCGCTGCAAGCAAACTCTCAACGGCGTATTGCTTTGCCTCCGTCGACTTCCAAGTGACAGCGGCGTATTGCTTCGCCCCTCGGTCAAGGAAATCTCCAGCGGCGTATTGCTTTCGCCTCGCTGCAAGCAAACTCCCAGCGGCGTATTGCTTTGCCTCCCTCGAATTCCAAGTGCCAGCGGCGTATTGCTTCGCCTCTCGGTCAAGGAAATCTCCAGCGGCGTATTGCTTTCGCCTCGCTGCAAGCAAACTCTCAACGGCGTATTGCTTTGCCTCCGTCGACTTCCAAGTGCCAGCGGCGTATTGCTTCGCCCCTCGGTCAAGGAAATCTCCAGCGGCGTATTGCTTTTGCCTCGCTGCAAGCAAACTCTCAACGGCGTATTGCTTTGCCTCCGTCGACTTCCAAGTGACAGCGGCGTATTGCTTCGCCCCTCGGTCAAGGAAATCTCCAGCGGCGTATTGCTTTCGCCTCGCTGCAAGCAAGCTCCCAGCGGCGTATTGCTTTGCCTCCGTCGACTTCCAAGTGCCAGCGGCGTATTGCTTCGCCCCTCGGTCAAGGAAATCTCCAGCGGCGTATTGCTTTCGCCTCGCTGCAAGCAAACTCCCAGCGGCGTATTGCTTTGCCTCCGTCGACGTCCAAGTGCCAGCGGCGTATTGCTTCGCCCCTCGGTCAAGGAAATCTCCAGCGGCGTATTGCTTTCGCCTCGCTGCAAGCAAACACCCAGCGGCGTATTGCTTTGCCTCCGTCGACTTCCAAGTGCCAGCGGCGTATTGCTTCGCCCCTCGGTCAAGGAAATCTCCAGCGGCGTATTGCTTTTGCCTCGCTGCAAGCAAACTCTCAACGGCGTATTGCTTTGCCTCCGTCGACTTCCAAGTGACAGCGGCGTATTGCTTCGCCCCTCGGTCAAGGAAATCTCCAGCGGCGTATTGCTTTCGCCTCGCTGCAAGCAAACTCCCAGCGGCGTATTGCTTCGCCCCTCGTTCAAGGAAACCTCCAACGGCGTATTGCTTTCGCTTCGCTGCCAGCAAACTCCCAGCGGCGTATTGCTTTGCCTCCGTCGACTTCCAAGTGCCAGCGGCGTATTGCTTCGCCTCTCGGTCAAGGAAATCTCCAGCGGCGTATTGCTTTCGCTTCGCTGCCAGCAAACTCCCAGCGGGGTATTGTTTTGCCTCCGTCGACTTCCAAGTGCCAGCGGCGTATTACTTCGCCCCTCCGTCAAGGAAATCTGCAGCGGCGTATTGCTTTCACCTCGCTGCAAGCAAACTCCCAGCGGCGTATTGTTTTGCCTCCGTCGACTTCCAAGTGCCAGCGGCGTATTGCTTCGCCCCTCGTTCAAGGAAACCTCCAACGGCGTATTGCTTTCGCTTCGCTGCAAGCAAATTCCCAGCGGCGTATTGCTTTGCCTCCCTCGACTTCCAAGTGCCAGCGGCGTATTGCTTCGCCCCTCGGTCAAGGAAATCTCCAGCGGCGTATTGCTTTCGCCTCGCTGCAAGCAAACTCCCAGCGGCGTATTGCTTTGCCTCCCTCGAATTCCAAGTGCCAGCGGCGTATTGCTTCGCCTCTCGGTCAAGGAAATCTCCAGCGGCGTATTGCTTTCGCCTCGCTGCAAGCAAACTCTCAACGGCGTATTGCTTTGCCTCCGTCGACTTCCAAGTGCCAGCGGCGTATTGCTTCGCCCCTCGGTCAAGGAAATCTCCAGCGGCGTATTGCTTTTGCCTCGCTGCAAGCAAACTCTCAACGGCGTATTGCTTTGCCTCCGTCGACTTCCAAGTGACAGCGGCGTATTGCTTCGCCCCTCGGTCAAGGAAATCTCCAGCGGCGTATTGTTTTCGCCTCGCTGCAAGCAAGCTCCCAGCGGCGTATTGCTTTGCCTCCCTCGAATTCCAAGTGCCAGCGGCGTATTGCTTCGCCTCTCGGTCAAGGAAATCTCCAGCGGCGTATTGCTTTCGCCTCGCTGCAAGCAAACTCTCGACGGCGTATTGCTTTGCCTCCGTCGACTTCCAAGTGCCAGCGGCGTATTGCTTCGCCCCTCGGTCAAGGAAATCTCCAGCGGCGTATTGCTTTCGCCTCGCTGCAAGCAAACTCCCAGCGGCGTATTGCTTTGCCTCCGTCGACTTCCAAGTGCCAGCGGCGTATTGCTTCGCCTCTCGGTCAAGGAAATCTCCAGCGGCGTATTGCTTTCGCTTCGCTGCCAGCAAACTCCCAGCGGGGTATTGTTTTGCCTCCGTCGACTTCCAAGTGCCAGCGGCGTATTACTTCGCCCCTCCGTCAAGGAAATCTGCAGCGGCGTATTGCTTTCACCTCGCTGCAAGCAAACTCCCAGCGGCGTATTGTTTTGCCTCCGTCGACTTCCAAGTGCCAGCGGCGTATTACTTCGCCCCTCGGTCAAGGAAATCTCCAGCGGCGTATTGCTTTCGCCTCGCTGCAAGCAAATTCCCAGCGGCGTATTGCTTTGCCTCCCTCGACTTCCAAGTGCCAGCGGCGTATTGCTTCGCCCCTCGGTCAAGGAAATCTCCAGCGGCGTATTGCTTTTGCCTCGCTGCAAGCAAACTCTCAACGGCGTATTGCTTTGCCTCCGTCGACTTCCAAGTGACAGCGGCGTATTGCTTCGCCCCTCGGTCAAGGAAATCTCCAGCGGCGTATTGCTTTCGCCTCGCTGCAAGCAAACTCCCAGCGGCGTATTGCTTTGCCTCCCTCGAATTCCAAGTGCCAGCGGCGTATTGCTTCGCCTCTCGGTCAAGGAAATCTCCAGCGGCGTATTGCTTTCGCCTCGCTGCAAGCAAACTCTCAACGGCGTATTGCTTTGCCTCCGTCGACTTCCAAGTGCCAGCGGCGTATTGCTTCGCCCCTCGGTCAAGGAAATCTCCAGCGGCGTATTGCTTTTGCCTCGCTGCAAGCAAACTCTCAACGGCGTATTGCTTTGCCTCCGTCGACTTCCAAGTGACAGCGGCGTATTGCTTCGCCCCTCGGTCAAGGAAATCTCCAGCGGCGTATTGCTTTCGCCTCGCTGCAAGCAAGCTCCCAGCGGCGTATTGCTTTGCCTCCCTCGAATTCCAAGTGCCAGCGGCGTATTGCTTCGCCTCTCGGTCAAGGAAATCTCCAGCGGCGTATTGCTTTCGCCTCGCTGCAAGCAAACTCTCAACGGCGTATTGCTTTGCCTCCGTCGACTTCCAAGTGCCAGCGGCGTATTGCTTCGCCCCTCGGTCAAGGAAATCTCCAGCGGCGTATTGCTTTCGCCTCGCTGCAAGCAAACTCCCAGCGGCGTATTGCTTTGCCTCCGTCGACGTCCAAGTGCCAGCGGCGTATTGCTTCGCCCCTCGGTCAAGGAAATCTCCAGCGGCGTATTGCTTTCGCCTCGCTGCAAGCAAACACCAAGCGGCGTATTGCTTTGCCTCCGTCGACTTCCAAGTGCCAGCGGCGTATTGCTTCGCCCCTCGGTCAAGGAAATCTCCAGCGGCGTATTGCTTTTGCCTCGCTGCAAGCAAACTCTCAACGGCGTATTGCTTTGCCTCCGTCGACTTCCAAGTGACAGCGGCGTATTGCTTCGCCCCTCGGTCAAGGAAATCTCCAGCGGCGTATTGCTTTCGCCTCGCTGCAAGCAAACTCCCAGCGGCGTATTGCTTCGCCCCTCGTTCAAGGAAACCTCCAACGGCGTATTGCTTTCGCTTCGCTGCCAGCAAACTCCCAGCGGCGTATTGCTTTGCCTCCGTCGACTTCCAAGTGCCAGCGGCGTATTGCTTCGCCCCTCGGTCAAGGAAATCTCCAGCGGCGTATTGCTTTCGCCTCGCTGCAAGCAAACTCCCAGCGGCGTATTGCTTTGCCTCCGTCGACGTCCAAGTGCCAGCGGCGTATTGCTTCGCCCCTCGGTCAAGGAAATCTCCAGCGGCGTATTGCTTTCGCCTCGCTGCAAGCAAACACCCAGCGGCGTATTGCTTTGCCTCCGTCGACTTCCAAGTGCCAGCGGCGTATTGCTTCGCCCCTCGGTCAAGGAAATCTCCAGCGGCGTATTGCTTTTGCCTCGCTGCAAGCAAACTCTCAACGGCGTATTGCTTTGCCTCCGTCGACTTCCAAGTGACAGCGGCGTATTGCTTCGCCCCTCGGTCAAGGAAATCTCCAGCGGCGTATTGCTTTCGCCTCGGTGCAAGCAAACTCCCAGCGGCGTATTGCTTCGCCCCTCGTTCAAGGAAACCTCCAACGGCGTATTGCTTTCGCCTCGCTGCAAGCAAACTCCCAGCGGCGTATTGCTTTGCCTCCGTCGACGTCCAAGTGCCAGCGGCGTATTGCTTCGCCCCTCGGTCAAGGAAATCTCCAGCGGCGTATTGCTTTTGCCTCGCTGCAAGCAAACTCTCAACGGCGTATTGCTTTGCCTCCGTCGACTTCCAAGTGACAGCGGCGTATTGCTTCGCCCCTCGGTCAAGGAAATCTCCAGCGGCGTATTGCTTTCGCCTCGCTGCAAGCAAGCTCCCAGCGGCGTATTGCTTTGCCTCCCTCGAATTCCAAGTGCCAGCGGCGTATTGCTTCGCCTCTCGGTCAAGGAAATCTCCAGCGGCGTATTGCTTTCGCCTCGCTGCAAGCAAACTCTCAACGGCGTATTGCTTTGCCTCCGTCGACTTCCAAGTGCCAGCGGCGTATTGCTTCGCCCCTCGGTCAAGGAAATCTCCAGCGGCGTATTGCTTTCGCCTCGCTGCAAGCAAACTCCCAGCGGCGTATTGCTTTGCCTCCGTCGACGTCCAAGTGCCAGCGGCGTATTGCTTCGCCCCTCGGTCAAGGAAATCTCCAGCGGCGTATTGCTTTCGCCTCGCTGCAAGCAAACACCAAGCGGCGTATTGCTTTGCCTCCGTCGACTTCCAAGTGCCAGCGGCGTATTGCTTCGCCCCTCGGTCAAGGAAATCTCCAGCGGCGTATTGCTTTTGCCTCGCTGCAAGCAAACTCTCAACGGCGTATTGCTTTGCCTCCGTCGACTTCCAAGTGACAGCGGCGTATTGCTTCGCCCCTCGGTCAAGGAAATCTCCAGCGGCGTATTGCTTTCGCCTCGCTGCAAGCAAACTCCCAGCGGCGTATTGCTTCGCCCCTCGTTCAAGGAAACCTCCAACGGCGTATTGCTTTCGCTTCGCTGCCAGCAAACTCCCAGCGGCGTATTGCTTTGCCTCCGTCGACTTCCAAGTGCCAGCGGCGTATTGCTTCGCCCCTCGGTCAAGGAAATCTCCAGCGGCGTATTGCTTTTGCCTCGCTGCAAGCAAACTCTCAACGGCGTATTGCTTTGCCTCCGTCGACTTCCAAGTGACAGCGGCGTATTGCTTCGCCCCTCGGTCAAGGAAATCTCCAGCGGCGTATTGCTTTCGCCTCGCTGCAAGCAAACTCTCAACGGCGTATTGCTTTGCCTCCGTCGACTTCCAAGTGCCAGCGGCGTATTGCTTCGCCCCTCGGTCAAGGAAATCTCCAGCGGCGTATTGCTTTTGCCTCGCTGCAAGCAAACTCTCAACGGCGTATTGCTTTGCCTCCGTCGTCTTCCAAGTGCCAGCGGTGTATTGCTTCGCCCCTCGGTCAAGGAAATCTCCAGCGGCATATTGCTTTCGCCTCGCTGCAAGCAAACTCTCAACGGCGTATTGCTTTGCCTCCCTCGAATTCCAAGTGCCAGCGGCGTATTGCTTCGCCTCTCGGTCAAGGAAATCTCCAGCGGCGTATTGCTTTCGCCTCGCTGCAAGCAAACTCTCAACGGCGTATTGCTTTGCCTCCGTCGTCTTCCAAGTGCCAGCGGTGTATTGCTTCGCCCCTCGGTCAAGGAAATCTCCAGCGGCGTATTGCTTTCGCCTCGCTGCAAGCAAACTCCCAGCGGCGTATTGCTTTGCCTCCGTCGACTTCCAAGTGCCAGCGGCGTATTGCTTCGCCCCTCGGTCAAGGAAATCTCCAGCGGCGTATTACTTCGCCCCTCGGTCAAGGAAATCTCCAACGGCGTATTGCTTTCACCTCGCTGCAAGCAAACTCCCAGCGGCGTATTGCTTTGCCTCCGTCGACTTCCAAGTGCCAGCGGCGTATTGCTTCGCCCCTCGGTCAAGGTAATCTCCAGCGGCGTATAGCTTTCGCCTCGCTTCATGCAAACTCCCAGCGGCGTATTGCTTTGCCTCCGTCGACTTCCAAGTGCCAGCGGCGTATTACTTCGCCCCTCGGTCAAGGAAATCTGCAGCGGCGTATTGCTTTCACCTCGCTGCAAGCAAACTCCCAGCGGCGTATTGCTTCGCCTCTCGGTCCAGGAAATCTCCAGCGGCGTATAGCTTTTGCCTCGCTGCAAGCAAACTCCCAGCGGCGTATTGCTTTGCCTCCATCGACTTCCAAGTGCCAGCGGCGTATTGCTTCGCCCCTCGGTCAAGGAAATCTCCAGCGGCGTATTGCTTTCACCTCGCTGCGAGCAAACCCCCAGCGGCGTATTGCTTCGCCTCTCGGTGAAGGAAATCTCCAGCGGCGTATTGCTTTCGCCTCGCTGCAAGCAAACCCCCAGCGGCGTATTGCTTTGCCTCCGTCGACTTCCAAGTGCCAGCGGCGTATTACTTCGCCCCTCGGTCAAGGAAATCTGCAGCGGCGTATTGCTTTCACCTCGCTGCAAGCAAACTCCCAGCGGCGTATTGCTTCGCCTCTCGGTCAAGGAAATCTCCAGCGGCGTATAGCTTTTGCCTCGCTGCAAGCAAACTCCCAGCGGCGTATTGCTTTGCCTCCATCGACTTCCAAGTGCCAGCGGCGTATTGCTTCGCCCCTCGGTCAAGGAAATCTCCAGCGGCGTATTGCTTTCACCTCGCTGCGAGCAAACCCCCAGCGGCGTATTGCTTCGCCTCTCGGTGAAGGAAATCTCCAGCGGCGTATTGCTTTCGCCTCGCTGCAAGCAAACCCCCAGCGGCGTATTGTTTTGCCTCCGTCGACTTCCAAGTGCCAGCGGCGTATTGTTTCGCCCCTCGGTCAAGGAAATCTCCAGCGGCGTATTGCTTCCGCCTCGGTGCAAGCAAACTCCCAGCGGCGTATTGCTTTGCCTCCGTCGACTTCCAAGTGCCAGCGGCGTATTGCTTTCTCCTCGCTGCCAGCAAACTCCCAGCGGCGTATAGCTTCGCCCCTCGGTCAAGGAAATCTCCAGCGGCGTATTGCTTTCGCCTCGCTGCAAGCAAACTCTCAGCGGCGTATTGCTTTGCCTCCGTCGACTTCCAAGTGCCAGCGGCGTATTGCTTCGCCCCTCGGTCAAGGAAATCTCCAGCGGCGTATTGCTTCGCCCCTCGGTCAAGGAAATCTCCAGCGGCGTATTGCTTTCGCCTCGCTGCAAGCAAACACCAAGCGGCGTATTGCTTTGCCTCCGTCGACTTCCAAGTGCCAGCGGCGTATTGCTTCGCCCCTCGGTCAAGGAAATCTCCAGCGGCGTATTGCTTTTGCCTCGCTGCAAGCAAACTCTCAACGGCGTATTGCTTTGCCTCCGTCGACTTCCAAGTGCCAGCGGCGTATTGCTTCGCCCCTCGGTCAAGGAAATCTCCAGCGGCGTATTGCTTTCGCCTCGCTGCAAGCAAACACCAAGCGGCGTATTGCTTTGCCTCCGTCGACTTCCAAGTGCCAGCGGCGTATTGCTTCGCCCCTCGGTCAAGGAAATCTCCAGCGGCGTATTGCTTTTGCCTCGCTGCAAGCAAACTCTCAACGGCGTATTGCTTTGCCTCCGTCGACTTCCAAGTGACAGCGGCGTATTGCTTCGCCCCTCGGTCAAGGAAATCTCCAGCGGCGTATTGCTTTCGCCTCGCTGCAAGCAAACTCCCAGCGGCGTATTGCTTCGCCCCTCGTTCAAGGAAACCTCCAACGGCGTATTGCTTTCGCTTCGCTGCCAGCAAACTCCCAGCGGCGTATTGCTTTGCCTCCGTCGACTTCCAAGTGCCAGCGGCGTATTGCTTCGCCCCTCGGTCAAGGAAATCTCCAGCGGCGTATTGCTTTCGCCTCGCTGCAAGCAAACTCCCAGCGGCGTATTGCTTTGCCTCCGTCGACGTCCAAGTGCCAGCGGCGTATTGCTTCGCCCCTCGGTCAAGGAAATCTCCAGCGGCGTATTGCTTTCGCCTCGCTGCAAGCAAACACCCAGCGGCGTATTGCTTTGCCTCCGTCGACTTCCAAGTGCCAGCGGCGTATTGCTTCGCCCCTCGGTCAAGGAAATCTCCAGCGGCGTATTGCTTTTGCCTCGCTGCAAGCAAACTCTCAACGGCGTATTGCTTTGCCTCCGTCGACTTCCAAGTGACAGCGGCGTATTGCTTCGCCCCTCGGTCAAGGAAATCTCCAGCGGCGTATTGCTTTCGCCTCGGTGCAAGCAAACTCCCAGCGGCGTATTGCTTCGCCCCTCGTTCAAGGAAACCTCCAACGGCGTATTGCTTTCGCCTCGCTGCAAGCAAACTCCCAGCGGCGTATTGCTTTGCCTCCGTCGACGTCCAAGTGCCAGCGGCGTATTGCTTCGCCCCTCGGTCAAGGAAATCTCCAGCGGCGTATTGCTTTTGCCTCGCTGCAAGCAAACTCTCAACGGCGTATTGCTTTGCCTCCGTCGACTTCCAAGTGACAGCGGCGTATTGCTTCGCCCCTCGGTCAAGGAAATCTCCAGCGGCGTATTGCTTTCGCCTCGCTGCAAGCAAGCTCCCAGCGGCGTATTGCTTTGCCTCCCTCGAATTCCAAGTGCCAGCGGCGTATTGCTTCGCCTCTCGGTCAAGGAAATCTCCAGCGGCGTATTGCTTTCGCCTCGCTGCAAGCAAACTCTCAACGGCGTATTGCTTTGCCTCCGTCGACTTCCAAGTGCCAGCGGCGTATTGCTTCGCCCCTCGGTCAAGGAAATCTCCAGCGGCGTATTGCTTTCGCCTCGCTGCAAGCAAACTCCCAGCGGCGTATTGCTTTGCCTCCGTCGACGTCCAAGTGCCAGCGGCGTATTGCTTCGCCCCTCGGTCAAGGAAATCTCCAGCGGCGTATTGCTTTCGCCTCGCTGCAAGCAAACACCAAGCGGCGTATTGCTTTGCCTCCGTCGACTTCCAAGTGCCAGCGGCGTATTGCTTCGCCCCTCGGTCAAGGAAATCTCCAGCGGCGTATTGCTTTTGCCTCGCTGCAAGCAAACTCTCAACGGCGTATTGCTTTGCCTCCGTCGACTTCCAAGTGACAGCGGCGTATTGCTTCGCCCCTCGGTCAAGGAAATCTCCAGCGGCGTATTGCTTTCGCCTCGCTGCAAGCAAACTCCCAGCGGCGTATTGCTTCGCCCCTCGTTCAAGGAAACCTCCAACGGCGTATTGCTTTCGCTTCGCTGCCAGCAAACTCCCAGCGGCGTATTGCTTTGCCTCCGTCGACTTCCAAGTGCCAGCGGCGTATTGCTTCGCCCCTCGGTCAAGGAAATCTCCAGCGGCGTATTGCTTTTGCCTCGCTGCAAGCAAACTCTCAACGGCGTATTGCTTTGCCTCCGTCGACTTCCAAGTGACAGCGGCGTATTGCTTCGCCCCTCGGTCAAGGAAATCTCCAGCGGCGTATTGCTTTCGCCTCGCTGCAAGCAAACTCTCAACGGCGTATTGCTTTGCCTCCGTCGACTTCCAAGTGCCAGCGGCGTATTGCTTCGCCCCTCGGTCAAGGAAATCTCCAGCGGCGTATTGCTTTTGCCTCGCTGCAAGCAAACTCTCAACGGCGTATTGCTTTGCCTCCGTCGTCTTCCAAGTGCCAGCGGTGTATTGCTTCGCCCCTCGGTCAAGGAAATCTCCAGCGGCATATTGCTTTCGCCTCGCTGCAAGCAAACTCTCAACGGCGTATTGCTTTGCCTCCCTCGAATTCCAAGTGCCAGCGGCGTATTGCTTCGCCTCTCGGTCAAGGAAATCTCCAGCGGCGTATTGCTTTCGCCTCGCTGCAAGCAAACTCTCAACGGCGTATTGCTTTGCCTCCGTCGTCTTCCAAGTGCCAGCGGTGTATTGCTTCGCCCCTCGGTCAAGGAAATCTCCAGCGGCGTATTGCTTTCGCCTCGCTGCAAGCAAACTCCCAGCGGCGTATTGCTTTGCCTCCGTCGACTTCCAAGTGCCAGCGGCGTATTGCTTCGCCCCTCGGTCAAGGAAATCTCCAGCGGCGTATTACTTCGCCCCTCGGTCAAGGAAATCTCCAACGGCGTATTGCTTTCACCTCGCTGCAAGCAAACTCCCAGCGGCGTATTGCTTTGCCTCCGTCGACTTCCAAGTGCCAGCGGCGTATTGCTTCGCCCCTCGGTCAAGGTAATCTCCAGCGGCGTATAGCTTTCGCCTCGCTTCATGCAAACTCCCAGCGGCGTATTGCTTTGCCTCCGTCGACTTCCAAGTGCCAGCGGCGTATTACTTCGCCCCTCGGTCAAGGAAATCTGCAGCGGCGTATTGCTTTCACCTCGCTGCAAGCAAACTCCCAGCGGCGTATTGCTTCGCCTCTCGGTCCAGGAAATCTCCAGCGGCGTATAGCTTTTGCCTCGCTGCAAGCAAACTCCCAGCGGCGTATTGCTTTGCCTCCATCGACTTCCAAGTGCCAGCGGCGTATTGCTTCGCCCCTCGGTCAAGGAAATCTCCAGCGGCGTATTGCTTTCACCTCGCTGCGAGCAAACCCCCAGCGGCGTATTGCTTCGCCTCTCGGTGAAGGAAATCTCCAGCGGCGTATTGCTTTCGCCTCGCTGCAAGCAAACCCCCAGCGGCGTATTGCTTTGCCTCCGTCGACTTCCAAGTGCCAGCGGCGTATTACTTCGCCCCTCGGTCAAGGAAATCTGCAGCGGCGTATTGCTTTCACCTCGCTGCAAGCAAACTCCCAGCGGCGTATTGCTTCGCCTCTCGGTCAAGGAAATCTCCAGCGGCGTATAGCTTTTGCCTCGCTGCAAGCAAACTCCCAGCGGCGTATTGCTTTGCCTCCATCGACTTCCAAGTGCCAGCGGCGTATTGCTTCGCCCCTCGGTCAAGGAAATCTCCAGCGGCGTATTGCTTTCACCTCGCTGCGAGCAAACCCCCAGCGGCGTATTGCTTCGCCTCTCGGTGAAGGAAATCTCCAGCGGCGTATTGCTTTCGCCTCGCTGCAAGCAAACCCCCAGCGGCGTATTGTTTTGCCTCCGTCGACTTCCAAGTGCCAGCGGCGTATTGTTTCGCCCCTCGGTCAAGGAAATCTCCAGCGGCGTATTGCTTCCGCCTCGGTGCAAGCAAACTCCCAGCGGCGTATTGCTTTGCCTCCGTCGACTTCCAAGTGCCAGCGGCGTATTGCTTTCTCCTCGCTGCCAGCAAACTCCCAGCGGCGTATAGCTTCGCCCCTCGGTCAAGGAAATCTCCAGCGGCGTATTGCTTTCGCCTCGCTGCAAGCAAACTCTCAGCGGCGTATTGCTTTGCCTCCGTCGACTTCCAAGTGCCAGCGGCGTATTGCTTCGCCCCTCGGTCAAGGAAATCTCCAGCGGCGTATTGCTTCGCCCCTCGGTCAAGGAAATCTCCAGCGGCGTATTGCTTTCGCCTCGCTGCAAGCAAACTCCCAGCGGCGTATTGCTTTGCCTCCGTCGACTTCCAAGTGCCAGCGGCGTATTGCTTCGCCTCTCGGTCAAGGAAATCTCCAGCGGCGTATTGCTTTCGCTTCGCTGCCAGCAAACTCCCAGCGGGGTATTGTTTTGCCTCCGTCGACTTCCAAGTGCCAGCGGCGTATTACTTCGCCCCTCCGTCAAGGAAATCTGCAGCGGCGTATTGCTTTCACCTCGCTGCAAGCAAACTCCCAGCGGCGTATTGTTTTGCCTCCGTCGACTTCCAAGTGCCAGCGGCGTATTACTTCGCCCCTCGGTCAAGGAAATCTCCAGCGGCGTATTGCTTTCGCCTCGCTGCAAGCAAATTCCCAGCGGCGTATTGCTTTGCCTCCCTCGACTTCCAAGTGCCAGCGGCGTATTGCTTCGCCCCTCGGTCAAGGAAATCTCCAGCGGCGTATTGCTTTTGCCTCGCTGCAAGCAAACTCTCAACGGCGTATTGCTTTGCCTCCGTCGACTTCCAAGTGACAGCGGCGTATTGCTTCGCCCCTCGGTCAAGGAAATCTCCAGCGGCGTATTGCTTTCGCCTCGCTGCAAGCAAACTCCCAGCGGCGTATTGCTTTGCCTCCCTCGAATTCCAAGTGCCAGCGGCGTATTGCTTCGCCTCTCGGTCAAGGAAATCTCCAGCGGCGTATTGCTTTCGCCTCGCTGCAAGCAAACTCTCAACGGCGTATTGCTTTGCCTCCGTCGACTTCCAAGTGCCAGCGGCGTATTGCTTCGCCCCTCGGTCAAGGAAATCTCCAGCGGCGTATTGCTTTTGCCTCGCTGCAAGCAAACTCTCAACGGCGTATTGCTTTGCCTCCGTCGACTTCCAAGTGACAGCGGCGTATTGCTTCGCCCCTCGGTCAAGGAAATCTCCAGCGGCGTATTGCTTTCGCCTCGCTGCAAGCAAGCTCCCAGCGGCGTATTGCTTTGCCTCCCTCGAATTCCAAGTGCCAGCGGCGTATTGCTTCGCCTCTCGGTCAAGGAAATCTCCAGCGGCGTATTGCTTTCGCCTCGCTGCAAGCAAACTCTCAACGGCGTATTGCTTTGCCTCCGTCGACTTCCAAGTGCCAGCGGCGTATTGCTTCGCCCCTCGGTCAAGGAAATCTCCAGCGGCGTATTGCTTTCGCCTCGCTGCAAGCAAACTCCCAGCGGCGTATTGCTTTGCCTCCGTCGACGTCCAAGTGCCAGCGGCGTATTGCTTCGCCCCTCGGTCAAGGAAATCTCCAGCGGCGTATTGCTTTCGCCTCGCTGCAAGCAAACACCAAGCGGCGTATTGCTTTGCCTCCGTCGACTTCCAAGTGCCAGCGGCGTATTGCTTCGCCCCTCGGTCAAGGAAATCTCCAGCGGCGTATTGCTTTTGCCTCGCTGCAAGCAAACTCTCAACGGCGTATTGCTTTGCCTCCGTCGACTTCCAAGTGACAGCGGCGTATTGCTTCGCCCCTCGGTCAAGGAAATCTCCAGCGGCGTATTGCTTTCGCCTCGCTGCAAGCAAACTCCCAGCGGCGTATTGCTTCGCCCCTCGTTCAAGGAAACCTCCAACGGCGTATTGCTTTCGCTTCGCTGCCAGCAAACTCCCAGCGGCGTATTGCTTTGCCTCCGTCGACTTCCAAGTGCCAGCGGCGTATTGCTTCGCCCCTCGGTCAAGGAAATCTCCAGCGGCGTATTTATTTCGCATCGCTGCAAGCAAACTCCCAGCGGCGTATTGCTTTGCCTCCGTCGACGTCCAAGTGCCAGCGGCGTATTGCTTCGCCCCTCGGTCAAGGAAATCTCCAGCGGCGTATTGCTTTCGCCTCGCTGCAAGCAAACACCCAGCGGCGTATTGCTTTGCCTCCGTCGACTTCCAAGTGCCAGCGGCGTATTGCTTCGCCCCTCGGTCAAGGAAATCTCCAGCGGCGTATTGCTTTCGCCTCGCTGCAAGCAAATTCCCAGCGGCGTATTGTTTTGCCTCCCTCGACTTCCAAGTGCCAGCGGCGTATTGCTTCGCCTCTCGGTCAAGGAAATCTCCAGCGGCGTATTGCTTTCGCCTCGCTGCAAGCAAACTCTCAACGGCGTATTGCTTTGCCTCCGTCGTCTTCCAAGTGCCAGCGGTGTATTGCTTCGCCCCTCGGTCAAGGAAATCTCCAGCGGCATATTGCTTTCGCCTCGCTGCAAGCAAACTCCCAGCGGCGTATTGCTTTGCCTCCGTCGACTTCCAAGTGCCAGCGGCGTATTGCTTCGCCCCTCGGTCAAGGAAATCTTCAGCGGCGTATTGCTTTCATCTCGCTGCAAGCAAACTCCCAGCGGCGTATTGTTTTGCCTCCGTCGACTTCCAAGTGCCAGCGGCGTATTGTTTCGCCCCTCGGTCAAGGAAATCTCCAGCGGCGTATTGCTTTGCCTCCGTCGACTTCCAAGTGCCAGCGGCGTATTGCTTCGCCCCTCGGTCAAGGAAATCTCCAGCGGCGTATTGCTTTCACCTCGCTGCCAGCAAACTCCCAGCGGCGTATAGCTTCGCCCCTCGGTCAAGGAAATCTCCAGCGGCGTATTGCTTTCGCCTCGCTGCAAGCAAACTCCCAGCGGCGTATTGCTTTGCCTCCGTCGACTTCCAAGTGCCAGCGGCGTATTGCTTCGCCCCTCGGTCAAGGAAATCTCCAGCGGCGTATTACTTCGCCCCTCGGTCAAGGAAATCTCCAACGGCGTATTGCTTTCACCTCGCTGCAAGCAAACTCCCAGCGGCGTATTGCTTTGCCTCCGTCGACTTCCAAGTGCCAGCGGCGTATTGCTTCGCCCCTCGGTCAAGGTAATCTCCAGCGGCGTATAGCTTTCGCCTCGCTTCATGCAAACTCCCAGCGGCGTATTGCTTTGCCTCCGTCGACTTCCAAGTGCCAGCGGCGTATTACTTCGACCCTCGGTCAAGGAAATCTGCAGCGGCGTATTGCTTTCACCTCGCTGCAAGCAAACTCCCAGCGGCGTATTGCTTCGCCTCTCGGTCAAGGAAATCTCCAGCGGCGTATAGCTTTTGCCTCGCTGCAAGCAAACTCCCAGCGGCGTATTGCTTTGCCTCCATCGACTTCCAAGTGCCAGCGGCGTATTGCTTCGCCCCTCGGTCAAGGAAATCTCCAGCGGCGTATTGTTTTGCCTCCGTCGACTTCCAAGTGCCAGCGGCGTATTGTTTCGCCCCTCGGTCAAGGAAATCTCCAGCGGCGTATTGCTTCCGCCTCGGTGCAAGCAAACTCCCAGCGGCGTATTGCTTTGCCTCCGTCGACTTCCAAGTGCCAGCGGCGTATTGCTTCGCCCCTCGGTCAAGGAAATCTCCAGCGGCGTATTGCTTTCGCATCGCTGCAAGCAAACTCCCAGCGGCGTATTGCTTTGCCTCCGTCGACGTCCAAGTGCCAGCGGCGTATTGCTTCGCCCCTCGGTCAAGGAAATCTCCAGCGGCGTATTGCTTTCGCCTCGCTGCAAGCAAACACCCAGCGGCGTATTGCTTTGCCTCCGTCGACTTCCAAGTGCCAGCGGCGTATTGCTTCGCCCCTCGGTCAAGGAAATCTCCAGCGGCGTATTGCTTTCGCCTCGCTGCAAGCAAATTCCCAGCGGCGTATTGTTTTGCCTCCCTCGACTTCCAAGTGCCAGCGGCGTATTGCTTCGCCTCTCGGTCAAGGAAATCTCCAGCGGCGTATTGCTTTCGCCTCGCTGCAAGCAAACTCTCAACGGCGTATTGCTTTGCCTCCGTCGTCTTCCAAGTGCCAGCGGTGTATTGCTTCGCCCCTCGGTCAAGGAAATCTCCAGCGGCATATTGCTTTCGCCTCGCTGCAAGCAAACTCCCAGCGGCGTATTGCTTTGCCTCCGTCGACTTCCAAGTGCCAGCGGCGTATTGCTTCGCCCCTCGGTCAAGGAAATCTTCAGCGGCGTATTGCTTTCATCTCGCTGCAAGCAAACTCCCAGCGGCGTATTGTTTTGCCTCCGTCGACTTCCAAGTGCCAGCGGCGTATTGTTTCGCCCCTCGGTCAAGGAAATCTCCAGCGGCGTATTGCTTTGCCTCCGTCGACTTCCAAGTGCCAGCGGCGTATTGCTTCGCCCCTCGGTCAAGGAAATCTCCAGCGGCGTATTGCTTTCACCTCGCTGCCAGCAAACTCCCAGCGGCGTATAGCTTCGCCCCTCGGTCAAGGAAATCTCCAGCGGCGTATTGCTTTCGCCTCGCTGCAAGCAAACTCCCAGCGGCGTATTGCTTTGCCTCCGTCGACTTCCAAGTGCCAGCGGCGTATTGCTTCGCCCCTCGGTCAAGGAAATCTCCAGCGGCGTATTACTTCGCCCCTCGGTCAAGGAAATCTCCAACGGCGTATTGCTTTCACCTCGCTGCAAGCAAACTCCCAGCGGCGTATTGCTTTGCCTCCGTCGACTTCCAAGTGCCAGCGGCGTATTGCTTCGCCCCTCGGTCAAGGTAATCTCCAGCGGCGTATAGCTTTCGCCTCGCTTCATGCAAACTCCCAGCGGCGTATTGCTTTGCCTCCGTCGACTTCCAAGTGCCAGCGGCGTATTACTTCGCCCCTCGGTCAAGGAAATCTGCAGCGGCGTATTGCTTTCACCTCGCTGCAAGCAAACTCCCAGCGGCGTATTGCTTCGCCTCTCGGTCAAGGAAATCTCCAGCGGCGTATAGCTTTTGCCTCGCTGCAAGCAAACTCCCAGCGGCGTATTGCTTTGCCTCCATCGACTTCCAAGTGCCAGCGGCGTATTGCTTCGCCCCTCGGTCAAGGAAATCTCCAGCGGCGTATTGCTTTCACCTCGCTGCCAGCAAACTCCCAGCGGCGTATTGCTTCGCCTCTCGGTGAAGGAAATCTCCAGCGGCGTATTGCTTTCGCCTCGCTGCAAGCAAACCCCCAGCGGCGTATTGTTTTGCCTCCGTCGACTTCCAAGTGCCAGCGGCGTATTGTTTCGCCCCTCGGTCAAGGAAATCTCCAGCGGCGTATTGCTTCCGCCTCGGTGCAAGCAAACTCCCAGCGGCGTATTGCTTTGCCTCCGTCGACTTCCAAGTGCCAGCGGCGTATTGCTTTCTCCTCGCTGCCAGCAAACTCCCAGCGGCGTATAGCTTCGCCCCTCGGTCAAGGAAATCTCCAGCGGCGTATTGCTTTCGCCTCGCTGCAAGCAAACTCTCAGCGGCGTATTGCTTTGCCTCCGTCGACTTCCAAGTGCCAGCGGCGTATTGCTTCGCCCCTCGGTCAAGGAAATCTCCAGCGGCGTATTGCTTCGCCCCTCGGTCAAGGAAATCTCCAGCGGCGTATTGCTTTCGCCTCGCTGCAAGCAAACTCCCAGCGGCGTATTGCTTTGCCTCCGTCGACTTCCAAGTGCCAGCGGCGTATTGCTTCGCCTCTCGGTCAAGGAAATCTCCAGCGGCGTATTGCTTTCGCTTCGCTGCCAGCAAACTCCCAGCGGGGTATTGTTTTGCCTCCGTCGACTTCCAAGTGCCAGCGGCGTATTACTTCGCCCCTCCGTCAAGGAAATCTGCAGCGGCGTATTGCTTTCACCTCGCTGCAAGCAAACTCCCAGCGGCGTATTGTTTTGCCTCCGTCGACTTCCAAGTGCCAGCGGCGTATTACTTCGCCCCTCGGTCAAGGAAATCTCCAGCGGCGTATTGCTTTCGCCTCGCTGCAAGCAAATTCCCAGCGGCGTATTGCTTTGCCTCCCTCGACTTCCAAGTGCCAGCGGCGTATTGCTTCGCCCCTCGGTCAAGGAAATCTCCAGCGGCGTATTGCTTTTGCCTCGCTGCAAGCAAACTCTCAACGGCGTATTGCTTTGCCTCCGTCGACTTCCAAGTGACAGCGGCGTATTGCTTCGCCCCTCGGTCAAGGAAATCTCCAGCGGCGTATTGCTTTCGCCTCGCTGCAAGCAAACTCCCAGCGGCGTATTGCTTTGCCTCCCTCGAATTCCAAGTGCCAGCGGCGTATTGCTTCGCCTCTCGGTCAAGGAAATCTCCAGCGGCGTATTGCTTTCGCCTCGCTGCAAGCAAACTCTCAACGGCGTATTGCTTTGCCTCCGTCGACTTCCAAGTGCCAGCGGCGTATTGCTTCGCCCCTCGGTCAAGGAAATCTCCAGCGGCGTATTGCTTTTGCCTCGCTGCAAGCAAACTCTCAACGGCGTATTGCTTTGCCTCCGTCGACTTCCAAGTGACAGCGGCGTATTGCTTCGCCCCTCGGTCAAGGAAATCTCCAGCGGCGTATTGCTTTCGCCTCGCTGCAAGCAAGCTCCCAGCGGCGTATTGCTTTGCCTCCCTCGAATTCCAAGTGCCAGCGGCGTATTGCTTCGCCTCTCGGTCAAGGAAATCTCCAGCGGCGTATTGCTTTCGCCTCGCTGCAAGCAAACTCTCAACGGCGTATTGCTTTGCCTCCGTCGACTTCCAAGTGCCAGCGGCGTATTGCTTCGCCCCTCGGTCAAGGAAATCTCCAGCGGCGTATTGCTTTCGCCTCGCTGCAAGCAAACTCCCAGCGGCGTATTGCTTTGCCTCCGTCGACGTCCAAGTGCCAGCGGCGTATTGCTTCGCCCCTCGGTCAAGGAAATCTCCAGCGGCGTATTGCTTTCGCCTCGCTGCAAGCAAACACCAAGCGGCGTATTGCTTTGCCTCCGTCGACTTCCAAGTGCCAGCGGCGTATTGCTTCGCCCCTCGGTCAAGGAAATCTCCAGCGGCGTATTGCTTTTGCCTCGCTGCAAGCAAACTCTCAACGGCGTATTGCTTTGCCTCCGTCGACTTCCAAGTGACAGCGGCGTATTGCTTCGCCCCTCGGTCAAGGAAATCTCCAGCGGCGTATTGCTTTCGCCTCGCTGCAAGCAAACTCCCAGCGGCGTATTGCTTCGCCCCTCGTTCAAGGAAACCTCCAACGGCGTATTGCTTTCGCTTCGCTGCCAGCAAACTCCCAGCGGCGTATTGCTTTGCCTCCGTCGACTTCCAAGTGCCAGCGGCGTATTGCTTCGCCCCTCGGTCAAGGAAATCTCCAGCGGCGTATTGCTTTCGCCTCGCTGCAAGCAAACTCCCAGCGGCGTATTGCTTTGCCTCCGTCGACGTCCAAGTGCCAGCGGCGTATTGCTTCGCCCCTCGGTCAAGGAAATCTCCAGCGGCGTAATGCTTTCGCCTCGCTGCAAGCAAACACCCAGCGGCGTATTGCTTTGCCTCCGTCGACTTCCAAGTGCCAGCGGCGTATTGCTTCGCCCCTCGGTCAAGGAAATCTCCAGCGGCGTATTGCTTTTGCCTCGCTGCAAGCAAACTCTCAACGGCGTATTGCTTTGCCTCCGTCGACTTCCAAGTGACAGCGGCGTATTGCTTCGCCCCTCGGTCAAGGAAATCTCCAGCGGCGTATTGCTTTCGCCTCGGTGCAAGCAAACTCCCAGCGGCGTATTGCTTCGCCCCTCGTTCAAGGAAACCTCCAACGGCGTATTGCTTTCGCCTCGCTGCAAGCAAACTCCCAGCGGCGTATTGCTTTGCCTCCGTCGACGTCCAAGTGCCAGCGGCGTATTGCTTCGCCCCTCGGTCAAGGAAATCTCCAGCGGCGTATTGCTTTCGCCTCGCTGCAAGCAAACACCCAGCGGCGTATTGCTTTGCCTCCGTCGACTTCCAAGTGCCAGCGGCGTATTGCTTCGCCCCTCCGTCAAGGAAATCTGCAGCGGCGTATTGCTTTCACCTCGCTGCAAGCAAACTCCCAGCGGCGTATTGTTTTGCCTCCGTCGACTTCCAAGTGCCAGCGGCGTATTACTTCGCCCCTCGGTCAAGGAAATCTCCAGCGGCGTATTGCTTTTGCCTCGCTGCAAGCAAACTCTCAACGGCGTATTGCTTTGCCTCCGTCGTCTTCCAAGTGCCAGCGGTGTATTGCTTCGCCCCTCGGTCAAGGAAATCTCCAGCGGCATATTGCTTTCGCCTCGCTGCAAGCAAACTCTCAACGGCGTATTGCTTTGCCTCCCTCGAATTCCAAGTGCCAGCGGCGTATTGCTTCGCCTCTCGGTCAAGGAAATCTCCAGCGGCGTATTGCTTTCGCCTCGCTGCAAGCAAACTCTCAACGGCGTATTGTTTTGCCTCCGTCGACTTCCAAGTGCCAGCGGCGTATTGCTTCGCCCCTCGGTCAAGGAAATCTCCAGCGGCGTATTGCTTTTGCCTCGCTGCAAGCAAACTCTCAACGGCGTATTGCTTTGCCTCCGTCGACTTCCAAGTGACAGCGGCGTATTGCTTCGCCCCTCGGTCAAGGAAATCTCCAGCGGCGTATTGCTTTCGCCTCGGTGCAAGCAAACTCCCAGCGGCGTATTGCTTCGCCCCTCGTTCAAGGAAACCTCCAACGGCGTATTGCTTTCGCCTCGCTGCAAGCAAACTCCCAGCGGCGTATTGCTTTGCCTCCATCGACTTCCAAGTGCCAGCGGCGTATTGCTTCGCCCCTCGGTCAAGGAAATCTCCAGCGGCGTATTGCTTTCGCCTCGCTGCAAGCAAACACCCAGCGGCGTATTGCTTCGCCTCTCGGTGAAGGAAATCTCCAGCGGCGTATTGCTTTCGCCTCGCTGCAAGCAAACCCCCAGCGGCGTATTGTTTTGCCTCCGTCGACTTCCAAGTGCCAGCGGCGTATTGTTTCGCCCCTCGGTCAAGGAAATCTCCAGCGGCGTATTGCTTCCGCCTCGGTGCAAGCAAACTCCCAGCGGCGTATTGCTTTGCCTCCGTCGACTTCCAAGTGCCAGCGGCGTATTGCTTTCTCCTCGCTGCCAGCAAACTCCCAGCGGCGTATAGCTTCGCCCCTCGGTCAAGGAAATCTCCAGCGGTGTATTGCTTTCGCCTCGCTGCAAGCAAACTCTCAGCGGCGTATTGCTTTGCCTCCGTCGACTTCCAAGTGCCAGCGGCGTATTGCTTCGCCCCTCGGTCAAGGAAATCTCCAGCGGCGTATTACTTCGCCCCTCGGTCAAGGAAATCTCCAACGGCGTATTGCTTTCACCTCGCTGCAAGCAAACTCCCAGCGGCGTATTGCTTTGCCTCCGTCGACTTCCAAGTGCCAGCGGCGTATTGCTTCGCCCCTCGGTCAAGGTAATCTCCAGCGGCGTATAGCCTTCGCCTCGCTTCAAGCAAACTCCCAGCGGCGTATTGCTTTGCCTCCGTCGACTTCCAAGTGCCAGCGGCGTATTACTTCGCCCCTCGGTCAAGGAAATCTCCAACGGCGTATTGCTTTCACCTCGCTGCAAGCAAACTCCCAGCGGCGTATTGCTTCGCCTCTCGGTCAAGGAAATCTCCAGCGGCGTATAGCTTTCGCCTCGCTGCAAGCAAACTCCCAGCGGCGTATTGCTTTCACCTCGCTGCAAGCAAACTCCCAGCGGCGTATTGCTTTGCCTCCGTCGACTTCCAAGTGCCAGCGGCGTATTACTTCGCCCCTCGGTCAAGGAAATCTTCAGCGGTGTATTGCTTTCACCTCGCTGCAAGCAAACTCCCAGCGGCGTATTGCTTTGCCTCCGGCGACTTCCAAGTGCCAGCGGCGTATTGCTTACGCCTCGCTGCAAGCAAACTCCCAGCGGCGTATTGCTTCGCCCCTCGTTCAAGGAAACCTCCAACGGCGTATTGCTTTCGCTTCGCTGCCAGCAAACTCCCAGCGGCGTATTGCTTTGCCTCCGTCGACTTCCAAGTGCCAGCGGCGTATTGCTTCGCCTCTCGGTCAAGGAAATCTCCAGCGGCGTATTGCTTTCGCTTCGCTGCCAGCAAACTCCCAGCGGGGTATTGTTTTGCCTCCGTCGACTTCCAAGTGCCAGCGGCGTATTACTTCGCCCCTCCGTCAAGGAAATCTGCAGCGGCGTATTGCTTTCACCTCGCTGCAAGCAAACTCCCAGCGGCGTATTGTTTTGCCTCCGTCGACTTCCAAGTGCCAGCGGCGTATTACTTCGCCCCTCGGTCAAGGAAATCTCCAGCGGCGTATTGCTTTCGCCTCGCTGCAAGCAAATTCCCAGCGGCGTATTGCTTTGCCTCCCTCGACTTCCAAGTGCCAGCGGCGTATTGCTTCGCCCCTCGGTCAAGGAAATCTCCAGCGGCGTATTGCTTTCGCCTCGCTGCAAGCAAACTCCCAGCGGCGTATTGCTTTGCCTCCCTCGAATTCCAAGTGCCAGCGGCGTATTGCTTCGCCTCTCGGTCAAGGAAATCTCCAGCGGCGTATTGCTTTCGCCTCGCTGCAAGCAAACTCTCAACGGCGTATTGCTTTGCCTCCGTCGACTTCCAAGTGCCAGCGGCGTATTGCTTCGCCCCTCGGTCAAGGAAATCTCCAGCGGCGTATTACTTTTGCCTCGCTGCAAGCAAACTCTCAACGGCGTATTGCTTTGCCTCCGTCGACTTCCAAGTGACAGCGGCGTATTGCTTCGCCCCTCGGTCAAGGAAATCTCCAGCGGCGTATTGCTTTCGCCTCGCTGCAAGCAAGCTCCCAGCGGCGTATTGCTTTGCCTCCCTCGAATTCCAAGTGCCAGCGGCGTATTGCTTCGCCTCTCGGTCAAGGAAATCTCCAGCGGCGTATTGCTTTCGCCTCGCTGCAAGCAAACTCTCGACGGCGTATTGCTTTGCCTCCGTCGACTTCCAAGTGCCAGCGGCGTATTGCTTCGCCCCTCGGTCAAGGAAATCTCCAGCGGCGTATTGCTTTCGCCTCGCTGCAAGCAAACTCCCAGCGGCGTATTGCTTTGCCTCCGTCGACGTCCAAGTGCCAGCGGCGTATTGCTTCGCCCCTCGGTCAAGGAAATCTCCAGCGGCGTATTGCTTTCGCCTCGCTGCAAGCAAACACCCAGCGGCGTATTGCTTTGCCTCCGTCGACTTCCAAGTGCCAGCGGCGTATTGCTTCGCCCCTCGGTCAAGGAAATCTCCAGCGGCGTATTGCTTTTGCCTCGCTGCAAGCAAACTCTCAACGGCGTATTGCTTTGCCTCCGTCGACTTCCAAGTGACAGCGGCGTATTGCTTCGCCCCTCGGTCAAGGAAATCTCCAGCGGCGTATTGCTTTCGCCTCGCTGCAAGCAAACTCCCAGCGGCGTATTGCTTCGCCCCTCGTTCAAGGAAACCTCCAACGGCGTATTGCTTTCGCTTCGCTGCCAGCAAACTCCCAGCGGCGTATTGCTTTGCCTCCGTCGTCTTCCAAGTGCCAGCGGTGTATTGCTTCGCCCCTCGGTCAAGGAAATCTCCAGCGGCATATTGCTTTCGCCTCGCTGCAAGCAAACTCCCAGCGGCGTATTGCTTTGCCTCCGTCGACTTCCAAGTGCCAGCGGCGTATTGCTTCGCCCCTCGGTCAAGGTAATCTCCAGCGGCGTATAGCTTTCGCCTCGCTTCAAGCAAACTCCCAGCGGCGTATTGCTTTGCCTCCGTCGACTTCCAAGTGCCAGCGGCCTATTACTTCGCCCCTCGGTCAAGGAAATCTCCAACGGCGTATTGCTTTCACCTCGCTGCAAGCAAACTCCCAGCGGCTTATTGCTTCGCCTCTCGGTCAAGGAAATCTCCAGCGGCGTATTGCATTCGCTTCGCTGCCAGCAAACTCCCAGCGGGGTATTGTTTTGCCTCCGTCGACTTCCAAGTGCCAGCGGCGTATTACTTCGCCCCTCGGTCAAGGAAATCTGCAGCGGCGTATTGCTTTCACCTCGCTGCAAGCAAACTCCCAGCGGCGTATTGCTTCGCCTCTCGGTCAAGGAAATCTCCAGCGGCGTATAGCTTTTGCCTCGCTGCAAGCAAACTCCCAGCGGCGTATTGCTTTGCCTCCATCGACTTCCAAGTGCCAGCGGCGTATTGCTTCGCCCCTCGGTCAAGGAAATCACCAGCGGCGTATTGCTTTCACCTCGCTGCCAGCAAACTCCCAGCGGCGTATTGCTTCGCCTCTCGGTCAAGGAAATCTCCAGCGGCGTATTGCTTTCGCCTCGTTGCAAGCAAACCCCCAGCGGCGTATTGTTTTGCCTCCGTCGACTTCCAAGTGCCAGCGGCGTATTGTTTCGCCCCTCGGTCAAGGAAATCTCCAGCGGCGTATTGCTTCCGCCTCGGTGCAAGCAAACTCCCAGCGGCGTATTGCTTTGCCTCCGTCGACTTCCAAGTGCCAGCGGCGTATTGCTTCGCCCCTCGGTCAAGGAAATCTCCAGCGGCGTATTGCTTTCTCCTCGCTGCCAGCAAACTCCCAGCGGCGTATAGCTTCGCCCCTCGGTCAAGGAAATCTCCAGCGGCGTATTGCTTTCGCCTCGCTGCAAGCAAACTCTCAGCGGCGTATTGCTTTGCCTCCGTCGACTTCCAAGTGCCAGCGGCGTATTGCTTCGCCCCTCGGTCAAGGAAATCTCCAGCGGCGTATTACTTCGCCCCTCGGTCAAGGAAATCTCCAACGGCGTATTGCTTTCACCTCGCTGCAAGCAAACTCCCAGCGGCGTATAGCTTTGCCTCCGTCGACTTCCAAGTGCCAGCGGCGTATTGCTTCGCCTCTCGGTCAAGGAAATCTCCAGCGGCGTATTGCTTTCGCTTCGCTGCCAGCAAACTCCCAGCGGGGTATTGTTTTGCCTCCGTCGACTTCCAAGTGCCAGCGGCGTATTACTTCGCCCCTCCGTCAAGGAAATCTGCAGCGGCGTATTGCTTTCACCTCGCTGCAAGCAAACTCCCAGCGGCGTATTGTTTTGCCTCCGTCGACTTCCAAGTGCCAGCGGCGTATTACTTCGCCCCTCGGTCAAGGAAATCTCCAGCGGCGTATTGCTTTCGCCTCGCTGCAAGCAAACTCTCAGCGGCGTATTGCTTTGCCTCCGTCGACTTCCAAGTGCCAGCGGCGTATTGCTTCGCCCCTCGGTCAAGGAAATCTCCAGCGGCGTATTACTTCGCCCCTCGGTCAAGGAAATCTCCAGCGGCGTATTGCTTTCGCCTCGCTGCAAGCAAACTCCCAGCGGCGTATTGCTTTGCCTCCGTCGACTTCCAAGTGCCAGCGGCGTATTGCTTCGCCCCTCGGTCAAGGAAATCTCCAGCGGCGTATTACTTCGCCCCTCGGTCAAGGAAATCTCCAACGGCGTATTGCTTTCACCTCGCTGCAAGCAAACTCCCAGCGGCGTATTGCTTTGCCTCCGTCGACTTCCAAGTGCCAGCGGCGTATTGCTTCGCCCCTCGGTCAAGGTAATCTCCAGCGGCGTATAGCTTTCGCCTCGCTTCAAGCAAACTCCCAGCGGTGTATTGCTTTGCCTCCGTCGACTTCCAAGTGCCAGCGGCGTATTACTTCACCCCTCGGTCAAGGAAATCTCCAACGGCGTATTGCTTTCACCTCGCTGCAAGCAAACTCCCAGCGGCGTATTGCTTCGCCTCTCGGTCAAGGAAATCTCCAGCGGCGTATAGCTTTTGCCTCGCTGCAAGCAAACTCCCAGCGGCGTATTGCTTTGCCTCCATCGACTTCCAAGTGCCAGCGGCGTATTGCTTCGCCCATCGGTCAAGGAAATCTCCAGCGGCGTATTGCTTTCACCTCGCTGCCAGCAAACTCCCAGCGGCGTATTGCTTCGCCTCTCGGTCAAGGAAATCTCCAGCGGCGTATTGCTTTCGCCTCGTTGCAAGCAAACCCCCAGCGGCGTATTGTTTTGCCTCCGTCGACTTCCAAGTGCCAGCGGCGTATTGTTTCGCCCCTCGGTCAAGGAAATCTCCAGCGGCGTATTGCTTCCGCCTCGGTGCAAGCAAACTCCCAGCGGCGTATTGCTTTGCCTCCGTCGACTTCCAAGTGCCAGCGGCGTATTGCTTCGCCCCTCGGTCAAGGAAATCTCCAGCGGCGTATTGCTTTCTCCTCGCTGCCAGCAAACTCCCAGCGGCGTATAGCTTCGCCCCTCGGTCAAGGAAATCTCCAGCGGCGTATTGCTTTCGCCTCGCTGCAAGCAAACTCTCAGCGGCGTATTGCTTTGCCTCCGTCGACTTCCAAGTGCCAGCGGCGTATTGCTTCGCCCCTCGGTCAAGGAAATCTCCAGCGGCGTATTACTTCGCCCCTCGGTCAAGGAAATCTCCAACGGCGTATTGCTTTCACCTCGCTGCAAGCAAACTCCCAGCGGCGTATAGCTTTGCCTCCGTCGACTTCCAAGTGCCAGCGGCGTATTGCTTCGCCTCTCGGTCAAGGAAATCTCCAGCGGCGTATTGCTTTCGCTTCGCTGCCAGCAAACTCCCAGCGGGGTATTGTTTTGCCTCCGTCGACTTCCAAGTGCCAGCGGCGTATTACTTCGCCCCTCCGTCAAGGAAATCTGCAGCGGCGTATTGCTTTCACCTCGCTGCAAGCAAACTCCCAGCGGCGTATTGTTTTGCCTCCGTCGACTTCCAAGTGCCAGCGGCGTATTACTTCGCCCCTCGGTCAAGGAAATCTCCAGCGGCGTATTGCTTTCGCCTCGCTGCAAGCAAATTCCCAGCGGCGTATTGCTTTGCCTCCCTCGACTTCCAAGTGCCAGCGGCGTATTGCTTCGCCCCTCGGTCAAGGAAATCTCCAGCGGCGTATTGCTTTCGCCTCGCTGCAAGCAAACTCCCAGCGGCGTATTGCTTTGCCTCCCTCGACTTCCAAGTGCCAGCGGCGTATTGCTTCGCCTCTCGGTCAAGGAAATCTCCAGCGGCGTATTGCTTTCGCCTCGCTGCAAGCAAACTCTCAACGGCGTATTGCTTTGCCTCCGTCGACTTCCAAGTGCCAGCGGCGTATTGCTTCGCCCCTCGGTCAAGGAAATCTCCAGCGGCGTATTACTTTTGCCTCGCTGCAAGCAAACTCTCAACGGCGTATTGCTTTGCCTCCGTCGACTTCCAAGTGACAGCGGCGTATTGCTTCGCCCCTCGGTCAAGGAAATCTCCAGCGGCGTATTGCTTTCGCCTCGCTGCAAGCAAGCTCCCAGCGGCGTATTGCTTTGCCTCCCTCGAATTCCAAGTGCCAGCGGCGTATTGCTTCGCCTCTCGGTCAAGGAAATCTCCAGCGGCGTATTGCTTTCGCCTCGCTGCAAGCAAGCTCCCAGCGGCGTATTGCTTTGCCTCCCTCGAATTCCAAGTGCCAGCGGCGTATTGCTTCGCCTCTCGGTCAAGGAAATCTCCAGCGGCGTATTGCTTTCGCCTCGCTGCAAGCAAACTCTCGACGGCGTATTGCTTTGCCTCCGTCGACTTCCAAGTGCCAGCGGCGTATTGCTTCGCCCCTCGGTCAAGGAAATCTCCAGCGGCGTATTGCTTTCGCCTCGCTGCAAGCAAACTCCCAGCGGCGTATTGCTTTGCCTCCGTCGACGTCCAAGTGCCAGCGGCGTATTGCTTCGCCCCTCGGTCAAGGAAATCTCCAGCGGCGTATTGCTTTCGCCTCGCTGCAAGCAAACACCCAGCGGCGTATTGCTTTGCCTCCGTCGACTTCCAAGTGCCAGCGGCGTATTGCTTCGCCCCTCGGTCAAGGAAATCTCCAGCGGCGTATTGCTTTTGCCTCGCTGCAAGCAAACTCTCAACGGCGTATTGCTTTGCCTCCGTCGACTTCCAAGTGACAGCGGCGTATTGCTTCGCCCCTCGGTCAAGGAAATCTCCAGCGGCGTATTGCTTTCGCCTCGCTGCAAGCAAACTCCCAGCGGCGTATTGCTTCGCCCCTCGTTCAAGGAAACCTCCAACGGCGTATTGCTTTCGCTTCGCTGCCAGCAAACTCCCAGCGGCGTATTGCTTTGCCTCCGTCGTCTTCCAAGTGCCAGCGGTGTATTGCTTCGCCCCTCGGTCAAGGAAATCTCCAGCGGCATATTGCTTTCGCCTCGCTGCAAGCAAACTCCCAGCGGCGTATTGCTTTGCCTCCGTCGACTTCCAAGTGCCAGCGGCGTATTGCTTCGCCCCTCGGTCAAGGTAATCTCCAGCGGCGTATAGCTTTCGCCTCGCTTCAAGCAAACTCCCAGCGGCGTATTGCTTTGCCTCCGTCGACTTCCAAGTGCCAGCGGCCTATTACTTCGCCCCTCGGTCAAGGAAATCTCCAACGGCGTATTGCTTTCACCTCGCTGCAAGCAAACTCCCAGCGGCTTATTGCTTCGCCTCTCGGTCAAGGAAATCTCCAGCGGCGTATTGCATTCGCTTCGCTGCCAGCAAACTCCCAGCGGGGTATTGTTTTGCCTCCGTCGACTTCCAAGTGCCAGCGGCGTATTACTTCGCCCCTCGGTCAAGGAAATCTGCAGCGGCGTATTGCTTTCACCTCGCTGCAAGCAAACTCCCAGCGGCGTATTGCTTCGCCTCTCGGTCAAGGAAATCTCCAGCGGCGTATAGCTTTTGCCTCGCTGCAAGCAAACTCCCAGCGGCGTATTGCTTTGCCTCCATCGACTTCCAAGTGCCAGCGGCGTATTGCTTCGCCCCTCGGTCAAGGAAATCACCAGCGGCGTATTGCTTTCACCTCGCTGCCAGCAAACTCCCAGCGGCGTATTGCTTCGCCTCTCGGTCAAGGAAATCTCCAGCGGCGTATTGCTTTCGCCTCGTTGCAAGCAAACCCCCAGCGGCGTATTGTTTTGCCTCCGTCGACTTCCAAGTGCCAGCGGCGTATTGTTTCGCCCCTCGGTCAAGGAAATCTCCAGCGGCGTATTGCTTCCGCCTCGGTGCAAGCAAACTCCCAGCGGCGTATTGCTTTGCCTCCGTCGACTTCCAAGTGCCAGCGGCGTATTGCTTCGCCCCTCGGTCAAGGAAATCTCCAGCGGCGTATTGCTTTCTCCTCGCTGCCAGCAAACTCCCAGCGGCGTATAGCTTCGCCCCTCGGTCAAGGAAATCTCCAGCGGCGTATTGCTTTCGCCTCGCTGCAAGCAAACTCTCAGCGGCGTATTGCTTTGCCTCCGTCGACTTCCAAGTGCCAGCGGCGTATTGCTTCGCCCCTCGGTCAAGGAAATCTCCAGCGGCGTATTACTTCGCCCCTCGGTCAAGGAAATCTCCAACGGCGTATTGCTTTCACCTCGCTGCAAGCAAACTCCCAGCGGCGTATAGCTTTGCCTCCGTCGACTTCCAAGTGCCAGCGGCGTATTGCTTCGCCTCTCGGTCAAGGAAATCTCCAGCGGCGTATTGCTTTCGCTTCGCTGCCAGCAAACTCCCAGCGGGGTATTGTTTTGCCTCCGTCGACTTCCAAGTGCCAGCGGCGTATTACTTCGCCCCTCCGTCAAGGAAATCTGCAGCGGCGTATTGCTTTCACCTCGCTGCAAGCAAACTCCCAGCGGCGTATTGTTTTGCCTCCGTCGACTTCCAAGTGCCAGCGGCGTATTACTTCGCCCCTCGGTCAAGGAAATCTCCAGCGGCGTATTGCTTTCGCCTCGCTGCAAGCAAACTCTCAGCGGCGTATTGCTTTGCCTCCGTCGACTTCCAAGTGCCAGCGGCGTATTGCTTCGCCCCTCGGTCAAGGAAATCTCCAGCGGCGTATTACTTCGCCCCTCGGTCAAGGAAATCTCCAGCGGCGTATTGCTTTCGCCTCGCTGCAAGCAAACTCCCAGCGGCGTATTGCTTTGCCTCCGTCGACTTCCAAGTGCCAGCGGCGTATTGCTTCGCCCCTCGGTCAAGGAAATCTCCAGCGGCGTATTACTTCGCCCCTCGGTCAAGGAAATCTCCAACGGCGTATTGCTTTCACCTCGCTGCAAGCAAACTCCCAGCGGCGTATTGCTTTGCCTCCGTCGACTTCCAAGTGCCAGCGGCGTATTGCTTCGCCCCTCGGTCAAGGTAATCTCCAGCGGCGTATAGCTTTCGCCTCGCTTCAAGCAAACTCCCAGCGGTGTATTGCTTTGCCTCCGTCGACTTCCAAGTGCCAGCGGCGTATTACTTCACCCCTCGGTCAAGGAAATCTCCAACGGCGTATTGCTTTCACCTCGCTGCAAGCAAACTCCCAGCGGCGTATTGCTTCGCCTCTCGGTCAAGGAAATCTCCAGCGGCGTATAGCTTTTGCCTCGCTGCAAGCAAACTCCCAGCGGCGTATTGCTTTGCCTCCATCGACTTCCAAGTGCCAGCGGCGTATTGCTTCGCCCCTCGGTCAAGGAAATCTCCAGCGGCGTATTGCTTTCACCTCGCTGCCAGCAAACTCCCAGCGGCGTATTGCTTCGCCTCTCGGTCAAGGAAATCTCCAGCGGCGTATTGCTTTCGCCTCGTTGCAAGCAAACCCCCAGCGGCGTATTGTTTTGCCTCCGTCGACTTCCAAGTGCCAGCGGCGTATTGTTTCGCCCCTCGGTCAAGGAAATCTCCAGCGGCGTATTGCTTCCGCCTCGGTGCAAGCAAACTCCCAGCGGCGTATTGCTTTGCCTCCGTCGACTTCCAAGTGCCAGCGGCGTATTGCTTCGCCCCTCGGTCAAGGAAATCTCCAGCGGCGTATTGCTTTCTCCTCGCTGCCAGCAAACTCCCAGCGGCGTATAGCTTCGCCCCTCGGTCAAGGAAATCTCCAGCGGCGTATTGCTTTCGCCTCGCTGCAAGCAAACTCTCAGCGGCGTATTGCTTTGCCTCCGTCGACTTCCAAGTGCCAGCGGCGTATTGCTTCGCCCCTCGGTCAAGGAAATCTCCAGCGGCGTATTACTTCGCCCCTCGGTCAAGGAAATCTCCAACGGCGTATTGCTTTCACCTCGCTGCAAGCAAACTCCCAGCGGCGTATAGCTTTGCCTCCGTCGACTTCCAAGTGCCAGCGGCGTATTGCTTCGCCTCTCGGTCAAGGAAATCTCCAGCGGCGTATTGCTTTCGCTTCGCTGCCAGCAAACTCCCAGCGGGGTATTGTTTTGCCTCCGTCGACTTCCAAGTGCCAGCGGCGTATTACTTCGCCCCTCCGTCAAGGAAATCTGCAGCGGCGTATTGCTTTCACCTCGCTGCAAGCAAACTCCCAGCGGCGTATTGTTTTGCCTCCGTCGACTTCCAAGTGCCAGCGGCGTATTACTTCGCCCCTCGGTCAAGGAAATCTCCAGCGGCGTATTGCTTTCGCCTCGCTGCAAGCAAATTCCCAGCGGCGTATTGCTTTGCCTCCCTCGACTTCCAAGTGCCAGCGGCGTATTGCTTCGCCCCTCGGTCAAGGAAATCTCCAGCGGCGTATTGCTTTCGCCTCGCTGCAAGCAAACTCCCAGCGGCGTATTGCTTTGCCTCCCTCGACTTCCAAGTGCCAGCGGCGTATTGCTTCGCCTCTCGGTCAAGGAAATCTCCAGCGGCGTATTGCTTTCGCCTCGCTGCAAGCAAACTCTCAACGGCGTATTGCTTTGCCTCCGTCGACTTCCAAGTGCCAGCGGCGTATTGCTTCGCCCCTCGGTCAAGGAAATCTCCAGCGGCGTATTACTTTTGCCTCGCTGCAAGCAAACTCTCAACGGCGTATTGCTTTGCCTCCGTCGACTTCCAAGTGACAGCGGCGTATTGCTTCGCCCCTCGGTCAAGGAAATCTCCAGCGGCGTATTGCTTTCGCCTCGCTGCAAGCAAGCTCCCAGCGGCGTATTGCTTTGCCTCCCTCGAATTCCAAGTGCCAGCGGCGTATTGCTTCGCCTCTCGGTCAAGGAAATCTCCAGCGGCGTATTGCTTTCGCCTCGCTGCAAGCAAACTCTCGACGGCGTATTGCTTTGCCTCCGTCGACTTCCAAGTGCCAGCGGCGTATTGCTTCGCCCCTCGGTCAAGGAAATCTCCAGCGGCGTATTGCTTTCGCCTCGCTGCAAGCAAACTCCCAGCGGCGTATTGCTTTGCCTCCGTCGACGTCCAAGTGCCAGCGGCGTATTGCTTCGCCCCTCGGTCAAGGAAATCTCCAGCGGCGTATTGCTTTCGCCTCGCTGCAAGCAAACACCCAGCGGCGTATTGCTTTGCCTCCGTCGACTTCCAAGTGCCAGCGGCGTATTGCTTCGCCCCTCGGTCAAGGAAATCTCCAGCGGCGTATTGCTTTTGCCTCGCTGCAAGCAAACTCTCAACGGCGTATTGCTTTGCCTCCGTCGACTTCCAAGTGACAGCGGCGTATTGCTTCGCCCCTCGGTCAAGGAAATCTCCAGCGGCGTATTGCTTTCGCCTCGCTGCAAGCAAACTCCCAGCGGCGTATTGCTTCGCCCCTCGTTCAAGGAAACCTCCAACGGCGTATTGCTTTCGCTTCGCTGCCAGCAAACTCCCAGCGGCGTATTGCTTTGCCTCCGTCGTCTTCCAAGTGCCAGCGGTGTATTGCTTCGCCCCTCGGTCAAGGAAATCTCCAGCGGCATATTGCTTTCGCCTCGCTGCAAGCAAACTCCCAGCGGCGTATTGTTTTGCCTCCGTCGACTTCCAAGTGCCAGCGGCGTATTACTTCGCCCCTCCGTCAAGGAAATCTGCAGCGGCGTATTGCTTTCACCTCGCTGCAAGCAAACTCCCAGCGGCGTATTGTTTTGCCTCCGTCGACTTCCAAGTGCCAGCGGCGTATTGCTTCGCCCCTCGGTCAAGGAAATCTCCAGCGGCGTATTGCTTTCGCCTCGCTGCAAGCAAACTCTCAGCGGCGTATTGCTTTGCCTCCGTCGACTTCCAAGTGCCAGCGGCGTATTGCTTCGCCCCTCGGTCAAGGAAATCTCCAGCGGCGTATTACTTCGCCCCTCGGTCAAGGAAATCTCCAGCGGCGTATTGCTTTCGCCTCGCTGCAAGCAAACTCCCAGCGGCGTATTGCTTTGCCTCCGTCGACTTCCAAGTGCCAGCGGCGTATTGCTTCGCCCCTCGGTCAAGGAAATCTCCAGCGGCGTATTACTTCGCCCCTCGGTCAAGGAAATCTCCAACGGCGTATTGCTTTCACCTCGCTGCAAGCAAACTCCCAGCGGCGTATTGCTTTGCCTCCGTCGACTTCCAAGTGCCAGCGGCGTATTGCTTCGCCCCTCGGTCAAGGTAATCTCCAGCGGCGTATAGCTTTCGCCTCGCTTCAAGCAAACTCCCAGCGGCGTATTGCTTTGCCTCCGTCGACTTCCAAGTGCCAGCGGCGTATTACTTCGCCCCTCGGTCAAGGAAATCTCCAACGGCGTATTGCTTTCACCTCGCTGCAAGCAAACTCCCAGCGGCTTATTGCTTCGCCTCTCGGTCAAGGAAATCTCCAGCGGCGTATTGCATTCGCTTCGCTGCCAGCAAACTCCCAGCGGGGTTTTGTTTTGCCTCCGTCGACTTCCAAGTGCCAGCGGCGTATTACTTCGCCCCTCGGTCAAGGAAATCTGCAGCGGCGTATTGCTTTCACCTCGCTGCAAGCAAACTCCCAGCGGCGTATTGCTTCGCCTCTCGGTCAAGGAAATCTCCAGCGGCGTATAGCTTTTGCCTCGCTGCAAGCAAACTCCCAGCGGCGTATTGCTTTGCCTCCATCGACTTCCAAGTGCCAGCGGCGTATTGCTTCGCCCCTCGGTCAAGGAAATCTCCAGCGGCGTATTGCTTTCACCTCGCTGCCAGCAAACTCCCAGCGGCGTATTGCTTCGCCTCTCGGTGAAGGAAATCTCCAGCGGCGTATTGCTTTCGCCTCGCTGCAAGCAAACCCCCAGCGGCGTATTGTTTTGCCTCCGTCGACTTCCAAGTGCCAGCGGCGTATTGTTTCGCCCCTCGGTCAAGGAAATCTCCAGCGGCGTATTGCTTCCGCCTCGGTGCAAGCAAACTCCCAGCGGCGTATTGCTTTGCCTCCGTCGACTTCCAAGTGCCAGCGGCGTATTGCTTTCTCCTCGCTGCCAGCAAACTCCCAGCGGCGTATAGCTTCGCCCCTCGGTCAAGGAAATCTCCAGCGGCGTATTGCTTTCGCCTCGCTGCAAGCAAACTCTCAGCGGCGTATTGCTTTGCCTCCGTCGACTTCCAAGTGCCAGCGGCGTATTGCTTCGCCCCTCGGTCAAGGAAATCTCCAGCGGCGTATTACTTCGCCCCTCGGTCAAGGAAATCTCCAACGGCGTATTGCTTTCACCTCGCTGCAAGCAAACTCCCAGCGGCGTATTGCTTTGCCTCCGTCGACTTCCAAGTGCCAGCGGCGTATTGCTTCGCCCCTCGGTCAAGGTAATCTCCAGCGGCGTATAGCTTTCGCCTCGCTTCAAGCAAACTCCCAGCGGCGTATTGCTTTGCCTCCGTCGACTTCCAAGTGCCAGCGGCGTATTACTTCGCCCCTCGGTCAAGGAAATCTCCAACGGCGTATTGCTTTCACCTCGCTGCAAGCAAACTCCCAGCGGCGTATTGCTTCGCCTCTCGGTCAAGGAAATCTCCAGCGGCGTATAGCTTTCGCCTCGCTGCAAGCAAACTCCCAGCGGCGTATTGCTTTGCCTCCGGCGACTTCCAAGTGCCAGCGGCGTATTGCTTACGCCTCGCTGCAAGCAAACTCCCAGCGGCGTATTGCTTCGCCCCTCGTTCAAGGAAATCTCCAGCGGCGTATTACTTTTGCCTCGCTGCAAGCAAACTCTCAACGGCGTATTGCTTTGCCTCCGTCGACTTCCAAGTGACAGCGGCGTATTGCTTCGCCCCTCGGTCAAGGAAATCTCCAGCGGCGTATTGCTTTCGCCTCGCTGCAAGCAAGCTCCCAGCGGCGTATTGCTTTGCCTCCCTCGAATTCCAAGTGCCAGCGGCGTATTGCTTCGCCTCTCGGTCAAGGAAATCTCCAGCGGCGTATTGCTTTCGCCTCGCTGCAAGCAAACTCTCGACGGCGTATTGCTTTGCCTCCGTCGACTTCCAAGTGCCAGCGGCGTATTGCTTCGCCCCTCGGTCAAGGAAATCTCCAGCGGCGTATTGCTTTCGCCTCGCTGCAAGCAAACTCCCAGCGGCGTATTGCTTTGCCTCCGTCGACGTCCAAGTGCCAGCGGCGTATTGCTTCGCCCCTCGGTCAAGGAAATCTCCAGCGGCGTATTGCTTTCGCCTCGCTGCAAGCAAACACCCAGCGGCGTATTGCTTTGCCTCCGTCGACTTCCAAGTGCCAGCGGCGTATTGCTTCGCCCCTCGGTCAAGGAAATCTCCAGAGGCGTATTGCTTTTGCCTCGCTGCAAGCAAACTCTCAACGGCGTATTGCTTTGCCTCCGTCGACTTCCAAGTGACAGCGGCGTATTGCTTCGCCCCTCGGTCAAGGAAATCTCCAGCGGCGTATTGCTTTCGCCTCGCTGCAAGCAAACTCCCAGCGGCGTATTGCTTCGCCCCTCGTTCAAGGAAACCTCCAACGGCGTATTGCTTTCGCTTCGCTGCCAGCAAACTCCCAGCGGCGTATTGCTTTGCCTCCGTCGTCTTCCAAGTGCCAGCGGTGTATTGCTTCGCCCCTCGGTCAAGGAAATCTCCAGCGGCATATTGCTTTCGCCTCGCTGCAAGCAAACTCCCAGCGGCGTATTGTTTTGCCTCCGTCGACTTCCAAGTGCCAGCGGCGTATTACTTCGCCCCTCCGTCAAGGAAATCTGCAGCGGCGTATTGCTTTCACCTCGCTGCAAGCAAACTCCCAGCGGCGTATTGTTTTGCCTCCGTCGACTTCCAAGTGCCAGCGGCGTATTACTTCGCCCCTCGGTCAAGGAAATCTCCAGCGGCGTATTGCTTTCGCCTCGCTGCAAGCAAACTCTCAGCGGCGTATTGCTTTGCCTCCGTCGACTTCCAAGTGCCAGCGGCGTATTGCTTCGCCCCTCGGTCAAGGAAATCTCCAGCGGCGTATTACTTCGCCCCTCGGTCAAGGAAATCTCCAGCGGCGTATTGCTTTCGCCTCGCTGCAAGCAAACTCCCAGCGGCGTATTGCTTTGCCTCCGTCGACTTCCAAGTGCCAGCGGCGTATTGCTTCGCCCCTCGGTCAAGGAAATCTCCAGCGGCGTATTACTTCGCCCCTCGGTCAAGGAAATCTCCAACGGCGTATTGCTTTCACCTCGCTGCAAGCAAACTCCCAGCGGCGTATTGCTTTGCCTCCGTCGACTTCCAAGTGCCAGCGGCGTATTGCTTCGCCCCTCGGTCAAGGTAATCTCCAGCGGCGTATAGCTTTCGCCTCGCTTCAAGCAAACTCCCAGCGGCGTATTGCTTTGCCTCCGTCGACTTCCAAGTGCCAGCGGCGTATTACTTCGCCCCTCGGTCAAGGAAATCTCCAACGGCGTATTGCTTTCACCTCGCTGCAAGCAAACTCCCAGCGGCTTATTGCTTCGCCTCTCGGTCAAGGAAATCTCCAGCGGCGTATTGCATTCGCTTCGCTGCCAGCAAACTCCCAGCGGGGTATTGTTTTGCCTCCGTCGACTTCCAAGTGCCAGCGGCGTATTACTTCGCCCCTCGGTCAAGGAAATCTGCAGCGGCGTATTGCTTTCACCTCGCTGCAAGCAAACTCCCAGCGGCGTATTGCTTCGCCTCTCGGTCAAGGAAATCTCCAGCGGCGTATAGCTTTTGCCTCGCTGCAAGCAAACTCCCAGCGGCGTATTGCTTTGCCTCCATCGACTTCCAAGTGCCAGCGGCGTATTGCTTCGCCCCTCGGTCAAGGAAATCTCCAGCGGCGTATTGCTTTCACCTCGCTGCCAGCAAACTCCCAGCGGCGTATTGCTTCGCCTCTCGGTGAAGGAAATCTCCAGCGGCGTATTGCTTTCGCCTCGCTGCAAGCAAACCCCCAGCGGCGTATTGTTTTGCCTCCGTCGACTTCCAAGTGCCAGCGGCGTATTGTTTCGCCCCTCGGTCAAGGAAATCTCCAGCGGCGTATTGCTTCCGCCTCGGTGCAAGCAAACTCCCAGCGGCGTATTGCTTTGCCTCCGTCGACTTCCAAGTGCCAGCGGCGTATTGCTTTCTCCTCGCTGCCAGCAAACTCCCAGCGGCGTATAGCTTCGCCCCTCGGTCAAGGAAATCTCCAGCGGCGTATTGCTTTCGCCTCGCTGCAAGCAAACTCTCAGCGGCGTATTGCTTTGCCTCCGTCGACTTCAAAGTGCCAGCGGCGTATTGCTTCGCCCCTCGGTCAAGGAAATCTCCAGCGGCGTATTACTTCGCCCCTCGGTCA
Organism: Nomada flava; assembly: GCA_951802745.1. NCBI lineage: Eukaryota > Metazoa > Arthropoda > Insecta > Hymenoptera > Apidae > Nomada > Nomada flava. The sequence continues at coordinate 11,927,852 of OX637901.1, read as the reverse complement.
AGGAAATCTCCAACGGCGTATTGCTTTCACCTCGCTGCAAGCAAACTCCCAGCGGCGTATTGCTTTGCCTCCGTCGACTTCCAAGTGCCAGCGGCGTATTGCTTCGCCCCTCGGTCAAGGTAATCTCCAGCGGCGTATAGCTTTCGCCTCGCTTCAAGCAAACTCCCAGCGGCGTATTGCTTTGCCTCCGTCGACTTCCAAGTGCCAGCGGCGTATTACTTCGCCCCTCGGTCAAGGAAATCTCCAACGGCGTATTGCTTTCACCTCGCTGCAAGCAAACTCCCAGCGGCGTATTGCTTCGCCTCTCGGTCAAGGAAATCTCCAGCGGCGTATAGCTTTCGCCTCGCTGCAAGCAAACTCCCAGCGGCGTATTGCTTTGCCTCCGGCGACTTCCAAGTGCCAGCGGCGTATTGCTTACGCCTCGCTGCAAGCAAACTCCCAGCGGCGTATTGCTTCGCCCCTCGTTCAAGGAAATCTCCAGCGGCGTATTACTTTTGCCTCGCTGCAAGCAAACTCTCAACGGCGTATTGCTTTGCCTCCGTCGACTTCCAAGTGACAGCGGCGTATTGCTTCGCCCCTCGGTCAAGGAAATCTCCAGCGGCGTATTGCTTTCGCCTCGCTGCAAGCAAGCTCCCAGCGGCGTATTGCTTTGCCTCCCTCGAATTCCAAGTGCCAGCGGCGTATTGCTTCGCCTCTCGGTCAAGGAAATCTCCAGCGGCGTATTGCTTTCGCCTCGCTGCAAGCAAACTCTCGACGGCGTATTGCTTTGCCTCCGTCGACTTCCAAGTGCCAGCGGCGTATTGCTTCGCCCCTCGGTCAAGGAAATCTCCAGCGGCGTATTGCTTTCGCCTCGCTGCAAGCAAACTCCCAGCGGCGTATTGCTTTGCCTCCGTCGACGTCCAAGTGCCAGCGGCGTATTGCTTCGCCCCTCGGTCAAGGAAATCTCCAGCGGCGTATTGCTTTCGCCTCGCTGCAAGCAAACACCCAGCGGCGTATTGCTTTGCCTCCGTCGACTTCCAAGTGCCAGCGGCGTATTGCTTCGCCCCTCGGTCAAGGAAATCTCCAGCGGCGTATTGCTTTTGCCTCGCTGCAAGCAAACTCTCAACGGCGTATTGCTTTGCCTCCGTCGACTTCCAAGTGACAGCGGCGTATTGCTTCGCCCCTCGGTCAAGGAAATCTCCAGCGGCGTATTGCTTTCGCCTCGCTGCAAGCAAACTCCCAGCGGCGTATTGCTTCGCCCCTCGTTCAAGGAAACCTCCAACGGCGTATTGCTTTCGCTTCGCTGCCAGCAAACTCCCAGCGGCGTATTGCTTTGCCTCCGTCGTCTTCCAAGTGCCAGCGGTGTATTGCTTCGCCCCTCGGTCAAGGAAATCTCCAGCGGCATATTGCTTTCGCCTCGCTGCAAGCAAACTCCCAGCGGCTTATTGCTTCGCCTCTCGGTCAAGGAAATCTCCAGCGGCGTATTGCATTCGCTTCGCTGCCAGCAAACTCCCAGCGGGGTATTGTTTTGCCTCCGTCGACTTCCAAGTGCCAGCGGCGTATTACTTCGCCCCTCGGTCAAGGAAATCTGCAGCGGCGTATTGCTTTCACCTCGCTGCAAGCAAACTCCCAGCGGCGTATTGCTTTGCCTCCGTCGACGTCCAAGTGCCAGCGGCGTATTGCTTCGCCCCTCGTTCAAGGAAACCTCCAACGGCGTATTGCTTTCGCTTCGCTGCCAGCAAACTCCCAGCGGCGTATTGCTTTGCCTCCGTCGTCTTCCAAGTGCCAGCGGTGTATTGCTTCGCCCCTCGGTCAAGGAAATCTCCAGCGGCATATTGCTTTCGCCTCGCTGCAAGCAAACTCCCAGCGGCGTATTGCTTTGCCTCCGTCGACTTCCAAGTGCCAGCGGCGTATTGCTTCGCCCCTCGGTCAAGGTAATCTCCAGCGGCGTATAGCTTTCGCCTCGCTTCAAGCAAACTCCCAGCGGCGTATTGCTTTGCCTCCGTCGACTTCCAAGTGCCAGCGGCGTATTACTTCGCCCCTCGGTCAAGGAAATCTCCAACGGCGTATTGCTTTCACCTCGCTGCAAGCAAACTCCCAGCGGCTTATTGCTTCGCCTCTCGGTCAAGGAAATCTCCAGCGGCGTATTGCATTCGCTTCGCTGCCAGCAAACTCCCAGCGGGGTATTGTTTTGCCTCCGTCGACTTCCAAGTGCCAGCGGCGTATTACTTCGCCCCTCGGTCAAGGAAATCTGCAGCGGCGTATTGCTTTCACCTCGCTGCAAGCAAACTCCCAGCGGCGTATTGCTTCGCCTCTCGGTCAAGGAAATCTCCAGCGGCGTATAGCTTTTGCCTCGCTGCAAGCAAACTCCCAGCGGCGTATTGCTTTGCCTCCATCGACTTCCAAGTGCCAGCGGCGTATTGCTTCGCCCCTCGGTCAAGGAAATCACCAGCGGCGTATTGCTTTCACCTCGCTGCCAGCAAACTCCCAGCGGCGTATTGCTTCGCATCTCGGTCAAGGAAATCTCCAGCGGCGTATTGCTTTCGCCTCGTTGCAAGCAAACCCCCAGCGGCGTATTGTTTTGCCTCCGTCGACTTCCAAGTGCCAGCGGCGTATTGTTTCGCCCCTCGGTCAAGGAAATCTCCAGCGGCGTATTGCTTCCGCCTCGGTGCAAGCAAACTCCCAGCGGCGTATTGCTTTGCCTCCGTCGACTTCCAAGTGCCAGCGGCGTATTGCTTCGCCCCTCGGTCAAGGAAATCTCCAGCGGCGTATTGCTTTCTCCTCGCTGCCAGCAAACTCCCAGCGGCGTATAGCTTCGCCCCTCGGTCAAGGAAATCTCCAGCGGCGTATTGCTTTCGCCTCGCTGCAAGCAAACTCTCAGCGGCGTATTGCTTTGCCTCCGTCGACTTCCAAGTGCCAGCGGCGTATTGCTTCGCCCCTCGGTCAAGGAAATCTCCAGCGGCGTATTACTTCGCCCCTCGGTCAAGGAAATCTCCAACGGCGTATTGCTTTCACCTCGCTGCAAGCAAACTCCCAGCGGCGTATAGCTTTGCCTCCGTCGACTTCCAAGTGCCAGCGGCGTATTGCTTCGCCTCTCGGTCAAGGAAATCTCCAGCGGCGTATTGCTTTCGCTTCGCTGCCAGCAAACTCCCAGCGGGGTATTGTTTTGCCTCCGTCGACTTCCAAGTGCCAGCGGCGTATTACTTCGCCCCTCCGTCAAGGAAATCTGCAGCGGCGTATTGCTTTCACCTCGCTGCAAGCAAACTCCCAGCGGCGTATTGTTTTGCCTCCGTCGACTTCCAAGTGCCAGCGGCGTATTACTTCGCCCCTCGGTCAAGGAAATCTCCAGCGGCGTATTGCTTTCGCCTCGCTGCAAGCAAACTCTCAGCGGCGTATTGCTTTGCCTCCGTCGACTTCCAAGTGCCAGCGGCGTATTGCTTCGCCCCTCGGTCAAGGAAATCTCCAGCGGCGTATTACTTCGCCCCTCGGTCAAGGAAATCTCCAGCGGCGTATTGCTTTCGCCTCGCTGCAAGCAAACTCCCAGCGGCGTATTGCTTTGCCTCCGTCGACTTCCAAGTGCCAGCGGCGTATTGCTTCGCCCCTCGGTCAAGGAAATCTCCAGCGGCGTATTACTTCGCCCCTCGGTCAAGGAAATCTCCAACGGCGTATTGCTTTCACCTCGCTGCAAGCAAACTCCCAGCGGCGTATTGCTTTGCCTCCGTCGACTTCCAAGTGCCAGCGGCGTATTGCTTCGCCCCTCGGTCAAGGTAATCTCCAGCGGCGTATAGCTTTCGCCTCGCTTCAAGCAAACTCCCAGCGGCGTATTGCTTTGCCTCCGTCGACTTCCAAGTGCCAGCGGCGTATTACTTCGCCCCTCGGTCAAGGAAATCTCCAACGGCGTATTGCTTTCACCTCGCTGCAAGCAAACTCCCAGCGGCGTATTGCTTCGCCTCTCGGTCAAGGAAATCTCCAGCGGCGTATAGCTTTTGCCTCGCTGCAAGCAAACTCCCAGCGGCGTATTGCTTTGCCTCCATCGACTTCCAAGTGCCAGCGGCGTATTGCTTCGCCCCTCGGTCAAGGAAATCTCCAGCGGCGTATTGCTTTCACCTCGCTGCCAGCAAACTCCCAGCGGCGTATTGCTTCGCCTCTCGGTCAAGGAAATCTCCAGCGGCGTATTGCTTTCGCCTCGTTGCAAGCAAACCCCCAGCGGCGTATTGTTTTGCCTCCGTCGACTTCCAAGTGCCAGCGGCGTATTGTTTCGCCCCTCGGTCAAGGAAATCTCCAGCGGCGTATTGCTTCCGCCTCGGTGCAAGCAAACTCCCAGCGGCGTATTGCTTTGCCTCCGTCGACTTCCAAGTGCCAGCGGCGTATTGCTTCGCCCCTCGGTCAAGGAAATCTCCAGCGGCGTATTGCTTTCTCCTCGCTGCCAGCAAACTCCCAGCGGCGTATAGCTTCGCCCCTCGGTCAAGGAAATCTCCAGCGGCGTATTGCTTTCGCCTCGCTGCAAGCAAACTCTCAGCGGCGTATTGCTTTGCCTCCGTCGACTTCCAAGTGCCAGCGGCGTATTGCTTCGCCCCTCGGTCAAGGAAATCTCCAGCGGCGTATTACTTCGCCCCTCGGTCAAGGAAATCTCCAACGGCGTATTGCTTTCACCTCGCTGCAAGCAAACTCCCAGCGGCGTATAGCTTTGCCTCCGTCGACTTCCAAGTGCCAGCGGCGTATTGCTTCGCCTCTCGGTCAAGGAAATCTCCAGCGGCGTATTGCTTTCGCTTCGCTGCCAGCAAACTCCCAGCGGGGTATTGTTTTGCCTCCGTCGACTTCCAAGTGCCAGCGGCGTATTACTTCGCCCCTCCGTCAAGGAAATCTGCAGCGGCGTATTGCTTTCACCTCGCTGCAAGCAAACTCCCAGCGGCGTATTGTTTTGCCTCCGTCGACTTCCAAGTGCCAGCGGCGTATTACTTCGCCCCTCGGTCAAGGAAATCTCCAGCGGCGTATTGCTTTCGCCTCGCTGCAAGCAAATTCCCAGCGGCGTATTGCTTTGCCTCCCTCGACTTCCAAGTGCCAGCGGCGTATTGCTTCGCCCCTCGGTCAAGGAAATCTCCAGCGGCGTATTGCTTTCGCCTCGCTGCAAGCAAACTCCCAGCGGCGTATTGCTTTGCCTCCCTCGACTTCCAAGTGCCAGCGGCGTATTGCTTCGCCTCTCGGTCAAGGAAATCTCCAGCGGCGTATTGCTTTCGCCTCGCTGCAAGCAAACTCTCAACGGCGTATTGCTTTGCCTCCGTCGACTTCCAAGTGCCAGCGGCGTATTGCTTCGCCCCTCGGTCAAGGAAATCTCCAGCGGCGTATTACTTTTGCCTCGCTGCAAGCAAACTCTCAACGGCGTATTGCTTTGCCTCCGTCGACTTCCAAGTGACAGCGGCGTATTGCTTCGCCCCTCGGTCAAGGAAATCTCCAGCGGCGTATTGCTTTCGCCTCGCTGCAAGCAAGCTCCCAGCGGCGTATTGCTTTGCCTCCCTCGAATTCCAAGTGCCAGCGGCGTATTGCTTCGCCTCTCGGTCAAGGAAATCTCCAGCGGCGTATTGCTTTCGCCTCGCTGCAAGCAAACTCTCGACGGCGTATTGCTTTGCCTCCGTCGACTTCCAAGTGCCAGCGGCGTATTGCTTCGCCCCTCGGTCAAGGAAATCTCCAGCGGCGTATTGCTTTCGCCTCGCTGCAAGCAAACTCCCAGCGGCGTATTGCTTTGCCTCCGTCGACGTCCAAGTGCCAGCGGCGTATTGCTTCGCCCCTCGGTCAAGGAAATCTCCAGCGGCGTATTGCTTTCGCCTCGCTGCAAGCAAACACCCAGCGGCGTATAGCTTTGCCTCCGTCGACTTCCAAGTGCCAGCGGCGTATTGCTTCGCCCCTCGGTCAAGGAAATCTCCAGCGGCGTATTGCTTTTGCCTCGCTGCAAGCAAACTCTCAACGGCGTATTGCTTTGCCTCCGTCGACTTCCAAGTGACAGCGGCGTATTGCTTCGCCCCTCGGTCAAGGAAATCTCCAGCGGCGTATTGCTTTCGCCTCGCTGCAAGCAAACTCCCAGCGGCGTATTGCTTCGCCCCTCGTTCAAGGAAACCTCCAACGGCGTATTGCTTTCGCTTCGCTGCCAGCAAACTCCCAGCGGCGTATTGCTTTGCCTCCGTCGTCTTCCAAGTGCCAGCGGTGTATTGCTTCGCCCCTCGGTCAAGGAAATCTCCAGCGGCATATTGCTTTCGCCTCGCTGCAAGCAAACTCCCAGCGGCGTATTGCTTTGCCTCCGTCGACTTCCAAGTGCCAGCGGCGTATTGCTTCGCCCCTCGGTCAAGGAAATCTTCAGCGGCGTATTGCTTTCATCTCGCTGCAAGCAAACTCCCAGCGGCGTATTGTTTTGCCTCCGTCGACTTCCAAGTGCCAGCGGCGTATTGTTTCGCCCCTCGGTCAAGGAAATCTCCAGCGGCGTATTGCTTTGCCTCCGTCGACTTCCAAGTGCCAGCGGCGTATTGCTTCGCCTCTCGGTCAAGGAAATCTCCAGCGGCGTATTACTTCGCCCCTCGGTCAAGGAAATCTCCAACGGCGTATTGCTTTCACCTCGCTGCAAGCAAACTCCCAGCGGCGTATAGCTTTGCCTCCGTCGACTTCCAAGTGCCAGCGGCGTATTGCTTCGCCTCTCGGTCAAGGAAATCTCCAGCGGCGTATTGCTTTCGCTTCGCTGCCAGCAAACTCCCAGCGGGGTATTGTTTTGCCTCCGTCGACTTCCAAGTGCCAGCGGCGTATTACTTCGCCCCTCCGTCAAGGAAATCTGCAGCGGCGTATTGCTTTCACCTCGCTGCAAGCAAACTCCCAGCGGCGTATTGTTTTGCCTCCGTCGACTTCCAAGTGACAGCGGCGTATTGCTTCGCCCCTCGGTCAAGGAAATCTCCAGCGGCGTATTGCTTTCGCCTCGCTGCAAGCAAACTCCCAGCGGCGTATTGCTTCGCCCCTCGTTCAAGGAAACCTCCAACGGCGTATTGCTTTCGCTTCGCTGCCAGCAAACTCCCAGCGGCGTATTGCTTTGCCTCCGTCGTCTTCCAAGTGCCAGCGGTGTATTGCTTCGCCCCTCGGTCAAGGAAATCTCCAGCGGCATATTGCTTTCGCCTCGCTGCAAGCAAACTCCCAGCGGCGTATTGCTTTGCCTCCGTCGACTTCCAAGTGCCAGCGGCGTATTGCTTCGCCCCTCGGTCAAGGAAATCTTCAGCGGCGTATTGCTTTCATCTCGCTGCAAGCAAACTCCCAGCGGCGTATTGTTTTGCCTCCGTCGACTTCCAAGTGCCAGCGGCGTATTGTTTCGCCCCTCGGTCAAGGAAATCTCCAGCGGCGTATTGCTTTGCCTCCGTCGACTTCCAAGTGCCAGCGGCGTATTGCTTCGCCTCTCAGTCAAGGAAATCTCCAGCGGCGTATTACTTCGCCCCTCGGTCAAGGAAATCTCCAACGGCGTATTGCTTTCACCTCGCTGCAAGCAAACTCCCAGCGGCGTATAGCTTTGCCTCCGTCGACTTCCAAGTGCCAGCGGCGTATTGCTTCGCCTCTCGGTCAAGGAAATCTCCAGCGGCGTATTGCTTTCGCTTCGCTGCCAGCAAACTCCCAGCGGGGTATTGTTTTGCCTCCGTCGACTTCCAAGTGCCAGCGGCGTATTACTTCGCCCCTCCGTCAAGGAAATCTGCAGCGGCGTATTGCTTTCACCTCGCTGCAAGCAAACTCCCAGCGGCGTATTGTTTTGCCTCCGTCGACTTCCAAGTGCCAGCGGCGTATTACTTCGCCCCTCGGTCAAGGAAATCTCCAGCGGCGTATTGCTTTCGCCTCGCTGCAAGCAAACTCTCAGCGGCGTATTGCTTTGCCTCCGTCGACTTCCAAGTGCCAGCGGCGTATTGCTTCGCCCCTCGGTCAAGGAAATCTCCAGCGGCGTATTACTTCGCCCCTCGGTCAAGGAAATCTCCAGCGGCGTATTGCTTTCGCCTCGCTGCAAGCAAACTCCCAGCGGCGTATTGCTTTGCCTCCGTCGACTTCCAAGTGCCAGCGGCGTATTGCTTCGCCCCTCGGTCAAGGAAATCTCCAGCGGCGTATTACTTCGCCCCTCGGTCAAGGAAATCTCCAACGGCGTATTGCTTTCACCTCGCTGCAAGCAAACTCCCAGCGGCGTATTGCTTTGCCTCCGTCGACTTCCAAGTGCCAGCGGCGTATTGCTTCGCCCCTCGGTCAAGGTAATCTCCAGCGGCGTATAGCTTTCGCCTCGCTTCAAGCAAACTCCCAGCGGCGTATTGCTTTGCCTCCGTCGACTTCCAAGTGCCAGCGGCGTATTACTTCGCCCCTCGGTCAAGGAAATCTCCAACGGCGTATTGCTTTCACCTCGCTGCAAGCAAACTCCCAGCGGCTTATTGCTTCGCCTCTCGGTCAAGGAAATCTCCAGCGGCGTATTGCATTCGCTTCGCTGCCAGCAAACTCCCAGCGGGGTATTGTTTTGCCTCCGTCGACTTCCAAGTGCCAGCGGCGTATTACTTCGCCCCTCGGTCAAGGAAATCTGCAGCGGCGTATTGCTTTCACCTCGCTGCAAGCAAACTCCCAGCGGCGTATTGCTTCGCCTCTCGGTCAAGGAAATCTCCAGCGGCGTATAGCTTTTGCCTCGCTGCAAGCAAACTCCCAGCGGCGTATTGCTTTGCCTCCATCGACTTCCAAGTGCCAGCGGCGTATTGCTTCGCCCCTCGGTCAAGGAAATCTCCAGCGGCGTATTGCTTTCACCTCGCTGCCAGCAAACTCCCAGCGGCGTATTGCTTCGCCTCTCGGTCAAGGAAATCTCCAGCGGCGTATTGCTTTCGCCTCGTTGCAAGCAAACCCCCAGCGGCGTATTGTTTTGCCTCCGTCGACTTCCAAGTGCCAGCGGCGTATTGTTTCGCCCCTCGGTCAAGGAAATCTCCAGCGGCGTATTGCTTCCGCCTCGGTGCAAGCAAACTCCCAGCGGCGTATTGCTTTGCCTCCGTCGACTTCCAAGTGCCAGCGGCGTATTGCTTCGCCCCTCGGTCAAGGAAATCTCCAGCGGCGTATTGCTTTCTCCTCGCTGCCAGCAAACTCCCAGCGGCGTATAGCTTCGCCCCTCGGTCAAGGAAATCTCCAGCGGCGTATTGCTTTCGCCTCGCTGCAAGCAAACTCTCAGCGGCGTATTGCTTTGCCTCCGTCGACTTCCAAGTGCCAGCGGCGTATTGCTTCGCCCCTCGGTCAAGGAAATCTCCAGCGGCGTATTACTTCGCCCCTCGGTCAAGGAAATCTCCAACGGCGTATTGCTTTCACCTCGCTGCAAGCAAACTCCCAGCGGCGTATAGCTTTGCCTCCGTCGACTTCCAAGTGCCAGCGGCGTATTGCTTCGCCTCTCGGTCAAGGAAATCTCCAGCGGCGTATTGTTTTCGCTTCGCTGCCAGCAAACTCCCAGCGGGGTATTGTTTTGCCTCCGTCGACTTCCAAGTGCCAGCGGCGTATTACTTCGCCCCTCCGTCAAGGAAATCTGCAGCGGCGTATTGCTTTCACCTCGCTGCAAGCAAACTCCCAGCGGCGTATTGTTTTGCCTCCGTCGACTTCCAAGTGCCAGCGGCGTATTACTTCGCCCCTCGGTCAAGTAAATCTCCAGCGGCGTATTGCTTTCGCCTCGCTGCAAGCAAATTCCCAGCGGCGTATTGCTTTGCCTCCCTCGACTTCCAAGTGCCAGCGGCGTATTGCTTCGCCCCTCGGTCAAGGAAATCTCCAGCGGCGTATTGCTTTCGCCTCGCTGCAAGCAAACTCCCAGCGGCGTATTGCTTTGCCTCCCTCGACTTCCAAGTGCCAGCGGCGTATTGCTTCGCCTCTCGGTCAAGGAAATCTCCAGCGGCGTATTGCTTTCGCCTCGCTGCAAGCAAACTCTCAACGGCGTATTGCTTTGCCTCCGTCGACTTCCAAGTGCCAGCGGCGTATTGCTTCGCCCCTCGGTCAAGGAAATCTCCAGCGGCGTATTACTTTTGCCTCGCTGCAAGCAAACTCTCAACGGCGTATTGCTTTGCCTCCGTCGACTTCCAAGTGCCAGCGGCGTATTGCTTCGCCCCTCGGTCAAGGAAATCTCCAGCGGCGTATTGCTTTCTCCTCGCTGCCAGCAAACTCCCAGCGGCGTATAGCTTCGCCCCTCGGTCAAGGAAATCTCCAGCGGCGTATTGCTTTCGCCTCGCTGCAAGCAAACTCTCAGCGGCGTATTGCTTTGCCTCCGTCGACTTCCAAGTGCCAGCGGCGTATTGCTTCGCCCCTCGGTCAAGGAAATCTCCAGCGGCGTATTACTTCGCCCCTCGGTCAAGGAAATCTCCAACGGCGTATTGCTTTCACCTCGCTGCAAGCAAACTCCCAGCGGCGTATAGCTTTGCCTCCGTCGACTTCCAAGTGCCAGCGGCGTATTGCTTCGCCTCTCGGTCAAGGAAATCTCCAGCGGCGTATTGTTTTCGCTTCGCTGCCAGCAAACTCCCAGCGGGGTATTGTTTTGCCTCCGTCGACTTCCAAGTGCCAGCGGCGTATTACTTCGCCCCTCCGTCAAGGAAATCTGCAGCGGCGTATTGCTTTCACCTCGCTGCAAGCAAACTCCCAGCGGCGTATTGTTTTGCCTCCGTCGACTTCCAAGTGCCAGCGGCGTATTACTTCGCCCCTCGGTCAAGGAAATCTCCAGCGGCGTATTGCTTTCGCCTCGCTGCAAGCAAATTCCCAGCGGCGTATTGCTTTGCCTCCCTCGACTTCCAAGTGCCAGCGGCGTATTGCTTCGCCCCTCGGTCAAGGAAATCTCCAGCGGCGTATTGCTTTCGCCTCGCTGCAAGCAAACTCCCAGCGGCGTATTGCTTTGCCTCCCTCGACTTCCAAGTGCCAGCGGCGTATTGCTTCGCCTCTCGGTCAAGGAAATCTCCAGCGGCGTATTGCTTTCGCCTCGCTGCAAGCAAACTCTCAACGGCGTATTGCTTTGCCTCCGTCGACTTCCAAGTGCCAGCGGCGTATTGCTTCGCCCCTCGGTCAAGGAAATCTCCAGCGGCGTATTACTTTTGCCTCGCTGCAAGCAAACTCTCAACGGCGTATTGCTTTGCCTCCGTCGACTTCCAAGTGACAGCGGCGTATTGCTTCGCCCCTCGGTCAAGGAAATCTCCAGCGGCGTATTGCTTTCGCCTCGCTGCAAGCAAGCTCCCAGCGGCGTATTGCTTTGCCTCCCTCGAATTCCAAGTGCCAGCGGCGTATTGCTTCGCCTCTCGGTCAAGGAAATCTCCAGCGGCGTATTGCTTTCGCCTCGCTGCAAGCAAACTCTCGACGGCGTATTGCTTTGCCTCCGTCGACTTCCAAGTGCCAGCGGCGTATTGCTTCGCCCCTCGGTCAAGGAAATCTCCAGCGGCGTATTGCTTTCGCCTCGCTGCAAGCAAACTCCCAGCGGCGTATTGCTTTGCCTCCGTCGACGTCCAAGTGCCAGCGGCGTATTGCTTCGCCCCTCGGCCAAGGAAATCTCCAGCGGCGTATTGCTTTCGCCTCGCTGCAAGCAAACACCCAGCGGCGTATTGCTTTGCCTCCGTCGACTTCCAAGTGCCAGCGGCGTATTGCTTCGCCCCTCGGTCAAGGAAATCTCCAGCGGCGTATTGCTTTTGCCTCGCTGCAAGCAAACTCTCAACGGCGTATTGCTTTGCCTCCGTCGACTTCCAAGTGACAGCGGCGTATTGCTTCGCCCCTCGGTCAAGGAAATCTCCAGCGGCGTATTGCTTTCGCCTCGCTGCAAGCAAACTCCCAGCGGCGTATTGCTTCGCCCCTCGTTCAAGGAAACCTCCAACGGCGTATTGCTTTCGCTTCGCTGCCAGCAAACTCCCAGCGGCGTATTGCTTTGCCTCCGTCGTCTTCCAAGTGCCAGCGGTGTATTGCTTCGCCCCTCGGTCAAGGAAATCTCCAGCGGCATATTGCTTTCGCCTCGCTGCAAGCAAACTCCCAGCGGCGTATTGCTTTGCCTCCGTCGACTTCCAAGTGCCAGCGGCGTATTGCTTCGCCCCTCGGTCAAGGAAATCTTCAGCGGCGTATTGCTTTCATCTCGCTGCAAGCAAACTCCCAGCGGCGTATTGTTTTGCCTCCGTCGACTTCCAAGTGCCAGCGGCGTATTGTTTCGCCCCTCGGTCAAGGAAATCTCCAGCGGCGTATTGCTTTGCCTCCGTCGACTTCCAAGTGCCAGCGGCGTATTGCTTCGCCCCTCGGTCAAGGAAATCTCCAGCGGCGTATTGCTTTCACCTCGCTGCCAGCAAACTCCCAGCGGCGTATAGCTTCGCCCCTCGGTCAAGGAAATCTCCAGCGGCGTATTGCTTTCGCCTCGCTGCAAGCAAACTCCCAGCGGCGTATTGCTTTGCCTCCGTCGACTTCCAAGTGCCAGCGGCGTATTGCTTCGCCCCTCGGTCAAGGAAATCTCCAGCGGCGTATTACTTCGCCCCTCGGTCAAGGAAATCTCCAACGGCGTATTGCTTTCACCTCGCTGCAAGCAAACTCCCAGCGGCGTATTGCTTTGCCTCCGTCGACTTCCAAGTGCCAGCGGCGTATTGCTTCGCCCCTCGGTCAAGGTAATCTCCAGCGGCGTATAGCTTTCGCCTCGCTTCAAGCAAACTCCCAGCGGCGTATTGCTTTGCCTCCGTCGACTTCCAAGTGCCAGCGGCGTATTACTTCGCCCCTCGGTCAAGGAAATCTCCAACGGCGTATTGCTTTCACCTCGCTGCAAGCAAACTCCCAGCGGCTTATTGCTTCGCCTCTCGGTCAAGGAAATCTCCAGCGGCGTATTGCATTCGCTTCGCTGCCAGCAAACTCCCAGCGGGGTATTGTTTTGCCTCCGTCGACTTCCAAGTGCCAGCGGCGTATTACTTCGCCCCTCGGTCAAGGAAATCTGCAGCGGCGTATTGCTTTCACCTCGCTGCAAGCAAACTCCCAGCGGCGTATTGCTTCGCCTCTCGGTCAAGGAAATCTCCAGCGGCGTATAGCTTTTGCCTCGCTGCAAGCAAACTCCCAGCGGCGTATTGCTTTGCCTCCATCGACTTCCAAGTGCCAGCGGCGTATTGCTTCGCCCCTCGGTCAAGGAAATCTCCAGCGGCGTATTGCTTTCACCTCGCTGCCAGCAAACTCCCAGCGGCGTATTGCTTCGCCTCTCGGTCAAGGAAATCTCCAGCGGCGTATTGCTTTCGCCTCGCTGCAAGCAAACCCCCAGCGGCGTATTGTTTTGCCTCCGTCGACTTCCAAGTGCCAGCGGCGTATTGTTTCGCCCCTCGGTCAAGGAAATCTCCAGCGGCGTATTGCTTCCGCCTCGGTGCAAGCAAACTCCCAGCGGCGTATTGCTTTGCCTCCGTCGACTTCCAAGTGCCAGCGGCGTATTGCTTCGCCCCTCGGTCAAGGAAATCTCCAGCGGCGTATTGCTTTCTCCTCGCTGCCAGCAAACTCCCAGCGGCGTATAGCTTCGCCCCTCGGTCAAGGAAATCTCCAGCGGCGTATTGCTTTCGCCTCGCTGCAAGCAAACTCTCAGCGGCGTATTGCTTTGCCTCCGTCGACTTCCAAGTGCCAGCGGCGTATTGCTTCGCCCCTCGGTCAAGGAAATCTCCAGCGGCGTATTACTTCGCCCCTCGGTCAAGGAAATCTCCAACGGCGTATTGCTTTCACCTCGCTGCAAGCAAACTCCCAGCGGCGTATAGCTTTGCCTCCGTCGACTTCCAAGTGCCAGCGGCGTATTGCTTCGCCTCTCGGTCAAGGAAATCTCCAGCGGCGTATTGCTTTCGCTTCGCTGCCAGCAAACTCCCAGCGGGGTATTGTTTTGCCTCCGTCGACTTCCAAGTGCCAGCGGCGTATTACTTCGCCCCTCCGTCAAGGAAATCTGCAGCGGCGTATTGCTTTCACCTCGCTGCAAGCAAACTCCCAGCGGCGTATTGTTTTGCCTCCGTCGACTTCCAAGTGCCAGCGGCGTATTACTTCGCCCCTCGGTCAAGGAAATCTCCAGCGGCGTATTGCTTTCGCCTCGCTGCAAGCAAATTCCCAGCGGCGTATTGCTTTGCCTCCCTCGACTTCCAAGTGCCAGCGGCGTATTGTTTCGCCCCTCGGTCAAGGAAATCTCCAGCGGCGTATTGCTTTCGCCTCGCTGCAAGCAAACTCCCAGCGGCGTATTGCTTTGCCTCCCTCGAATTCCAAGTGCCAGCGGCGTATTGCTTCGCCTCTCGGTCAAGGAAATCTCCAGCGGCGTATTGCTTTCGCCTCGCTGCAAGCAAACTCTCAACGGCGTATTGCTTTGCCTCCGTCGACTTCCAAGTGCCAGCGGCGTATTGCTTCGCCCCTCGGTCAAGGAAATCTCCAGCGGCGTATTACTTTTGCCTCGCTGCAAGCAAACTCTCAACGGCGTATTGCTTTGCCTCCGTCGACTTCCAAGTGACAGCGGCGTATTGCTTCGCCCCTCGGTCAAGGAAATCTCCAGCGGCGTATTGCTTTCGCCTCGCTGCAAGCAAGCTCCCAGCGGCGTATTGCTTTGCCTCCCTCGAATTCCAAGTGCCAGCGGCGTATTGCTTCGCCTCTCGGTCAAGGAAATCTCCAGCGGCGTATTGCTTTCGCCTCGCTGCAAGCAAACTCTCGACGGCGTATTGCTTTGCCTCCGTCGACTTCCAAGTGCCAGCGGCGTATTGCTTCGCCCCTCGGTCAAGGAAATCTCCAGCGGCGTATTGCTTTCGCCTCGCTGCAAGCAAACTCCCAGCGGCGTATTGCTTTGCCTCCGTCGACGTCCAAGTGCCAGCGGCGTATTGCTTCGCCCCTCGGTCAAGGAAATCTCCAGCGGCGTATTGCTTTCGCCTCGCTGCAAGCAAACACCCAGCGGCGTATTGTTTTGCCTCCGTCGACTTCCAAGTGCCAGCGGCGTATTGCTTCGCCCCTCGGTCAAGGAAATCTCCAGCGGCGTATTGCTTTTGCCTCGCTGCAAGCAAACTCTCAACGGCGTATTGCTTTGCCTCCGTCGACTTCCAAGTGACAGCGGCGTATTGCTTCGCCCCTCGGTCAAGGAAATCTCCAGCGGCGTATTGCTTTCGCCTCGCTGCAAGCAAACTCCCAGCGGCGTATTGCTTCGCCCCTCGTTCAAGGAAACCTCCAACGGCGTATTGCTTTCGCTTCGCTGCCAGCAAACTCCCAGCGGCGTATTGCTTTGCCTCCGTCGTCTTCCAAGTGCCAGCGGTGTATTGCTTCGCCCCTCGGTCAAGGAAATCTCCAGCGGCATATTGCTTTCGCCTCGCTGCAAGCAAACTTCCAGCGGCGTATTGCTTTGCCTCCGTCGACTTCCAAGTGCCAGCGGCGTATTGCTTCGCCCCTCGGTCAAGGAAATCTTCAGCGGCGTATTGCTTTCATCTCGCTGCAAGCAAACTCCCAGCGGCGTATTGTTTTGCCTCCGTCGACTTCCAAGTGCCAGCGGCGTATTGTTTCGCCCCTCGGTCAAGGAAATCTCCAGCGGCGTATTGCTTTGCCTCCGTCGACTTCCAAGTGCCAGCGGCGTATTGCTTCGCCCCTCGGTCAAGGAAATCTCCAGCGGCGTATTGCTTTCACCTCGCTGCCAGCAAACTCCCAGCGGCGTATAGCTTCGCCCCTCGGTCAAGGAAATCTCCAGCGGCGTATTGCTTTCGCCTCGCTGCAAGCAAACTCCCAGCGGCGTATTGCTTTGCCTCCGTCGACTTCCAAGTGCCAGCGGCGTATTGCTTCGCCCCTCGGTCAAGGAAATCTCCAGCGGCGTATTACTTCGCCCCTCGGTCAAGGAAATCTCCAACGGCGTATTGCTTTCACCTCGCTGCAAGCAAACTCCCAGCGGCGTATTGCTTTGCCTCCGTCGACTTCCAAGTGCCAGCGGCGTATTGCTTCGCCCCTCGGTCAAGGTAATCTCCAGCGGCGTATAGCTTTCGCCTCGCTTCAAGCAAACTCCCAGCGGCGTATTGCTTTGCCTCCGTCGACTTCCAAGTGCCAGCGGCGTATTACTTCGCCCCTCGGTCAAGGAAATCTCCAACGGCGTATTGCTTTCACCTCGCTGCAAGCAAACTCCCAGCGGCTTATTGCTTCGCCTCTCGGTCAAGGAAATCTCCAGCGGCGTATTGCATTCGCTTCGCTGCCAGCAAACTCCCAGCGGGGTATTGTTTTGCCTCCGTCGACTTCCAAGTGCCAGCGGCGTATTACTTCGCCCCTCGGTCAAGGAAATCTGCAGCGGCGTATTGCTTTCACCTCGCTGCAAGCAAACTCCCAGCGGCGTATTGCTTCGCCTCTCGGTCAAGGAAATCTCCAGCGGCGTATAGCTTTTGCCTCGCTGCAAGCAAACTCCCAGCGGCGTATTGCTTTGCCTCCATCGACTTCCAAGTGCCAGCGGCGTATTGCTTCGCCCCTCGGTCAAGGAAATCTCCAGCGGCGTATTGCTTTCACCTCGCTGCCAGCAAACTCCCAGCGGCGTATTGCTTCGCCTCTCGGTCAAGGAAATCTCCAGCGGCTTATTGCTTTCGCCTCGCTGCAAGCAAACCCCCAGCGGCGTATTGTTTTGCCTCCGTCGACTTCCAAGTGCCAGCGGCGTATTGTTTCGCCCCTCGGTCAAGGAAATCTCCAGCGGCGTATTGCTTCCGCCTCGGTGCAAGCAAACTCCCAGCGGCGTATTGCTTTGCCTCCGTCGACTTCCAAGTGCCAGCGGCGTATTGCTTCGCCCCTCGGTCAAGGAAATCTCCAGCGGCGTATTGCTTTCTCCTCGCTGCCAGCAAACTCGCAGCGGCGTATAGCTTCGCCCCTCGGTCAAGGAAATCTCCAGCGGCGTATTGCTTTCGCCTCGCTGCAAGCAAACTCTCAGCGGCGTATTGCTTTGCCTCCGTCGACTTCCAAGTGCCAGCGGCGTATTGCTTCGCCCCTCGGTCAAGGAAATCTCCAGCGGCGTATTACTTCGCCCCTCGGTCAAGGAAATCTCCAACGGCGTATTGCTTTCACCTCGCTGCAAGCAAACTCCCAGCGGCGTATAGCTTTGCCTCCGTCGACTTCCAAGTGCCAGCGGCGTATTGCTTCGCCCCTCGGTCAAGGTAATCTCCAGCGGCGTATAGCTTTCGCCTCGCTTCAAGCAAACTCCCAGCGGCGTATTGCTTTGCCTCCGTCGACTTCCAAGTGCCAGCGGCGTATTACTTCGCCCCTCGGTCAAGGAAATCTCCAACGGCGTATTGCTTTCACCTCGCTGCAAGCAAACTCCCAGCGGCGTATTGCTTCGCCTCTCGGTCAAGGAAATCTCCAGCGGCGTATAGCTTTCGCCTCGCTGCAAGCAAACTCCCAGCGGCGTATTGCTTTCACCTCGCTGCAAGCAAACTCCCAGCGGCGTATTGCTTTGCCTCCGTCGACTTCCAAGTGCCAGCGGCGTATTACTTCGCCCCTCGGTCAAGGAAATCTTCAGCGGTGTATTGCTTTCACCTCGCTGCAAGCAAACTCCCAGCGGCGTATTGCTTTGCCTCCGGCGACTTCCAAGTGCCAGCGGCGTATTGCTTACGCCTCGCTGCAAGCAAACTCCCAGCGGCGTATTGCTTCGCCCCTCGTTCAAGGAAACCTCCAACGGCGTATTGCTTTCGCTTCGCTGCCAGCAAACTCCCAGCGGCGTATTGCTTTGCCTCCGTCGACTTCCAAGTGCCAGCGGCGTATTGCTTCGCCTCTCGGTCAAGGAAATCTCCAGCGGCGTATTGCTTTCGCTTCGCTGCCAGCAAACTCCCAGCGGGGTATTGTTTTGCCTCCGTCGACTTCCAAGTGCCAGCGGCGTATTACTTCGCCCCTCCGTCAAGGAAATCTGCAGCGGCGTATTGCTTTCACCTCGCTGCAAGCAAACTCCCAGCGGCGTATTGTTTTGCCTCCGTCGACTTCCAAGTGCCAGCGGCGTATTACTTCGCCCCTCGGTCAAGGAAATCTCCAGCGGCGTATTGCTTTCGCCTCGCTGCAAGCAAATTCCCAGCGGCGTATTGCTTTGCCTCCCTCGACTTCCAAGTGCCAGCGGCGTATTGCTTCGCCCCTCGGTCAAGGAAATCTCCAGCGGCGTATTGCTTTCGCCTCGCTGCAAGCAAACTCCCAGCGGCGTATTGCTTTGCCTCCCTCGAATTCCAAGTGCCAGCGGCGTATTGCTTCGCCTCTCGGTCAAGGAAATCTCCAGCGGCGTATTGCTTTCGCCTCGCTGCAAGCAAACTCTCAACGGCGTATTGCTTTGCCTCCGTCGACTTCCAAGTGACAGCGGCGTATTGCTTCGCCCCTCGGTCAAGGAAATCTCCAGCGGCGTATTGCTTTCGCCTCGCTGCAAGCAAGCTCCCAGCGGCGTATTGCTTTGCCTCCCTCGAATTCCAAGTGCCAGCGGCGTATTGCTTCGCCTCTCGGTCAAGGAAATCTCCAGCGGCGTATTGCTTTCGCCTCGCTGCAAGCAAACTCTCGACGGCGTATTGCTTTGCCTCCGTCGACTTCCAAGTGCCAGCGGCGTATTGCTTCGCCCCTCGGTCAAGGAAATCTCCAGCGGCGTATTGCTTTCGCCTCGCTGCAAGCAAACTCCCAGCGGCGTATTGCTTTGCCTCCGTCGACGTCCAAGTGCCAGCGGCGTATTGCTTCGCCCCTCGGTCAAGGAAATCTCCAGCGGCGTATTGCTTTCGCCTCGCTGCAAGCAAACACCCAGCGGCGTATTGCTTTGCCTCCGTCGACTTCCAAGTGCCAGCGGCGTATTGCTTCGCCCCTCGGTCAAGGAAATCTCCAGCGGCGTATTGCTTTTGCCTCGCTGCAAGCAAACTCTCAACGGCGTATTGCTTTGCCTCCGTCGACTTCCAAGTGACAGCGGCGTATTGCTTCGCCCCTCGGTCAAGGAAATCTCCAGCGGCGTATTGCTTTCGCCTCGCTGCAAGCAAACTCCCAGCGGCGTATTGCTTCGCCCCTCGTTCAAGGAAACCTCCAACGGCGTATTGCTTTCGCTTCGCTGCCAGCAAACTCCCAGCGGCGTATTGCTTTGCCTCCGTCGACTTCCAAGTGCCAGCGGCGTATTGCTTCGCCTCTCGGTCAAGGAAATCTCCAGCGGCGTATTGCTTTCGCTTCGCTGCCAGCAAACTCCCAGCGGGGTATTGTTTTGCCTCCGTCGACTTCCAAGTGCCAGCGGCGTATTACTTCGCCCCTCCGTCAAGGAAATCTGCAGCGGCGTATTGCTTTCACCTCGCTGCAAGCAAACTCCCAGCGGCGTATTGTTTTGCCTCCGTCGACTTCCAAGTGCCAGCGGCGTATTACTTCGCCCCTCGGTCAAGGAAATCTCCAGCGGCGTATTGCTTTCGCCTCGCTGCAAGCAAATTCCCAGCGGCGTATTGCTTTGCCTCCCTCGACTTCCAAGTGCCAGCGGCGTATTGCTTCGCCCCTCGGTCAAGGAAATCTCCAGCGGCGTATTGCTTTCGCCTCGCTGCAAGCAAACTCCCAGCGGCGTATTGCTTTGCCTCCCTCGAATTCCAAGTGCCAGCGGCGTATTGCTTCGCCTCTCGGTCAAGGAAATCTCCAGCGGCGTATTGCTTTCGCCTCGCTGCAAGCAAACTCTCAACGGCGTATTGCTTTGCCTCCGTCGACTTCCAAGTGCCAGCGGCGTATTGCTTCGCCCCTCGGTCAAGGAAATCTCCAGCGGCGTATTGCTTTTGCCTCGCTGCAAGCAAACTCTCAACGGCGTATTGCTTTGCCTCCGTCGACTTCCAAGTGACAGCGGCGTATTGCTTCGCCCCTCGGTCAAGGAAATCTCCAGCGGCGTATTGCTTTCGCCTCGCTGCAAGCAAGCTCCCAGCGGCGTATTGCTTTGCCTCCCTCGAATTCCAAGTGCCAGCGGCGTATTGCTTCGCCTCTCGGTCAAGGAAATCTCCAGCGGCGTATTGCTTTCGCCTCGCTGCAAGCAAACTCTCGACGGCGTATTGCTTTGCCTCCGTCGACTTCCAAGTGCCAGCGGCGTATTGCTTCGCCCCTCGGTCAAGGAAATCTCCAGCGGCGTATTGCTTTCGCCTCGCTGCAAGCAAACTCCCAGCGGCGTATTGCTTCGCCCCTCGTTCAAGGAAACCTCCAACGGCGTATTGCTTTCGCTTCGCTGCCAGCAAACTCCCAGCGGCGTATTGCTTTGCCTCCGTCGACTTCCAAGTGCCAGCGGCGTATTGCTTCGCCTCTCGGTCAAGGAAATCTCCAGCGGCGTATTGCTTTCGCTTCGCTGCCAGCAAACTCCCAGCGGGGTATTGTTTTGCCTCCGTCGACTTCCAAGTGCCAGCGGCGTATTACTTCGCCCCTCCGTCAAGGAAATCTGCAGCGGCGTATTGCTTTCACCTCGCTGCAAGCAAACTCCCAGCGGCGTATTGTTTTGCCTCCGTCGACTTCCAAGTGCCAGCGGCGTATTACTTCGCCCCTCGGTCAAGGAAATCTCCAGCGGCGTATTGCTTTCGCCTCGCTGCAAGCAAATTCCCAGCGGCGTATTGCTTTGCCTCCCTCGACTTCCAAGTGCCAGCGGCGTATTGCTTCGCCCCTCGGTCAAGGAAATCTCCAGCGGCGTATTGCTTTTGCCTCGCTGCAAGCAAACTCTCAACGGCGTATTGCTTTGCCTCCGTCGACTTCCAAGTGACAGCGGCGTATTGCTTCGCCCCTCGGTCAAGGAAATCTCCAGCGGCGTATTGCTTTCGCCTCGCTGCAAGCAAACTCCCAGCGGCGTATTGCTTTGCCTCCCTCGAATTCCAAGTGCCAGCGGCGTATTGCTTCGCCTCTCGGACAAGGAAATCTCCAGCGGCGTATTGCTTTCGCCTCGCTGCAAGCAAACTCTCAACGGCGTATTGCTTTGCCTCCGTCGACTTCCAAGTGCCAGCGGCGTATTGCTTCGCCCCTCGGTCAAGGAAATCTCCAGCGGCGTATTGCTTTTGCCTCGCTGCAAGCAAACTCTCAACGGCGTATTGCTTTGCCTCCGTCGACTTCCAAGTGACAGCGGCGTATTGCTTCGCCCCTCGGTCAAGGAAATCTCCAGCGGCGTATTGCTTTCGCCTCGCTGCAAGCAAGCTCCCAGCGGCGTATTGCTTTGCCTCCCTCGAATTCCAAGTGCCAGCGGCGTATTGCTTCGCCTCTCGGTCAAGGAAATCTCCAGCGGCGTATTGCTTTCGCCTCGCTGCAAGCAAACTCTCAACGGCGTATTGCTTTGCCTCCGTCGACTTCCAAGTGCCAGCGGCGTATTGCTTCGCCCCTCGGTCAAGGAAATCTCCAGCGGCGTATTGCTTTCGCCTCGCTGCAAGCAAACTCCCAGCGGCGTATTGCTTTGCCTCCGTCGACGTCCAAGTGCCAGCGGCGTATTGCTTCGCCCCTCGGTCAAGGAAATCTCCAGCGGCGTATTGCTTTCGCCTCGCTGCAAGCAAACACCCAGCGGCGTATTGCTTTGCCTCCGTCGACTTCCAAGTGCCAGCGGCGTATTGCTTCGCCCCTCGGTCAAGGAAATCTCCAGCGGCGTATTGCTTTCGCCTCGCTGCAAGCAAACTCCCAGCGGCGTATTGCTTCGCCCCTCGTTCAAGGAAACCTCCAACGGCGTATTGCTTTCGCTTCGCTGCCAGCAAACTCCCAGCGGCGTATTGCTTTGCCTCCGTCGACTTCCAAGTGCCAGCGGCGTATTGCTTCGCCTCTCGGTCAAGGAAATCTCCAGCGGCGTATTGCTTTCGCTTCGCTGCCAGCAAACTCCCAGCGGGGTATTGTTTTGCCTCCGTCGACTTCCAAGTGCCAGCGGCGTATTACTTCGCCCCTCCGTCAAGGAAATCTGCAGCGGCGTATTGCTTTCACCTCGCTGCAAGCAAACTCCCAGCGGCGTATTGTTTTGCCTCCGTCGACTTCCAAGTGCCAGCGGCGTATTACTTCGCCCCTCGGTCAAGGAAATCTCCAGCGGCGTATTGCTTTCGCCTCGCTGCAAGCAAATTCCCAGCGGCGTATTGCTTTGCCTCCCTCGACTTCCAAGTGCCAGCGGCGTATTGCTTCGCCCCTCGGTCAAGGAAATCTCCAGCGGCGTATTGCTTTTGCCTCGCTGCAAGCAAACTCTCAACGGCGTATTGCTTTGCCTCCGTCGACTTCCAAGTGACAGCGGCGTATTGCTTCGCCCCTCGGTCAAGGAAATCTCCAGCGGCGTATTGCTTTCGCCTCGCTGCAAGCAAACTCCCAGCGGCGTATTGCTTTGCCTCCCTCGAATTCCAAGTGCCAGTGGCGTATTGCTTCGCCTCTCGGTCAAGGAAATCTCCAGCGGCGTATAGCTTTTGCCTCGCTGCAAGCAAACTCCCAGCGGCGTATTGCTTTGCCTCCATCGACTTCCAAGTGCCAGCGGCGTATTGCTTCGCCCCTCGGTCAAGGAAATCTCCAGCGGCGTATTGCTTTCACCTCGCTGCCAGCAAACTCCCAGCGGCGTATTGCTTCGCCTCTCGGTCAAGGAAATCTCCAGCGGCGTATTGCTTTCGCCTCGCTGCAAGCAAACCCCCAGCGGCGTATTGTTTTGCCTCCGTCGACTTCCAAGTGCCAGCGGCGTATTGTTTCGCCCCTCGGTCAAGGAAATCTCCAGCGGCGTATTGCTTCCGCCTCGGTGCAAGCAAACTCCCAGCGGCGTATTGCTTTGCCTCCGTCGACTTCCAAGTGCCAGCGGCGTATTGCTTCGCCCCTCGGTCAAGGAAATCTCCAGCGGCGTATTGCTTTCTCCTCGCTGCCAGCAAACTCGCAGCGGCGTATAGCTTCGCCCCTCGGTCAAGGAAATCTCCAGCGGCGTATTGCTTTCGCCTCGCTGCAAGCAAACTCTCAGCGGCGTATTGCTTTGCCTCCGTCGACTTCCAAGTGCCAGCGGCGTATTGCTTCGCCCCTCGGTCAAGGAAATCTCCAGCGGCGTATTACTTCGCCCCTCGGTCAAGGAAATCTCCAACGGCGTATTGCTTTCACCTCGCTGCAAGCAAACTCCCAGCGGCGTATAGCTTTGCCTCCGTCGACTTCCAAGTGCCAGCGGCGTATTGCTTCGCCCCTCGGTCAAGGTAATCTCCAGCGGCGTATAGCTTTCGCCTCGCTTCAAGCAAACTCCCAGCGGCGTATTGCTTTGCCTCCGTCGACTTCCAAGTGCCAGCGGCGTATTACTTCGCCCCTCGGTCAAGGAAATCTCCAACGGCGTATTGCTTTCACCTCGCTGCAAGCAAACTCCCAGCGGCGTATTGCTTCGCCTCTCGGTCAAGGAAATCTCCAGCGGCGTATAGCTTTCGCCTCGCTGCAAGCAAACTCCCAGCGGCGTATTGCTTTCGCTTCGCTGCCAGCAAACTCCCAGCGGGGTATTGTTTTGCCTCCGTCGACTTCCAAGTGCCAGCGGCGTATTACTTCGCCCCTCCGTCAAGGAAATCTGCAGCGGCGTATTGCTTTCACCTCGCTGCAAGCAAACTCCCAGCGGCGTATTGTTTTGCCTCCGTCGACTTCCAAGTGCCAGCGGCGTATTACTTCGCCCCTCGGTCAAGGAAATCTCCAGCGGCGTATTGCTTTCGCCTCGCTGCAAGCAAATTCCCAGCGGCGTATTGCTTTGCCTCCCTCGACTTCCAAGTGCCAGCGGCGTATTGCTTCGCCCCTCGGTCAAGGAAATCTCCAGCGGCGTATTGCTTTTGCCTCGCTGCAAGCAAACTCTCAACGGCGTATTGCTTTGCCTCCGTCGACTTCCAAGTGACAGCGGCGTATTGCTTCGCCCCTCGGTCAAGGAAATCTCCAGCGGCGTATTGCTTTCGCCTCGCTGCAAGCAAACTCCCAGCGGCGTATTGCTTTGCCTCCCTCGAATTCCAAGTGCCAGTGGCGTATTGCTTCGCCTCTCGGTCAAGGAAATCTCCAGCGGCGTATAGCTTTTGCCTCGCTGCAAGCAAACTCCCAGCGGCGTATTGCTTTGCCTCCATCGACTTCCAAGTGCCAGCGGCGTATTGCTTCGCCCCTCGGTCAAGGAAATCTCCAGCGGCGTATTGCTTTCACCTCGCTGCCAGCAAACTCCCAGCGGCGTATTGCTTCGCCTCTCGGTCAAGGAAATCTCCAGCGGCGTATTGCTTTCGCCTCGCTGCAAGCAAACCCCCAGCGGCGTATTGTTTTGCCTCCGTCGACTTCCAAGTGCCAGCGGCGTATTGTTTCGCCCCTCGGTCAAGGAAATCTCCAGCGGCGTATTGCTTCCGCCTCGGTGCAAGCAAACTCCCAGCGGCGTATTGCTTTGCCTCCGTCGACTTCCAAGTGCCAGCGGCGTATTGCTTCGCCCCTCGGTCAAGGAAATCTCCAGCGGCGTATTGCTTTCTCCTCGCTGCCAGCAAACTCGCAGCGGCGTATAGCTTCGCCCCTCGGTCAAGGAAATCTCCAGCGGCGTATTGCTTTCGCCTCGCTGCAAGCAAACTCTCAGCGGCGTATTGCTTTGCCTCCGTCGACTTCCAAGTGCCAGCGGCGTATTGCTTCGCCCCTCGGTCAAGGAAATCTCCAGCGGCGTATTACTTCGCCCCTCGGTCAAGGAAATCTCCAACGGCGTATTGCTTTCACCTCGCTGCAAGCAAACTCCCAGCGGCGTATAGCTTTGCCTCCGTCGACTTCCAAGTGCCAGCGGCGTATTGCTTCGCCCTTCGGTCAAGGTAATCTCCAGCGGCGTATAGCTTTCGCCTCGCTTCAAGCAAACTCCCAGCGGCGTATTGCTTTGCCTCCGTCGACTTCCAAGTGCCAGCGGCGTATTACTTCGCCCCTCGGTCAAGGAAATCTCCAACGGCGTATTGCTTTCACCTCGCTGCAAGCAAACTCCCAGCGGCGTATTGCTTCGCCTCTCGGTCAAGGAAATCTCCAGCGGCGTATAGCTTTCGCCTCGCTGCAAGCAAACTCCCAGCGGCGTATTGCTTTCACCTCGCTGCAAGCAAACTCCCAGCGGCGTATTGCTTTGCCTCCGTCGACTTCCAAGTGCCAGCGGCGTATTACTTCGCCCCTCGGTCAAGGAAATCTTCAGCGGTGTATTGCTTTCACCTCGCTGCAAGCAAACTCCCAGCGGCGTATTGCTTTGCCTCCGGCGACTTCCAAGTGCCAGCGGCGTATTGCTTACGCCTCGCTGCAAGCAAACTCCCAGCGGCGTATTGCTTCGCCCCTCGTTCAAGGAAACCTCCAACGGCGTATTGCTTTCGCTTCGCTGCCAGCAAACTCCCAGCGGCGTATTGCTTTGCCTCCGTCGACTTCCAAGTGCCAGCGGCGTATTGCTTCGCCTCTCGGTCAAGGAAATCTCCAGCGGCGTATTGCTTTCGCTTCGCTGCCAGCAAACTCCCAGCGGGGTATTGTTTTGCCTCCGTCGACTTCCAAGTGCCAGCGGCGTATTACTTCGCCCCTCGGTCAAGGAAATCTCCAGCGGCGTATTGCTTTCGCCTCGCTGCAAGCAAATTCCCAGCGGCGTATTGCTTTGCCTCCCTCGACTTCCAAGTGCCAGCGGCGTATTGCTTCGCCCCTCGGTCAAGGAAATCTCCAGCGGCGTATTGCTTTTGCCTCGCTGCAAGCAAACTCTCAACGGCGTATTGGTTTGCCTCCGTCGACTTCCAAGTGACAGCGGCGTATTGCTTCGCCCCTCGGTCAAGGAAATCTCCAGCGGCGTATTGCTTTCGCCTCGCTGCAAGCAAACTCCCAGCGGCGTATTGCTTCGCCCCTCGTTCAAGGAAACCTCCAACGGCGTATTGCTTTCGCTTCGCTGCCAGCAAACTCCCAGCGGCGTATTGCTTTGCCTCCGTCGACTTCCAAGTGCCAGCGGCGTATTGCTTCGCCTCTCGGTCAAGGAAATCTCCAGCGGCGTATTGCTTTCGCTTCGCTGCCAGCAAACTCCCAGCGGGGTATTGTTTTGCCTCCGTCGACTTCCAAGTGCCAGCGGCGTATTACTTCGCCCCTCCGTCAAGGAAATCTGCAGCGGCGTATTGCTTTCACCTCGCTGCAAGCAAACTCCCAGCGGCGTATTGTTTTGCCTCCGTCGACTTCCAAGTGCCAGCGGCGTATTACTTCGCCCCTCGGTCAAGGAAATCTCCAGCGGCGTATTGCTTTCGCCTCGCTGCAAGCAAATTCCCAGCGGCGTATTGCTTTGCCTCCCTCGACTTCCAAGTGCCAGCGGCGTATTGCTTCGCCCCTCGGTCAAGGAAATCTCCAGCGGCGTATTGCTTTCGCCTCGCTGCAAGCAAACTCCCAGCGGCGTATTGCTTTGCCTCCCTCGAATTCCAAGTGCCAGCGGCGTATTGCTTCGCCTCTCGGTCAAGGAAATCTCCAGCGGCGTATTGCTTTCGCCTCGCTGCAAGCAAACTCTCAACGGCGTATTGCTTTGCCTCCGTCGACTTCCAAGTGCCAGCGGCGTATTGCTTCGCCCCTCGGTCAAGGAAATCTGCAGCGGCGTATTGCTTTCACCTCGCTGCAAGCAAACTCCCAGCGGCGTATTGTTTTGCCTCCGTCGACTTCCAAGTGCCAGCGGCGTATTACTTCGCCCCTCGGTCAAGGAAATCTCCAGCGGCGTATTGCTTTCGCCTCGCTGCAAGCAAATTCCCAGCGGCGTATTGCTTTGCCTCCCTCGACTTCCAAGTGCCAGCGGCGTATTGCTTCGCCCCTCGGTCAAGGAAATCTCCAGCGGCGTATTGCTTTCGCCTCGCTGCAAGCAAACTCCCAGCGGCGTATTGCTTTGCCTCCCTCGAATTCCAAGTGCCAGCGGCGTATTGCTTCGCCTCTCGGTCAAGGAAATCTCCAGCGGCGTATTGCTTTCGCCTTGCTGCAAGCAAACTCCCAGCGGCGTATTGCTTTGCCTCCGTCGACGTCCAAGTGCCAGCGGCGTATTGCTTCGCCCCTCGGTCAAGGAAATCTCCAGCGGCGTATTGCTTTCGCCTCGCTGCAAGCAAACACCCAGCGGCGTATTGCTTTGCCTCCGTCGACGTCCAAGTGCCAGCGGCGTATTGCTTCGCCCCTCGGTCAAGGAAATCTCCAGCGGCGTATTGCTTTCGCCTCGCTGCAAGCAAACACCCAGCGGCGTATTGCTTTGCCTCCGTCGACTTCCAAGTGCCAGCGGCGTATTGCTTCGCCCCTCGGTCAAGGAAATCTCCAGCGGCGTATTGCTTTTGCCTCGCTGCAAGCAAACTCTCAACGGCGTATTGCTTTGCCTCCGTCGACTTCCAAGTGCCAGCGGCGTATTGCTTCGCCCCTCGGTCAAGGAAATCTGCAGCGGCGTATTGCTTTCACCTCGCTGCAAGCAAACTCCCAGCGGCGTATTGTTTTGCCTCCGTCGACTTCCAAGTGCCAGCGGCGTATTACTTCGCCCCTCGGTCAAGGAAATCTCCAGCGGCGTATTGCTTTCGCCTCGCTGCAAGCAAATTCCCAGCGGCGTATTGCTTTGCCTCCCTCGACTTCCAAGTGCCAGCGGCGTATTGCTTCGCCCCTCGGTCAAGGAAATCTCCAGCGGCGTATTGCTTTCGCCTCGCTGCAAGCAAACTCCCAGCGGCGTATTGCTTTGCCTCCCTCGAATTCCAAGTGCCAGCGGCGTATTGCTTCGCCTCTCGGTCAAGGAAATCTCCAGCGGCGTATTGCTTTCGCCTTGCTGCAAGCAAACTCCCAGCGGCGTATTGCTTTGCCTCCGTCGACGTCCAAGTGCCAGCGGCGTATTGCTTCGCCCCTCGGTCAAGGAAATCTCCAGCGGCGTATTGCTTTCGCCTCGCTGCAAGCAAACACCCAGCGGCGTATTGCTTTGCCTCCGTCGACGTCCAAGTGCCAGCGGCGTATTGCTTCG
The DNA here is from genome assembly GCA_951802745.1 of Nomada flava. Taxonomy (NCBI): domain Eukaryota; kingdom Metazoa; phylum Arthropoda; class Insecta; order Hymenoptera; family Apidae; genus Nomada; species Nomada flava. Next base: position 11,900,056 of record OX637901.1, on the reverse strand, counting down.
CCCCTCGGTCAAGGAAATCTCCAGCGGCGTATTGCTTTCGCCTCGCTGCAAGCAAACACCCAGCGGCGTATTGCTTTGCCTCCGTCGACTTCCAAGTGCCAGCGGCGTATTGCTTCGCCCCTCGGTCAAGGAAATCTCCAGCGGCGTATTGCTTTTGCCTCGCTGCAAGCAAACTCTCAACGGCGTATTGCTTTGCCTCCGTCGACTTCCAAGTGACAGCGGCGTATTGCTTCGCCCCTCGGTCAAGGAAATCTCCAGCGGCGTATTGCTTTCGCCTCGCTGCAAGCAAACTCCCAGCGGCGTATTGCTTCGCCCCTCGTTCAAGGAAACCTCCAACGGCGTATTGCTTTCGCTTCGCTGCCAGCAAACTCCCAGCGGCGTATTGCTTTGCCTCCGTCGACTTCCAAGTGCCAGCGGCGTATTGCTTCGCCTCTCGGTCAAGGAAATCTCCAGCGGCGTATTGCTTTCGCTTCGCTGCCAGCAAACTCCCAGCGGGGTATTGTTTTGCCTCCGTCGACTTCCAAGTGCCAGCGGCGTATTACTTCGCCCCTCCGTCAAGGAAATCTGCAGCGGCGTATTGCTTTCACCTCGCTGCAAGCAAACTCCCAGCGGCGTATTGTTTTGCCTCCGTCGACTTCCAAGTGCCAGCGGCGTATTACTTCGCCCCTCGGTCAAGGAAATCTCCAGCGGCGTATTGCTTTCGCCTCGCTGCAAGCAAATTCCCAGCGGCGTATTGCTTTGCCTCCCTCGACTTCCAAGTGCCAGCGGCGTATTGCTTCGCCCCTCGGTCAAGGAAATCTCCAGCGGCGTATTGCTTTCGCCTCGCTGCAAGCAAACTCCCAGCGGCGTATTGCTTTGCCTCCCTCGAATTCCAAGTGCCAGCGGCGTATTGCTTCGCCTCTCGGTCAAGGAAATCTCCAGCGGCGTATTGCTTTCGCCTCGCTGCAAGCAAACTCTCAACGGCGTATTGCTTTGCCTCCGTCGACTTCCAAGTGCCAGCGGCGTATTGCTTCGCCCCTCGGTCAAGGAAATCTCCAGCGGCGTATTGCTTTTGCCTCGCTGCAAGCAAACTCTCAACGGCGTATTGCTTTGCCTCCGTCGACTTCCAAGTGACAGCGGCGTATTGCTTCGCCCCTCGGTCAAGGAAATCTCCAGCGGCGTATTGCTTTCGCCTCGCTGCAAGCAAGCTCCCAGCGGCGTATTGCTTTGCCTCCCTCGAATTCCAAGTGCCAGCGGCGTATTGCTTCGCCTCTCGGTCAAGGAAATCTCCAGCGGCGTATTGCTTTCGCCTCGCTGCAAGCAAACTCTCGACGGCGTATTGCTTTGCCTCCGTCGACTTCCAAGTGCCAGCGGCGTATTGTTTCGCCCCTCGGTCAAGGAAATCTCCAGCGGCGTATTGCTTTCGCCTCGCTGCAAGCAAACTCCCAGCGGCGTATTGCTTCGCCCCTCGTTCAAGGAAACCTCCAACGGCGTATTGCTTTCGCTTCGCTGCCAGCAAACTCCCAGCGGCGTATTGCTTTGCCTCCGTCGACTTCCAAGTGCCAGCGGCGTATTGCTTCGCCTCTCGGTCAAGGAAATCTCCAGCGGCGTATTGCTTTCGCTTCGCTGCCAGCAAACTCCCAGCGGGGTATTGTTTTGCCTCCGTCGACTTCCAAGTGCCAGCGGCGTATTACTTCGCCCCTCCGTCAAGGAAATCTGCAGCGGCGTATTGCTTTCACCTCGCTGCAAGCAAACTCCCAGCGGCGTATTGTTTTGCCTCCGTCGACTTCCAAGTGCCAGCGGCGTATTACTTCGCCCCTCGGTCAAGGAAATCTCCAGCGGCGTATTGCTTTCGCCTCGCTGCAAGCAAATTCCCAGCGGCGTATTGCTTTGCCTCCCTCGACTTCCAAGTGCCAGCGGCGTATTGCTTCGCCCCTCGGTCAAGGAAATCTCCAGCGGCGTATTGCTTTTGCCTCGCTGCAAGCAAACTCTCAACGGCGTATTGCTTTGCCTCCGTCGACTTCCAAGTGACAGCGGCGTATTGCTTCGCCCCTCGGTCAAGGAAATCTCCAGCGGCGTATTGCTTTCGCCTCGCTGCAAGCAAACTCCCAGCGGCGTATTGCTTTGCCTCCCTCGAATTCCAAGTGCCAGCGGCGTATTGCTTCGCCTCTCGGTCAAGGAAATCTCCAGCGGCGTATTGCTTTCGCCTCGCTGCAAGCAAACTCTCAACGGCGTATTGCTTTGCCTCCGTCGACTTCCAAGTGCCAGCGGCGTATTGCTTCGCCCCTCGGTCAAGGAAATCTCCAGCGGCGTATTGCTTTTGCCTCGCTGCAAGCAAACTCTCAACGGCGTATTGCTTTGCCTCCGTCGACTTCCAAGTGACAGCGGCGTATTGCTTCGCCCCTCGGTCAAGGAAATCTCCAGCGGCGTATTGCTTTCGCCTCGCTGCAAGCAAGCTCCCAGCGGCGTATTGCTTTGCCTCCCTCGAATTCCAAGTGCCAGCGGCGTATTGCTTCGCCTCTCGGTCAAGGAAATCTCCAGCGGCGTATTGCTTTCGCCTCGCTGCAAGCAAACTCTCAACGGCGTATTGCTTTGCCTCCGTCGACTTCCAAGTGCCAGCGGCGTATTGCTTCGCCCCTCGGTCAAGGAAATCTCCAGCGGCGTATTGCTTTCGCCTCGCTGCAAGCAAACTCCCAGCGGCGTATTGCTTTGCCTCCGTCGACGTCCAAGTGCCAGCGGCGTATTGCTTCGCCCCTCGGTCAAGGAAATCTCCAGCGGCGTATTGCTTTCGCCTCGCTGCAAGCAAACACCCAGCGGCGTATTGCTTTGCCTCCGTCGACTTCCAAGTGCCAGCGGCGTATTGCTTCGCCCCTCGGTCAAGGAAATCTCCAGCGGCGTATTGCTTTTGCCTCGCTGCAAGCAAACTCTCAACGGCGTATTGCTTTGCCTCCGTCGACTTCCAAGTGACAGCGGCGTATTGCTTCGCCCCTCGGTCAAGGAAATCTCCAGCGGCGTATTGCTTTCGCCTCGCTGCAAGCAAACTCCCAGCGGCGTATTGCTTCGCCCCTCGTTCAAGGAAACCTCCAACGGCGTATTGCTTTCGCTTCGCTGCCAGCAAACTCCCAGCGGCGTATTGCTTTGCCTCCGTCGACTTCCAAGTGCCAGCGGCGTATTGCTTCGCCTCTCGGTCAAGGAAATCTCCAGCGGCGTATTGCTTTCGCTTCGCTGCCAGCAAACTCCCAGCGGGGTATTGTTTTGCCTCCGTCGACTTCCAAGTGCCAGCGGCGTATTACTTCGCCCCTCCGTCAAGGAAATCTGCAGCGGCGTATTGCTTTCACCTCGCTGCAAGCAAACTCCCAGCGGCGTATTGTTTTGCCTCCGTCGACTTCCAAGTGCCAGCGGCGTATTACTTCGCCCCTCGGTCAAGGAAATCTCCAGCGGCGTATTGCTTTCGCCTCGCTGCAAGCAAATTCCCAGCGGCGTATTGCTTTGCCTCCCTCGACTTCCAAGTGCCAGCGGCGTATTGCTTCGCCCCTCGGTCAAGGAAATCTCCAGCGGCGTATTGCTTTTGCCTCGCTGCAAGCAAACTCTCAACGGCGTATTGCTTTGCCTCCGTCGACTTCCAAGTGACAGCGGCGTATTGCTTCGCCCCTCGGTCAAGGAAATCTCCAGCGGCGTATTGCTTTCGCCTCGCTGCAAGCAAACTCCCAGCGGCGTATTGCTTTGCCTCCCTCGAATTCCAAGTGCCAGTGGCGTATTGCTTCGCCTCTCGGTCAAGGAAATCTCCAGCGGCGTATTGCTTTCGCCTCGCTGCAAGCAAACTCTCAACGGCGTATTGCTTTGCCTCCGTCGACTTCCAAGTGCCAGCGGCGTATTGCTTCGCCCCTCGGTCAAGGAAATCTCCAGCGGCGTATTGCTTTTGCCTCGCTGCAAGCAAACTCTCAACGGCGTATTGCTTTGCCTCCGTCGACTTCCAAGTGACAGCGGCGTATTGCTTCGCCCCTCGGTCAAGGAAATCTCCAGCGGCGTATTGCTTTCGCCTCGCTGCAAGCAAGCTCCCAGCGGCGTATTGCTTTGCCTCCCTCGAATTCCAAGTGCCAGCGGCGTATTGCTTCGCCTCTCGGTCAAGGAAATCTCCAGCGGCGTATTGCTTTCGCCTCGCTGCAAGCAAACTCTCAACGGCGTATTGCTTTGCCTCCGTCGACTTCCAAGTGCCAGCGGCGTATTGCTTCGCCCCTCGGTCAAGGAAATCTCCAGCGGCGTATTGCTTTCGCCTCGCTGCAAGCAAACTCCCAGCGGCGTATTGCTTCGCCCCTCGTTCAAGGAAACCTCCAACGGCGTATTGCTTTCGCCTCGCTGCAAGCAAACTCCCAGCGGCGTATTGCTTTGCCTCCGTCGACGTCCAAGTGCCAGCGGCGTATTGCTTCGCCCCTCGGTCAAGGAAATCTCCAGCGGCGTATTGCTTTCGCCTCGCTGCAAGCAAACACCCAGCGGCGTATTGCTTTGCCTCCGTCGACTTCCAAGTGCCAGCGGCGTATTGCTTCGCCCCTCCGTCAAGGAAATCTGCAGCGGCGTATTGCTTTCACCTCGCTGCAAGCAAACTCCCAGCGGCGTATTGTTTTGCCTCCGTCGACTTCCAAGTGCCAGCGGCGTATTACTTCGCCCCTCGGTCAAGGAAATCTCCAGCGGCGTATTGCTTTCGCCTCGCTGCAAGCAAATTCCCAGCGGCGTATTGCTTTGCCTCCCTCGACTTCCAAGTGCCAGCGGCGTATTGCTTCGCCCCTCGGTCAAGGAAATCTCCAGCGGCGTATTGCTTTTGCCTCGCTGCAAGCAAACTCTCAACGGCGTATTGCTTTGCCTCCGTCGACTTCCAAGTGACAGCGGCGTATTGCTTCGCCCCTCGGTCAAGGAAATCTCCAGCGGCGTATTGCTTTCGCCTCGCTGCAAGCAAACTCCCAGCGGCGTATTGCTTTGCCTCCCTCGAATTCAAAGTGCCAGCGGCGTATTGCTTCGCCTCTCGGTCAAGGAAATCTCCAGCGGCGTATTGCTTTCGCCTCGCTGCAAGCAAACTCTCAACGGCGTATTGCTTTGCCTCCGTCGACTTCCAAGTGCCAGCGGCGTATTGCTTCGCCCCTCGGTCAAGGAAATCTCCAGCGGCGTATTGCTTTCGCCTCGCTGCAAGCAAGCTCCCAGCGGCGTATAGCTTTGCCTCCCTCGAATTCCAAGTGCCAGCGGCGTATTGCTTCGCCTCTCGGTCAAGGAAATCTCCAGCGGCGTATTGCTTTCGCCTCGCTGCAAGCAAACTCTCAACGGCGTATTGCTTTGCCTCCGTCGACCTCCAAGTGCCAGCGGCGTATTGCTTCGCCCCTCGGTCAAGGAAATCTCCAGCGGCGTATTGCTTTCGCCTCGCTGCAAGCAAGCTCCCAGCGGCGTATAGCTTTGCCTCCCTCGAATTCCAAGTGCCAGCGGCGTATTGCTTCGCCTCTCGGTCAAGGAAATCTCCAGCGGCGTATTGCTTTCGCCTCGCTGCAAGCAAACTCTCAACGGCGTATTGCTTTGCCTCCGTCGACTTCCAAGTGCCAGCGGCGTATTGCTTCGCCCCTCGGTCAAGGAAATCTCCAGCGGCGTATTGCTTTCGCCTCGCTGCAAGCAAACTCCCAGCGGCGTATTGCTTTGCCTCCGTCGACGTCCAAGTGCCAGCGGCGTATTGCTTCGCCCCTCGGTCAAGGAAATCTCCAGCGGCGTATTGCTTTCGCCTCGCTGCAAGCAAACACCCAGCGGCGTATTGCTTTGCCTCCGTCGACTTCCAAGTGCCAGCGGCGTATTGCTTCGCCCCTCCGTCAAGGAAATCTGCAGCGGCGTATTGCTTTCACCTCGCTGCAAGCAAACTCCCAGCGGCGTATTGTTTTGCCTCCGTCGACTTCCAAGTGCCAGCGGCGTATTACTTCGCCCCTCGGTCAAGGAAATCTCCAGCGGCGTATTGCTTTCGCCTCGCTGCAAGCAAATTCCCAGCGGCGTATTGCTTTGCCTCCCTCGACTTCCAAGTGCCAGCGGCGTATTGCTTCGCCCCTCGGTCAAGGAAATCTCCAGCGGCGTATTGCTTTTGCCTCGCTGCAAGCAAACTCTCAACGGCGTATTGCTTTGCCTCCGTCGACTTCCAAGTGACAGCGGCGTATTGCTTCGCCCCTCGGTCAAGGAAATCTCCAGCGGCGTATTGCTTTCGCCTCGCTGCAAGCAAACTCCCAGCGGCGTATTGCTTTGCCTCCCTCGAATTCAAAGTGCCAGCGGCGTATTGCTTCGCCTCTCGGTCAAGGAAATCTCCAGCGGCGTATTGCTTTCGCCTCGCTGCAAGCAAACTCTCAACGGCGTATTGCTTTGCCTCCGTCGACTTCCAAGTGCCAGCGGCGTATTGCTTCGCCCCTCGGTCAAGGAAATCTCCAGCGGCGTATTGCTTTCGCCTCGCTGCAAGCAAGCTCCCAGCGGCGTATAGCTTTGCCTCCCTCGAATTCCAAGTGCCAGCGGCGTATTGCTTCGCCTCTCGGTCAAGGAAATCTCCAGCGGCGTATTGCTTTCGCCTCGCTGCAAGCAAACTCTCAACGGCGTATTGCTTTGCCTCCGTCGACCTCCAAGTGCCAGCGGCGTATTGCTTCGCCCCTCGGTCAAGGAAATCTCCAGCGGCGTATTGCTTTCGCCTCGCTGCAAGCAAGCTCCCAGCGGCGTATAGCTTTGCCTCCCTCGAATTCCAAGTGCCAGCGGCGTATTGCTTCGCCTCTCGGTCAAGGAAATCTCCAGCGGCGTATTGCTTTCGCCTCGCTGCAAGCAAACTCTCAACGGCGTATTGCTTTGCCTCCGTCGACTTCCAAGTGCCAGCGGCGTATTGCTTCGCCCCTCGGTCAAGGAAATCTCCAGCGGCGTATTGCTTTCGCCTCGCTGCAAGCAAACTCCCAGCGGCGTATTGCTTTGCCTCCGTCGACGTCCAAGTGCCAGCGGCGTATTGCTTCGCCCCTCGGTCAAGGAAATCTCCAGCGGCGTATTGCTTTCGCCTCGCTGCAAGCAAACACCAAGCGGCGTATTGCTTTGCCTCCGTCGACTTCCAAGTGCCAGCGGCGTATTGCTTCGCCCCTCGGTCAAGGAAATCTCCAGCGGCGTATTGCTTTTGCCTCGCTGCAAGCAAACTCTCAACGGCGTATTGCTTTGCCTCCGACGACTTCCAAGTGACAGCGGCGTATTGCTTCGCCCCTCGGTCAAGGAAATCTCCAGCGGCGTATTGCTTTCGCCTCGCTGCAAGCAAACTCCCAGCGGCGTATTGCTTCGCCCCTCGTTCAAGGAAACCTCCAACGGCGTATTGCTTTCGCTTCGCTGCCAGCAAACTCCCAGCGGCGTATTGCTTTGCCTCCGTCGACTTCCAAGTGCCAGCGGCGTATTGCTTCGCCTCTCGGTCAAGGAAATCTCCAGCGGCGTATTGCTTTCGCTTCGCTGCCAGCAAACTCCCAGCGGGGTATTGTTTTGCCTCCGTCGACTTCCAAGTGCCAGCGGCGTATTACTTCGCCCCTCCGTCAAGGAAATCTGCAGCGGCGTATTGCTTTCACCTCGCTGCAAGCAAACTCCCAGCGGCGTATTGTTTTGCCTCCGTCGACGTCCAAGTGCCAGCGGCGTATTGCTTCGCCCCTCGGTCAAGGAAATCTCCAGCGGCGTATTGCTTTCGCCTCGCTGCAAGCAAACACCCAGCGGCGTATTGCTTTGCCTCCGTCGACTTCCAAGTGCCAGCGGCGTATTGCTTCGCCCCTCGGTCAAGGAAATCTCCAGCGGCGTATTGCTTTTGCCTCGCTGCAAGCAAACTCTCAACGGCGTATTGCTTTGCCTCCGTCGACTTCCAAGTGACAGCGGCGTATTGCTTCGCCCCTCGGTCAAGGAAATCTCCAGCGGCGTATTGCTTTCGCCTCGCTGCAAGCAAGCTCCCAGCGGCGTATTGCTTTGCCTCCCTCGAATTCCAAGTGCCAGCGGCGTATTGCTTCGCCTCTCGGTCAAGGAAATCTCCAGCGGCGTATTGCTTTCGCCTCGCTGCAAGCAAACTCTCAACGGCGTATTGCTTTGCCTCCGTCGACTTCCAAGTGCCAGCGGCGTATTGCTTCGCCCCTCGGTCAAGGAAATCTCCAGCGGCGTATTACTTCGCCCCTCGGTCAAGGAAATCTTCAGCGGCGTATTGCTTTCACCTCGCTGCAAGCAAACTCCCAGCGGCTTATTGCTTCGCCTCTCGGTCAAGGAAATCTCCAGCGGCGTATTGCTTTCGCCTCGCTGCAAGCAAACTCCCAGCGGCGTATTGCTTCGCCCCTCGTTCAAGGAAACCTCCAACGGCGTATTGCTTTCGCTTCGCTGCCAGCAAACTCCCAGCGGCGTATTGCTTTGCCTCCGTCGACTTCCAAGTGCCAGCGGCGTATTGCTTCGCCTCTCGGTCAAGGAAATCTCCAGCGGCGTATTGTTTTCGCTTCGCTGCCAGCAAACTCCCAGCGGGGTATTGTTTTGCCTCCGTCGACTTCCAAGTGCCAGCGGCGTATTACTTCGCCCCTCCGTCAAGGAAATCTGCAGCGGCGTATTGCTTTCACCTCGCTGCAAGCAAACTCACAACGGCGTATTGCTTTGCCTCCGTCGACTTCCAAGTGCCAGCGGCGTATTGCTTCGCCCCTCGGTCAAGGAAATCTCCAGCGGCGTATTGCTTTTGCCTCGCTGCAAGCAAACTCTCAACGGCGTATTGCTTTGCCTCCGTCGACTTCCAAGTGACAGCGGCGTATTGCTTCGCCCCTCGGTCAAGGAAATCTCCAGCGGCGTATTGCTTTCGCCTCGCTGCAAGCAAACTCCCAGCGGCGTATTGCTTTGCCTCCCTCGAATTCCAAGTGCCAGCGGCGTATTGCTTCGCCTCTCGGTCAAGGAAATCTCCAGCGGCGTATAGCTTTCGCCTCGCTGCAAGCAAACTCTCAACGGCGTATTGCTTTGCCTCCGTCGACTTCCAAGTGCCAGCGGCGTATTGCTTCGCCCCTCGGTCAAGGAAATCTCCAGCGGCGTATTGCTTTTGCCTCGCTGCAAGCAAACTCTCAACGGCGTATTGCTTTGCCTCCGTCGACTTCCAAGTGACAGCGGCGTATTGCTTCGCCCCTCGGTCAAGGAAATCTCCAGCGGCGTATTGCTTTCGCCTCGCTGCAAGCAAGCTCCCAGCGGCGTATTGCTTTGCCTCCCTCGAATTCCAAGTGCCAGCGGCGTATTGCTTCGCCTCTCGGTCAAGGAAATCTCCAGCGGCGTATTGCTTTCGCCTCGCTGCAAGCAAACTCTCAACGGCGTATTGCTTTGCCTCCGTCGACTTCCAAGTGCCAGCGGCGTATTGCTACGCCCCACGGTCAAGGAAATCTCCAGCGGCGTATTGCTTTCGCCTCGCTGCAAGCAAACTCCCAGCGGCGTATTGCTTTGCCTCCGTCGACGTCCAAGTGCCAGCGGCGTATTGCTTCGCCCCTCGGTCAAGGAAATCTCCAGCGGCGTATTGCTTTCGCCTCGCTGCAAGCAAACTCCCAGCGGCGTATTGCTTTGCCTCCGTCGACTTCCAAGTGCCAGCGGCGTATTGCTTCGCCCCTCGGTCAAGGAAATCTCCAGCGGTGTATTACTTCGCCCCTCGGTCAAGGAAATCTTCAGCGGCGTATTGCTTTCACCTCGCTGCAAGCAAACTCCCAGCGGCTTATTGCTTCGCCTCTCGGTCAAGGAAATCTCCAGCGGCGTATTGCATTCGCTTCGCTGCCAGCAAACTCCCAGTGGGGTATTGTTTTGCCTCCGTCGACTTCCAAGTGCCAGCGGCGTATTACTTCGCCCCTCGGTCAAGGAAATCTGCAGCGGCGTATTGCTTTCACCTCGCTGCAAGCAAACTCCCAGCGGCGTATTGCTTCGCCTCTCGGTCAAGGAAATCTCCAGCGGCGTATAGCTTTTGCCTCGCTGCAAGCAAACTCCCAGCGGCGTATTGCTTTGCCTCCATCGACTTCCAAGTGCCAGCGGCGTATTGCTTCGCCCCTCGGTCAAGGAAATCTCCAGCGGCGTATTGCTTTCACCTCGCTGCCAGCAAACTCCCAGCGGCGTATTGCTTCGCCTCTCGGTCAAGGAAATCTCCAGCGGCGTATTGCTTTCGCCTCGCTGCAAGCAAACTCCCAGCGGCGTATTGCTTCGCCCCTCGTTCAAGGAAACCTCCAACGGCGTATTGCTTTCGCTTCGCTGCCAGCAAACTCCCAGCGGCGTATTGCTTTGCCTCCGTCGACTTCCAAGTGCCAGCGGCGTATTGCTTCGCCTCTCGGTCAAGGAAATCTCCAGCGGCGTATTACTTCGCCACTCGGTCAAGGAAATCTTCAGCGGCGTATTGCTTTCACCTCGCTGCAAGCAAACTCCCAGCGGCTTATTGCTTCGCCTCTCGGTCAAGGAAATCTCCAGCGGCGTATTGCTTTCGCCTCGCTGCAAGCAAACTCCCAGCGGCGTATTGCTTCGCCCCTCGTTCAAGGAAACCTCCAACGGCGTATTGCTTTCGCTTCGCTGCCAGCAAACTCCCAGCGGCGTATTGCTTTGCCTCCGTCGACTTCCAAGTGCCAGCGGCGTATTGCTTCGCCTCTCGGTCATGGAAATCTCCAGCGGCGTATTGTTTTCGCTTCGCTGCCAGCAAACTCCCAGCGGGGTATTGTTTTGCCTCCGTCGACTTCCAAGTGCCAGCGGCGTATTACTTCGCCCCTCCGTCAAGGAAATCTGCAGCGGCGTATTGCTTTCACCTCGCTGCAAGCAAACTCTCAACGGCGTATTGCTTTGCCTCCGTCGACTTCCAAGTGCCAGCGGCGTAATGCTTCGCCCCTCGGTCAAGGAAATCTCCAGCGGCGTATTGCTTTTGCCTCGCTGCAAGCAAACTCTCAACGGCGTATTGCTTTGCCTCCGTCGACTTCCAAGTGACAGCGGCGTATTGCTTCGCCCCTCGGTCAAGGAAATCTCCAGCGGCGTATTGCTTTCGCCTCGCTGCAAGCAAGCTCCCAGCGGCGTATTGCTTTGCCTCCCTCGAATTCCAAGTGCCAGCGGCGTATTGCTTCGCCTCTCGGTCAAGGAAATCTCCAGCGGCGTATTGCTTTCGCCTCGCTGCAAGCAAACTCTCAACGGCGTATTGCTTTGCCTCCGTCGACTTCCAAGTGCCAGCGGCGTATTGCTTCGCCCCTCGGTCAAGGAAATCTCCAGCGGCGTATTGCTTTCGCCTCGCTGCAAGCAAACTCCCAGCGGCGTATTGCTTTGCCTCCGTCGACGTCCAAGTGCCAGCGGCGTATTGCTTCGCCCCTCGGTCAAGGAAATCTCCAGCGGCGTATTGCCTTCGCCTCGCTGCAAGCAAACTCCCAGCGGCGTATTGCTTTGCCTCCGTCGACTTCCAAGTGCCAGCGGCGTATTGCTTCGCCCCTCGGTCAAGGAAATCTCCAGCGGCGTATTACTTCGCCCCTCGGTCAAGGAAATCTTCAGCGGCGTATTGCTTTCACCTCGCTGCAAGCAAACTCCCAGCGGCTTATTGCTTCGCCCCTCGGTCAAGGAAATCTCCAGCGGCGTATTGCATTCGCTTCGCTGCCAGCAAACTCCCAGCCGGGTTATTGTTTTGCCTCCTTCGACTTCCAAGTGCCAGCGGCGTATTACTTCGCCCCTCGGTCAAGGAAATCTGCAGCGGCGTATTGCTTTCACCTCGCTGCAAGCAAACTCCCAGCGGCGTATTGCTTCGCCTCTCGGTCAAGGAAATCTCCAGCGGCGTATTGCTTTCGCCTCGCTGCAAGCAAACTCCCAGCGGCGAATTGTTTTGCCTCCGTCGACTTCCAAGTGCCAGCGGCGTATTGTTTCGCCCCTCGGTCAAGGTAATCTCCAGCGGCGTATAGCTTTCGCCTCGCTTCTAGCAAACTCCCAGCGGCGTATTGCTTTGCCTCCGTCGACTTCCAAGTGCCAGCGGCGTATTACTTCGCCCCTCGGTCAAGGAAATCTCCAACGGCGTATTGCTTTCACCTCGCTGCAAGCAAACTCCCAGCGGCGTATTGCTTCGCCTCTCGGTCAAGGAAATCTCCAGCGGCGTATAGCTTTCGCCTCGCTGCAAGCAAACTCCCAGCGGCGTATTGCTTTCACCTCGCTGCAAGCAAACTCCCAGCGGCGTATTGTTTTGCCTCCGTCGACTTCCAAGTGCCAGCGGCGTATTACTTCGCCCCTCGGTCAAGGAAATCTTCAGCGGTGTATTGCTTTCACCTCGCTGCAAGCAAACTCCCAGCGGCGTATTGCTTTGCCTCCGGCGACTTCCAAGTGCCAGCGGCGTATTGCTTACGCCTCGCTGCAAGCAAACTCCCAGCGGCGTATTGCTTCGCCCCTCGTTCAAGGAAACCTCCAACGGCGTATTGCTTTCGCTTCGCTGCCAGCAAACTCCCAGCGGCGTATTGCTTTGCCTCCGTCGACTTCCAAGTGCCAGCGGCGTATTGCTTCGCCTCTCGGTCAAGGAAATCTCCAGCGGCGTATTGCTTTCGCTTCGCTGCCAGCAAACTCCCAGCGGGGTATTGTTTTGCCTCCGTCGACTTCCAAGTGCCAGCGGCGTATTACTTCGCCCCTCCGTCAAGGAAATCTGCAGCGGCGTATTGCTTTCACCTCGCTGCAAGCAAATTCCCAGCGGCGTATTGCTTTGCCTCCCTCGACTTCCAAGTGCCAGCGGCGTATTGCTTCGCCCCTCGGTCAAGGAAATCTCCAGCGGCGTATTGCTTTTGCCTCGCTGCAAGCAAACTCTCAACGGCGTATTGCTTTGCCTCCGTCGACTTCCAAGTGACAGCGGCGTATTGCTTCGCCCATCGGTCAAGGAAATCTCCAGCGGCGTATTCCTTTCGCCTCGCTGCAAGCAAACTCCCAGCGGCGTATTGCTTTGCCTCCCTCGAATTCCAAGTGCCAGCGGCGTATTGCTTCGCCCCTCGGTCAAGGAAATCTCCAGCGGCGTATTGCTTTCACCTCGCTGCCAGCAAACTCCCAGCGGCGTATAGCTTCGCCCCTCGGTCAAGGAAATCTCCAGCGGCGTATTGCTTTCGCCTCGCTGCAAGCAAACTCCCAGCGGCGTATTGCTTTGCCTCCGTCGACTTCCAAGTGCCAGCGGCGTATTGCTTCGCCCCTCGGTCAAGGAAATCTCCAGCGGCGTATTACTTCGCCCCTCGGTCAAGGAAATCTCCAACGGCGTATTGCTTTCACCTCGCTGCAAGCAAACTCCCAGCGGCGTATTGCTTTGCCTCCGTCGACTTCCAAGTGCCAGCGGCGTATTACTTCGCCCCTCGGTCAAGGAAATCTCCAACGGCGTATTGCTTTCACCTCGCTGCAAGCAAACTCCCAGCGGCTTATTGCTTCGCCTCTCGGTCAAGGAAATCTCCAGCGGCGTATTGCATTCGCTTCGCTGCCAGCAAACTCCCAGCGGGGTATTGTTTTGCCTCCGTCGACTTCCAAGTGCCAGCGGCGTATTGCTTCGCCCCTCGGTCAAGGAAATCTCCAGCGGCGTATTGCTTTCACCTCGCTGCCAGCAAACTCCCAGCGGCGTATTGCTTCGCCTCTCGGTCAAGGAAATCTCCAGCGGCGTATTGCTTTCGCCTCGCTGCAAGCAAACCCCCAGCGGCGTATTGTTTTGCCTCCGTCGACTTCCAAGTGCCAGCGGCGTATTGTTTCGCCCCTCGGTCAAGGAAATCTCCAGCGGCGTATTGCTTCCGACTCGGTGCAAGCAAACTCCCAGCGGCGTATTGCTTTGCCTCCGTCGACTTCCAAGTGCCAGCGGCGTATTGCTTCGCCCCTCGGTCAAGGAAATCTCCAGCGGCGTATTGCTTTCTCCTCGCTGCCAGCAAACTCCCAGCGGCGTATAGCTTCGCCCCTCGGTCAAGGAAATCTCCAGCGGCGTATTGCTTTCGCCTCGCTGCAAGCAAACTCTCAGCGGCGTATTGCTTTGCCTCCGTCGACTTCCAAGTGCCAGCGGCGTATTGTTTCGCCCCTCGGTCAAGGAAATCTCCAGCGGCGTATTGCTTTCTCCTCGCTGCCAGCAAACTCCCAGCGGCGTATAGCTTCGCCCCTCGGTCAAGGTAATCTCCAGCGGCGTATAGCTTTCGCCTCGCTTCAAGCAAACTCCCAGCGGCGTATTGCTTTGCCTCCGTCGACTTCCAAGTGCCAGCGGCGTATTACTTCGCCCCTCGGTCAAGGAAATCTCCAACGGCGTATTGCTTTCACCTCGCTGCAAACAAACTCCCAGCGGCGTATTGCTTCGCCTCTCGGTCAAGGAAATCTCCAGCGGCGTATAGCTTTCGCCTCGCTGCAAGCAAACTCCCAGCGGCGTATTGCTTTCACCTCGCTGCAAGCAAACTCCCAGCGGCGTATTGCTTTGCCTCCGTCGACTTCCAAGTGCCAGCGGCGTATTACTTCGCCCCTCGGTCAAGGAAATCTTCAGCGGTGTATTGCTTTCACCTCGCTGCAAGCAAACTCCCAGCGGCGTATTGCTTTGCCTCCGGCGACTTCCAAGTGCCAGCGGCGTATTGCTTACGCCTCGCTGCAAGCATACTCCCAGCGGCGTATTGCTTCGCCCCTAGTTCAAGGAAACCTCCAACGGCGTATTGCTTTCGCTTCGCTGCCAGCAAACTCCCAGCGGCGTATTGCTTTGCCTCCGTCGACTTCCAAGTGCCAGCGGCGTATTGCTTCGCCTCTCGGTCAAGGAAATCTCCAGCGGCGTATTGCTTTCGCTTCGCTGCCAGCAAACTCCCAGCGGGGTATTGTTTTGCCTCCGTCGACTTCCAAGTGCCAGCGGCGTATTACTTCGCCCCTCCGTCAAGGAAATCTGCAGCGGCGTATTGCTTTCACCTCGCTGCAAGCAAACTCCCAGCGGCGTATTGTTTTGCCTCCGTCGACTTCCAAGTGCCAGCGGCGTATTGTTTTGCCTCCGTCGACTTCCAAGTGCCAGCGGCGTATTACTTCGCCCCTCGGTCAAGGAAATCTCCAGCGGCGTATTGCTTTCGCCTCGCTGCAAGCAAATTCCCAGCGGCGTATTGCTTTGCCTCCCTCGACTTCCAAGTGCCAGCGGCGTATTGCTTCGCCCCTCGGTCAAGGAAATCTCCAGCGGCGTATTGCTTTCGCCTCGCTGCAAGCAAACTCCCAGCGGCGTATTGCTTTGCCTCCGTCGACTTCCAAGTGCCAGCGGCGTATTGTTTCGCCCCTCGGTCAAGGAAATCTCCAGCGGCGTATTGCTTTTGCCTCGCTGCAAGCAAACTCTCAACGGCGTATTGCTTTGCCTCCGTCGACTTCCAAGTGACAGCGGCGTATTGCTTCGCCCCTCGGTCAAGGAAATCTCCAGCGGCGTATTGCTTTCGCCTCGCTGCAAGCAAGCTCCCAGCGGCGTATTGCTTTGCCTCCCTCGAATTCCAAGTGCCAGCGGCGTATTGCTTCGCCTCTCGGTCAAGGAAATCTCCAGCGGCGTATTGCTTTCGCCTCGCTGCAAGCAAACTCTCGACGGCGTATTGCTTTGCCTCCGTCGACTTCCAAGTGCCAGCGGCGTATTGCTTCGCCCCTCGGTCAAGGAAATCTCCAGCGGCGTATTGCTTTCGCCTCGCTGCAAGCAAACTCCCAGCGGCGTATTGCTTTGCCTCCGTCGACGTCCAAGTGCCAGCGGCGTATTGCTTCGCCCCTCGGTCAAGGAAATCTCCAGCGGCGTATTGCTTTCGCCTCGCTGCAAGCAAACACCCAGCGGCGTATTGCTTTGCCTCCGTCGACTTCCAAGTGCCAGCGGCGTATTGCTTCGCCCCTCGGTCAAGGAAATCTCCAGCGGCGTATTGCTTTTGCCTCGCTGCAAGCAAACTCTCAACGGCGTATTGCTTTGCCTCCGTCGACTTCCAAGTGACAGCGGCGTATTGCTTCGCCCCTCGGTCAAGGAAATCTCCAGCGGCGTATTGCTTTCGCCTCGCTGCAAGCAAACTCCCAGCGGCGTATTGCTTCGCCCCTCGTTCAAGGAAACCTCCAACGGCGTATTGCTTTCGCTTCGCTGCCAGCAAACTCCCAGCGGCGTATTGCTTTGCCTCCGTCGACTTCCAAGTGCCAGCGGCGTATTGCTTCGCCTCTCGGTCAAGGAAATCTCCAGCGGCGTATTGCTTTCGCTTCGCTGCCAGCAAACTCCCAGCGGGGTATTGTTTTGCCTCCGTCGACTTCCAAGTGCCAGCGGCGTATTACTTCGCCCCTCCGTCAAGGAAATCTGCAGCGGCGTATTGCTTTCACCTCGCTGCAAGCAAACTCCCAGCGGCGTATTGTTTTGCCTCCGTCGACTTCCAAGTGCCAGCGGCGTATTACTTCGCCCCTCGGTCAAGGAAATCTCCAGCGGCGTATTGCTTTCGCCTCGCTGCAAGCAAATTCCCAGCGGCGTATTGCTTTGCCTCCCTCGACTTCCAAGTGCCAGCGGCGTATTGCTTCGCCCCTCGGTCAAGGAAATCTCCAGCGGCGTATTGCTTTCGCCTCGCTGCAAGCAAACTCCCAGCGGCGTATTGCTTTGCCTCCCTCGAATTCCAAGTGCCAGCGGCGTATTGCTTCGCCTCTCGGTCAAGGAAATCTCCAGCGGCGTATTGCTTTCGCCTCGCTGCAAGCAAACTCTCGACGGCGTATTGCTTTGCCTCCGTCGACTTCCAAGTGCCAGCGGCGTATTGCTTCGCCCCTCGGTCAAGGAAATCTCCAGCGGCGTATTGCTTTCGCCTCGCTGCAAGCAAACTCCCAGCGGCGTATTGCTTCGCCCCTCGTTCAAGGAAACCTCCAACGGCGTATTGCTTTCGCTTCGCTGCCAGCAAACTCCCAGCGGCGTATTGCTTTGCCTCCGTCGACTTCCAAGTGCCAGCGGCGTATTGCTTCGCCTCTCGGTCAAGGAAATCTCCAGCGGCGTATTGCTTTCGCTTCGCTGCCAGCAAACTCCCAGCGGGGTATTGTTTTGCCTCCGTCGACTTCCAAGTGCCAGCGGCGTATTACTTCGCCCCTCCGTCAAGGAAATCTGCAGCGGCGTATTGCTTTCACCTCGCTGCAAGCAAACTCCCAGCGGCGTATTGTTTTGCCTCCGTCGACTTCCAAGTGCCAGCGGCGTATTACTTCGCCCCTCGGTCACGGAAATCTCCAGCGGCGTATTGCTTTCGCCTCGCTGCAAGCAAATTCCCAGCGGCGTATTGCTTTGCCTCCCTCGACTTCCAAGTGCCAGCGGCGTATTGCTTCGCCCCTCGGTCAAGGAAATCTCCAGCGGCGTATTGCTTTTGCCTCGCTGCAAGCAAACTCTCAACGGCGTATTGCTTTGCCTCCGTCGACTTCCAAGTGACAGCGGCGTATTGCTTCGCCCCTCGGTCAAGGAAATCTCCAGCGGCGTATTGCTTTCGCCTCGCTGCAAGCAAACTCCCAGCGGCGTATTGCTTTGCCTCCCTCGAATTCCAAGTGCCAGCGGCGTATTGCTTCGCCTCTCGGTCAAGGAAATCTCCAGCGGCGTATTGCTTTCGCCTCGCTGCAAGCAAACTCTCAACGGCGTATTGCTTTGCCTCCGTCGACTTCCAAGTGCCAGCGGCGTATTGCTTCGCCCCTCGGTCAAGGAAATCTCCAGCGGCGTATTGCTTTTGCCTCGCTGCAAGCAAACTCTCAACGGCGTATTGCTTTGCCTCCGTCGACTTCCAAGTGACAGCGGCGTATTGCTTCGCCCCTCGGTCAAGGAAATCTCCAGCGGCGTATTGCTTTCGCCTCGCTGCAAGCAAGCTCCCAGCGGCGTATTGCTTTGCCTCCCTCGAATTCCAAGTGCCAGCGGCGTATTGTTTCGCCTCTCGGTCAAGGAAATCTCCAGCGGCGTATTGCTTTCGCCTCGCTGCAAGCAAACTCTCAACGGCGTATTGCTTTGCCTCCGTCGACTTCCAAGTGCCAGCGGCGTATTGCTTCGCCCCTCGGTCAAGGAAATCTCCAGCGGCGTATTGCTTTCGCCTCGCTGCAAGCAAACTCCCAGCGGCGTATTGCTTTGCCTCCGTCGACGTCCAAGTGCCAGCGGCGTATTGCTTCGCCCCTCGGTCAAGGAAATCTCCAGCGGCGTATTGCTTTCGCCTCGCTGCAAGCAAACACCCAGCGGCGTATTGCTTTGCCTCCGTCGACTTCCAAGTGCCAGCGGCGTATTGCTTCGCCCCTCGGTCAAGGAAATCTCCAGCGGCGTATTGCTTTTGCCTCGCTGCAAGCAAACTCTCAACGGCGTATTGCTTTGCCTCCGTCGACTTCCAAGTGACAGCGGCGTATTGCTTCGCCCCTCGGTCAAGGAAATCTCCAGCGGCGTATTGCTTTCGCCTCGCTGCAAGCAAACTCCCAGCGGCGTATTGCTTTGCCTCCCTCGAATTCCAAGTGCCAGTGGCGTATTGCTTCGCCTCTCGGTCAAGGAAATCTCCAGCGGCGTATTGCTTTCGCCTCGCTGCAAGCAAACTCTCAACGGCGTATTGCTTTGCCTCCGTCGACTTCCAAGTGCCAGCGGCGTATTGCTTCGCCCCTCGGTCAAGGAAATCTCCAGCGGCGTATTGCTTTTGCCTCGCTGCAAGCAAACTCTCAACGGCGTATTGCTTTGCCTCCGTCGACTTCCAAGTGACAGCGGCGTATTGCTTCGCCCCTCGGTCAAGGAAATCTCCAGCGGCGTATTGCTTTCGCCTCGCTGCAAGCAAGCTCCCAGCGGCGTATTGCTTTGCCTCCCTCGAATTCCAAGTGCCAGCGGCGTATTGCTTCGCCTCTCGGTCAAGGAAATCTCCAGCGGCGTATTGCTTTCGCCTCGCTGCAAGCAAACTCTCAACGGCGTATTGCTTTGCCTCCGTCGACTTCCAAGTGCCAGCGGCGTATTGCTTCGCCCCTCGGTCAAGGAAATCTCCAGCGGCGTATTGCTTTCGCCTCGCTGCAAGCAAACTCCCAGCGGCGTATTGTTTTGTCTCCGTCGACTTCCAAGTGCCAGCGGCGTATTGCTTCGCCCCTCGGTCAAGGAAATCTCCAGCGGCGTATTGCTTTTGCCTCGCTGCAAGCAAACTCTCAACGGCGTATTGCTTTGCCTCCGTCGACTTCCAAGTGACAGCGGCGTATTGCTTCGCCCCTCGGTCAAGGAAATCTCCAGCGGCGTATTGCTTTCGCCTCGCTGCAAGCAAACTCTCAACGGCGTATTGCTTTGCCTCCGTCGACTTCCAAGTGACAGCGGCGTATTGCTTCGCCCCTCGGTCAAGGAAATCTCCAGCGGCGTATTGCTTTCGCCTCGCTGCAAGCAAACTCCCAGCGGCGTATTGCTTCGCCCCTCGTTCAAGGAAACCTCCAACGGCGTATTGCTTTCGCCTCGCTGCAAGCAAACTCCCAGCGGCGTATTGCTTTGCCTCCGTCGACGTCCAAGTGCCAGCGGCGTATTGCTTCGCCCCTCGGTCAAGGAAATCTCCAGCGGCGTATTGCTTTCGCCTCGCTGCAAGCAAACTCTCAACGGCGTATTGCTTTGCCTCCCTCGACTTCCAAGTGACAGCGGCGTATTGCTTCGCCCCTCGGTCAAGGAAATCTCCAGCGGCGTATTGCTTTCGCCTCGCTGCAAGCAAACTCCCAGCGGCGTATTGCTTTGCCTCCCTCGAATTCAAAGTGCCAGCGGCGTATTGCTTCGCCTCTCGGTCAAGGAAATCTCCAGCGGCGTATTGCTTTCGCCTCGCTGCAAGCAAACTCTCAACGGCGTATTGCTTTGCCTCCGTCGACTTCCAAGTGCCAGCGGCGTATTGCTTCGCCCCTCGGTCAAGGAAATCTCCAGCGGCGTATTGCTTTCGCCTCGCTGCAAGCAAGCTCCCAGCGGCGTATAGCTTTGCCTCCCTCGAATTCCAAGTGCCAGCGGCGTATTGCTTCGCCTCTCGGTCAAGGAAATCTCCAGCGGCGTAATGCTTTCGCCTCGCTGCAAGCAAACTCTCAACGGCGTATTGCTTTGCCTCCGTCGACCTCCAAGTGCCAGCGGCGTATTGCTTCGCCCCTCGGTCAAGGAAATCTCCAGCGGCGTATTGCTTTCGCCTCGCTGCAAGCAAGCTCCCAGCGGCGTATAGCTTTGCCTCCCTCGAATTCCAAGTGCCAGCGGCGTATTGCTTCGCCTCTCGGTCAAGGAAATCTCCAGCGGCGTATTGCTTTCGCCTCGCTGCAAGCAAACTCTCAACGGCGTATTGCTTTGCCTCCGTCGACTTCCAAGTGCCAGCGGCGTATTGCTTCGCCCCTCGGTCAAGGAAATCTCCAGCGGCGTATTGCTTTCGCCTCGCTGCAAGCAAACTCCCAGCGGCGTATTGCTTTGCCTCCGTCGACGTCCAAGTGCCAGCGGCGTATTGCTTCGCCCCTCGGTCAAGGAAATCTCCAGCGGCGTATTGCTTTCGCCTCGCTGCAAGCAAACACCAAGCGGCGTATTGCTTTGCCTCCGTCGACTTCCAAGTGCCAGCGGCGTATTGCTTCGCCCCTCGGTCAAGGAAATCTCCAGCGGCGTATTGCTTTTGCCTCGCTGCAAGCAAACTCTCAACGGCGTATTGCTTTGCCTCCGTCGACTTCCAAGTGACAGCGGCGTATTGCTTCGCCCCTCGGTCAAGGAAATCTCCAGCGGCGTATTGCTTTCGCCTCGCTGCAAGCAAACTCCCAGCGGCGTATTGCTTCGCCCCTCGTTCAAGGAAACCTCCAACGGCGTATTGCTTTCGCTTCGCTGCCAGCAAACTCCCAGCGGCGTATTGCTTTGCCTCCGTCGACTTCCAAGTGCCAGCGGCGTATTGCTTCGCCTCTCGGTCAAGGAAATCTCCAGCGGCGTATTGCTTTCGCTTCGCTGCCAGCAAACTCCCAGCGGGGTATTGTTTTGCCTCCGTCGACTTCCAAGTGCCAGCGGCGTATTACTTCGCCCCTCCGTCAAGGAAATCTGCAGCGGCGTATTGCTTTCACCTCGCTGCAAGCAAACTCCCAGCGGCGTATTGTTTTGCCTCCGTCGACGTCCAAGTGCCAGCGGCGTATTGCTTCGCCCCTCGGTCAAGGAAATCTCCAGCGGCGTATTGCTTTCGCCTCGCTGCAAGCAAACACCCAGCGGCGTATTGCTTTGCCTCCGTCGACTTCCAAGTGCCAGCGGCGTATTGCTTCGCCCCTCGGTCAAGGAAATCTCCAGCGGCGTATTGCTTTCGCCTCGCTGCAAGCAAACTCCCAGCGGCGTATTGCTTTGCCTCCGTCGACGTCCAAGTGCCAGCGGCGTATTGCTTCGCCCCTCGGTCAAGGAAATCTCCAGCGGCGTATTGCTTTCGCCTCGCTGCAAGCAAACTCCCAGCGGCGTATTGCTTTGCCTCCGTCGACTTCCAAGTGCCAGCGGCGTATTGCTTCGCCCCTCGGTCAAGGAAATCTCCAGCGGCGTATTACTTCGCCCCTCGGTCAAGGAAATCTTCAGCGGCGTATTGCTTTCACCTCGCTGCAAGCAAACTCCCAGCGGCTTATTGCTTCGCCTCTCGGTCAAGGAAATCTCCAGCGGCGTATTGTTTTCGCCTCGCTGCAAGCAAACTCCCAGCGGCGTATTGCTTCGCTCCTCGTTCAAGGAAACCTCCAACGGCGTATTGCTTTCGCTTCGCTGCCAGCAAACTCCCAGCGGCGTATTGCTTTGCCTCCGTCGACTTCCAAGTGCCAGCGGCGTATTGCTTCGCCTCTCGGTCAAGGAAATCTCCAGCGGCGTATTGTTTTCGCTTCGCTGCCAGCAAACTCCCAGCGGGGTATTGTTTTGCCTCCGTCGACTTCCAAGTGCCAGCGGCGTATTACTTCGCCCCTCCGTCAAGGAAATCTGCAGCGGCGTATTGCTTTCACCTCGCTGCAAGCAAACTCACAACGGCGTATTGCTTTGCCTCCGTCGACTTCCAAGTGCCAGCGGCGTATTGCTTCGCCCCTCGGTCAAGGAAATCTCCAGCGGCGTATTGCTTTTGCCTCGCTGCAAGCAAACTCTCAACGGCGTATTGCTTTGCCTCCGTCGACTTCCAAGTGACAGCGGCGTATTGCTTCGCCCCTCGGTCAAGGAAATCTCCAGCGGCGTATTGCTTTCGCCTCGCTGCAAGCAAGCTCCCAGCGGCGTATTGCTTTGCCTCCCTCGAATTCCAAGTGCCAGCGGCGTATTGCTTCGCCTCTCGGTCAAGGAAATCTCCAGCGGCGTATTGCTTTCGCCTCGCTGCAAGCAAACTCTCAACGGCGTATTGCTTTGCCTCCGTCGACTTCCAAGTGCCAGCGGCGTATTGCTTCGCCCCTCGGTCAAGGAAATCTCCAGCGGCGTATTGCTTTCGCCTCGCTGCAAGCAAACTCCCAGCGGCGTATTGCTTTGCCTCCGTCGACGTCCAAGTGCCAGCGGCGTATTGCTTCGCCCCTCGGTCAAGGAAATCTCCAGCGGCGTATTGCTTTCGCCTCGCTGCAAGCAAACTCCCAGCGGCGTATTGCTTTGCCTCCGTCGACTTCCAAGTGCCAGCGGCGTATTACTTCGCCCCTCCGTCAAGGAAATCTGCAGCGGCGTATTGCTTTCACCTCGCTGCAAGCAAATTCCCAGCGGCGTATTGCTTTGCCTCCCTCGACTTCCAAGTGCCAGCGGCGTATTGCTTCGCCCCTCGGTCAAGGAAATCTCCAGCGGCGTATTGCTTTTGCCTCGCTGCAAGCAAACTCTCAACGGCGTATTGCTTTGCCTCCGTCGACTTCCAAGTGACAGCGGCGTATTACTTCGCCCCTCGGTCAAGGAAATCTGCAGCGGCGTATTGCTTTCACCTCGCTGCAAGCAAACTCCCAGCGGCGTATTGCTTCGCCTCTCGGTCAAGGAAATCTCCAGCGGCGTATAGCTTTCGCCTCGCTGCAAGCAAACTCCCAGCGGCGTATTGCTTCGCCCCTCGTTCAAGGAAACCTCCAACGGCGTATTGCTTTCGCTTCGCTGCCAGCAAACTCCCAGCGGCGTATTGCTTTGCCTCCGTCGACTTCCAAGTGCCAGCGGCGTATTGCTTCGCCTCTCGGTCAAGGAAATCTCCAGCGGCGTATTGTTTTCGCTTCGCTGCCAGCAAACTCCCAGCGGGGTATTGTTTTGCCTCCGTCGACTTCCAAGTGCCAGCGGCGTATTACTTCGCCCCTCCGTCAAGGAAATCTGCAGCGGCGTATTGCTTTCACCTCGCTGCAAGCAAACTCTCAACGGCGTATTGCTTTGCCTCCGTCGACTTCCAAGTGCCAGCGGCGTATTGCTTCGCCCCTCGGTCAAGGAAATCTCCAGCGGCGTATTGCTTTTGCCTCGCTGCAAGCAAACTCTCAACGGCGTATTGCTTTGCCTCCGTCGACTTCCAAGTGACAGCGGCGTATTGCTTCGCCCCTCGGTCAAGGAAATCTTCAGCGGCGTATTGCTTTCACCTCGCTGCAAGCAAACTCCCAGCGGCTTATTGCTTCGCCTCTCGGTCAAGGAAATCTCCAGCGGCGTATTGCATTCGCTTCGCTGCCAGCAAACTCCCAGCGGCGTATTGCTTCGCCTCCATCGACTTCCAAGTGCCAGCGGCGTATTGCTTCGCCCCTCGGTCAAGGAAATCTCCAGCGGCGTATTGCTTTCACCTCGCTGCCAGCAAACTCCCAGCGGCGTATTGCTTCGCCTCTCGGTCAAGGAAATCTCCAGCGGCGTATTGCTTTCGCCTCGCTGCAAGCAAACTCCCAGCGGCGTATTGCTTCGCCCCTCGTTCAAGGAAACCTCCAACGGCGTATTGCTTTCGCTTCGCTGCCAGCAAACTCCCAGCGGCGTATTGCTTTGCCTCCGTCGACTTCCAAGTGCCAGCGGCGTATTGCTTCGCCTCTCGGTCAAGGAAATCTCCAGCGGCGTATTGTTTTCGCTTCGCTGCCAGCAAACTCCCAGCGGGGTATTGTTTTGCCTCCGTCGACTTCCAAGTGCCAGCGGCGTATTACTTCGCCCCTCCGTCAAGGAAATCTGCAGCGGCGTATTGCTTTCACCTCGCTGCAAGCAAACTCTCAACGGCGTATTGCTTTGCCTCCGTCGACTTCCAAGTGCCAGCGGCGTATTGCTTCGCCCCTCGGTCAAGGAAATCTCCAGCGGCGTATTGCTTTTGCCTCGCTGCAAGCAAACTCTCAACGGCGTATTGCTTTGCCTCCGTCGACTTCCAAGTGACAGCGGCGTATTGCTTCGCCCCTCGGTCAAGGAAATCTCCAGCGGCGTATTGCTTTCGCCTCGCTGCAAGCAAGCTCCCAGCGGCGTATTGCTTTGCCTCCCTCGAATTCCAAGTGCCAGCGGCGTATTGCTTCGCCTCTCGGTCAAGGAAATCTCCAGCGGCGTATTGCTTTCGCCTCGCTGCAAGCAAACTCTCAACGGCGTATTGCTTTGCCTCCGTCGACTTCCAAGTGCCAGCGGCGTATTGCTTCGCCCCTCGGTCAAGGAAATCTCCAGCGGCGTATTGCTTTCGCCTCGCTGCAAGCAAACTCCCAGCGGCGTATTGCTTTGCCTCCGTCGACGTCCAAGTGCCAGCGGCGAATTGCTTCGCCCCTCGGTCAAGGAAATCTCCAGCGGCGTATTGCTTTCGCCTCGCTGCAAGCAAACTCCCAGCGGCGTATTGCTTTGCCTCCGTCGACTTCCAAGTGCCAGCGGCGTATTGCTTCGCCCCTCGGTCAAGGAAATCTCCAGCGGCGTATTACTTCGCCCATCGGTCAAGGAAATCTTCAGCGGCGTATTACTTTCACCTCGCTGCAAGCAAACTCCCAGCGGCTTATTGCTTCGCCTCTCGGTCAAGGAAATCTCCAGCGGCGTATTGCATTCGCTTCGCTGCCAGCAAACTCCCAGTGGGGTATTGTTTTGCCTCCGTCGACTTCCAAGTGCCAGCGGCGTATTACTTCGCCCCTCGGTCAAGGAAATCTGCAGCGGCGTATTGCTTTCACGTCGCTGCAAGCAAACTCCCAGCGGCGTATTGCTTTGCCTCCATCGACTTCCAAGTGCCAGCGGCGTATTGCTTCGCCTCTCGGTCAAGGAAATCTCCAGCGGCGTATTGCTTTCGCCTCGCTGCAAGCAAACTCTCAACGGCGTATTGCTTTGCCTCCGTCGACTTCCAAGTGACAGCGGCGTATTGCTTCGCCCCTCGGTCAAGGAAATCTCCAGCGGCGTATTGCTTTCGCCTCGCTGCAAGCAAGCTCCCAGCGGCGTATTGCTTTGCCTCCCTCGAATTCCAAGTGCCAGCGGCGTATTGTTTCGCCTCTCGGTCAAGGAAATCTCCAGCGGCGTATTGCTTTCGCCTCGCTGCAAGCAAACTCTCAACGGCGTATTGCTTTGCCTCCGTCGACTTCCAAGTGCCAGCGGCGTATTGCTACGCCCCTCGGTCAAGGAAATCTCCAGCGGCGTATTGCTTTCGCCTCGCTGCAAGCAAACTCCCAGCGGCGTATTGCTTTGCCTCCGTCGACGTCCAAGTGCCAGCGGCGTATTGCTTCGCCCCTCGGTCAAGGAAATCTCCAGCGGCGTATTTTTTTCGCGTCGCTGCAAGCAAACTCCCAGCGGCGTATTGCTTTGCCTCCGTCGACTTCCAAGTGCCAGCGGCGTATTGCTTCACCCCTCGGTCAAGGAAATCTCCAGCGGCGTATTACTTCGCCCCTCGGTCAAGGAAATCTTCAGCGGCGTATTGCTTTCTCCTCGCTGCAAGCAAACTCCCAGCGGCTTATTGCTTCGCCTCTCGGTCAAGGAAATCTCCAGCGCCGTATTGCATTCGCTTCGCTGCCAGCAAACTCCCAGTGGGGTATTGTTTTGCCTCCGTCGACTTCCAAGTGCCAGCGGCGTATTACTTCGCCCCTCGGTCAAGGAAATCTGCAGCGGCGTATTGCTTTCACCTCGCTGCAAGCAAACTCCCAGCGGCGTATTGCTTCGCCTCTCGGTCAAGGAAATCTCCAGCGGCGTATAGCTTTTGCCTCGCTGCAAGCAAACTCCCAGCGGCGTATTGCTTTGCCTCCATCGACTTCCAAGTGCCAGCGGCGTATTGCTTCGCCCCTCGGTCAAGGAAATCTCCAGCGGCGTATTGCTTTCACCTCGCTGCCAGCAAACTCCCAGCGGCGTATTGCTTCGCCTCTCGGTCAAGGAAATCTCCAGCGGCGTAATGCTTTCGCCTCGCTGCAAGCAAACTCCCAGCGGCGTATTGTTTTGCCTCCGTCGACTTCCAAGTGCCAGCGGCGTATTGTTTCGCCCCTCGGTCAAGGAAATCTCCAGCGGCGTATTGCTTCCGCCTCGGTGCAAGCAAACTCCCAGCGGCGTATTGCGTTGCCTCCCTCGAATTCCAAGTGCCAGCGGCGTATTGCTTCGCCTCTCGGTCAAGGAAATCTCCAGCGGCGTATTGCTTTCGCCTCGCTGCAAGCAAACTCTCAACGGCGTATTGCTTTGCCTCCGTCGACTTCCAAGTGCCAGCGGCGTATTGCTTCGCCCCTCGGTCAAGGAAATCTCCAG
This sequence comes from Nomada flava, assembly GCA_951802745.1. Taxonomy (NCBI): domain Eukaryota; kingdom Metazoa; phylum Arthropoda; class Insecta; order Hymenoptera; family Apidae; genus Nomada; species Nomada flava. The sequence goes on along the minus strand of OX637901.1, from coordinate 11,873,589 downwards.
CGGCGTATTGCTTTTGCCTCGCTGCAAGCAAACTCTCAACGGCGTATTGCTTTGCCTCCGTCGACTTCCAAGTGACAGCGGCGTATTGCTTCGCCCCTCGGTCAAGGAAATCTCCAGCGGCGTATTGCTTTCGCCTCGCTGCAAGCAAGCTCCCAGCGGCGTATTGCTTTGCCTCCCTCGAATTCCAAGTGCCAGCGGCGTATTGCTTCGCCTCTCGGTCAAGGAAATCTCCAGCGGCGTATTGCTTTCGCCTCGCTGCAAGCAAACTCTCAACGGCGTATTGCTTTGCCTCCGTCGACGTCCAAGTGCCAGCGGCGTATTGCTTTCGCGTCGCTGCAAGCAAACTCCCAGCGGCGTATTGCTTTGCCTCCGTCGACTTCCAAGTGCCAGCGGCGTATTGCTTCACCCCTCGGTCAAGGAAATCTCCAGCGGCGTATTACTTCGCCCCTCGGTCAAGGAAATCTTCAGCGGCGTATTGCTTTCTCCTCGCTGCAAGCAAACTCCCAGCGGCTTATTGCTTCGCCTCTCGGTCAAGGAAATCTCCAGCGGCGTATTGCATTCGCTTCGCTGCCAGCAAACTCCCAGCGGGGTATTGTTTTGCCTCCGTCGACTTCCAAGTGCCAGCGGCGTATTACTTCGCCCCTCGGTCAAGGAAATCTGCAGCGGCGTATTGCTTTCACCTCGCTGCAAGCAAACTCCCAGCGGCGTATTGCTTCGCCTCTCGGTCAAGGAAATCTCCAGCGGCGTATAGCTTTTGCCTCGCTGCAAGCAAACTCCCAGCGGCGTATTGCTTTGCCTCCATCGACTTCCAAGTGCCAGGGGCGTATTGCTTCGCCCCTCGGTCAAGGAAATCTCCAGCGGCGTATTGCTTTCACCTCGCTGCCAGCAAACTCCCAGCGGCGTATTGCTTCGCCTCTCGGTCAAGGAAATCTCCAGCGGCGTAATGCTTTCGCCTCGCTGCAAGCAAACTCCCAGCGGCGTATTGCTTTGCCTCCGTCGACTTCCAAGTGCCAGCGGCGTATTGCTTCGCCCCCCGGTCAAGGAAATCGCCAGCGGCGTATTGCTTTCGCCTCGCTGCAAGCAAACTCTCAACGGCGTATTGCTTTGCCTCCGTCGACTTCCAAGTGCCAGCGGCGTAATGCTTCGCCCCTCGGTCAAGGAAATCTCCAGCGGCGTATTGCTTTTGCCTCGCTGCAAGCAAACTCCCAGCGGCGTATGGCTTTGCCTCCGTCGACTTCCAAGTGCCAGCGGCGTATTGCTTCGCCCCTCGGTCAAGGAAATCTCCAGCGACGTATTGCTTTCGCCTCGCTGCAAGCAAACTCCCAGCGGCGTATTGCTTTGCCTCCGTCGACTTGCAAGTGCCAGCGGCGTATTGCTTCGCCTCTCGGTCAAGGAAATCTCCAGCGGCGTATAGCTTTCGCCTCGCTGCAAGCAAACTCCCAGCGGCGTATTGCTTTGCCTCCGTCGACTTCCAAGTGCCAGCGGCGTATTGCTTCGCCCCTCGGTCAAGGTAATCACAAGCGGCGTATTGCTTTCGCCTCGCTGCAAGCAAACTCCCAGCGGCGTATTGTTTTGCCTCCGTCGACTTCCAAGTGCTAGCGGCGTATTGTTTCGCCCCTCGGTCAAGGAAATCTCCAGCGGCGTATTGCTTTCGCCTCGCTGCAAGCAAACGCCCAGCGGCGTATTGCTTCGCCTCTCGGTCAAGGAAATCTCCAGCGGCGTATTGCTTTCGCCTCGCTGCAAGCAAACTCCCGGCGGCGTATTGCTTTGCCTCCGTCGACTTCCAAGTGCCAGCAGCGTATTGCCTCGCCCCTCGGTCAAGGTAATCTCCAGCGGCGTATAGCTTTCGCCTCGCTTCAAGCAAACTCCCAGCGGCGTATTGCTTTGCCTCCGTCGACTTCCAAGTGCCAGCGGCGTATTGCTTCGCCCCTCGGTCAAGGAAATCCCCAGCGGCGTATTGCTTTCGCCTCGCTGCAAGCAAACTCCCAGCGGCGTATTGCTTTGCCTCCGTCGACTTCCAAGTGCCAGCGGCGTATTGCTTCGCCCCTCGGTCAAGGTAATCTCCAGCGGCGTATAGCTTTCGCCTCGCTTCAAGCAAACTCCCAGCGGCGTATTGCTTTGCCTCCGTCGACTTCCAAGTGCCAGCGGCGTATTACTTCGCCCCTCGGTCAAGGAAATCTCCAACGGCGTATTGCTTTCACCTCGCTGCAAGCAAACTCCCAGCGGCGTATTGCTTCGCCTCTCGGTCAAGGAAATCTCCAGCGGCGTATAGCTTTCGCCTCGCTGCAAGCAAACTCCCAGCGGCGTATTGCTTTGCCTCCGTCGACTTGCAAGTGCCAGCGGCGTATTGCTTCGCCCCTCGGTCAAGGAAATCTCCAGCGACGTATTGCTTTCGCCTCGCTGCAAGCAAACTCCCAGCGGCGTATTGCTTCGCCTCTCGGTCAAGGAAATCTCCAGCGGCGTATTGCTTTCGCTTCGCTGACAGCAAACTCCCAGCGACGTATTGCTTTGCCTCCGTCGACTTCCAAGTGCCAGCGGCGTAATGCTTCGCCCCTCGGTCAAGGAAATCTCCAGCGGCGTATTGCTTTCACCTCGCTGCAAGCAAACTCCCAGCGGCGTATTGCTTTGCCTCCGTCGACTTCCAAGTGCCAGCGGTGTATTGCTTTCACCTCGCTGCAAGCAAACTCCAAGCGGCGTATTGCTTTGCCTCCGTCGACTTCCAAGTGCCAGCGGCGTATTGCTTCGCCTCTCGGTCAAGGAAATCTCCAGCGGCGTATTGCTTTCGCCTCGCTGCAAGCAAACTCTCAACGGCGTATTGCTTTGCCTCCGTCGACTTCCAAGTGCCAGCGGTGTATTGCTTCGCCCCACGGTCAAGGAAATCTCCAGCGGCATATTGCTTTCGCCTCGCTGCAAGCAAACTCCCAGCGGCGTATTGCTTTGCCTCCGTCGACTTCCAAGTGCCAGCGGCGTATTGCTTCGCCCCTCGGTCAAGGAAATCTCCAGCGGCGTATTGCTTCCGCCTCGGTGCAAGCAAACTCCCAGCGGCGTATTGCTTTGCCTCCGTCGACTTCCAAGTGCCAGCGGCGTATTGTTTCGCCCCTCGGTCAAGGAAATCTCCAGCGGCGTATTGCTTTCACCTCGCTGCCAGCAAACTCCCAGCGGCGTATAGCTTCGCCCCTCGGTCAAGGAAATCTCCAGCGCCGTATTGCATTCGCTTCGCTGCCAGCAAACTCCCAGTGGGGTATTGTTTTGCCTCCGTCGACTTCCAAGTGCCAGCGGCGTATTACTTCGCCCCTCGGTCAAGGAAATCTGCAGCGGCGTATTGCTTTCACCTCGCTGCAAGCAAACTCCCAGCGGCGTATTGCTTCGCCCCTCGGTCAAGGAAATCTCCAGCGGCGTATTGCTTTCACCTCGCTGCCAGCAAACTCCCAGCGGCGTATTGCTTCGCCTCTCGGTCAAGGAAATCTCCAGCGGCGTAATGCTTTCGCCTCGCTGCAAGCAAACTCCCAGCGGCGTATTGTTTTGCCTCCGTCGACTTCCAAGTGCCAGCGGCGTATTGTTTCGCCCCTCGGTCAAGGAAATCTCCAGCGGCGTATTGCTTCCGCCTCGGTGCAAGCAAACTCCCAGCGGCGTATTGCTTTGCCTCCCTCGAATTCCAAGTGCCAGCGGCGTATTGCTTCGCCTCTCGGTCAAGGAAATCTCCAGCGGCGTATTGCTTTCGCCTCGCTGCAAGCAAACTCTCAACGGCGTATTGCTTTGCCTCCGTCGACTTCCAAGTGCCAGCGGCGTATTGCTTCGCCCCTCGGTCAAGGAAATCTCCAGCGGCGTATTGCTTTTGCCTCGCTGCAAGCAAACTCTCAACGGCGTATTGCTTTGCCTCCGTCGACTTCCAAGTGACAGCGGCGTATTGCTTCGCCCCTCGGTCAAGGAAATCTCCAGCGGCGTATTGCTTTCGCCTCGCTGCAAGCAAGCTCCCAGCGGCGTATTGCTTTGCCTCCCTCGAATTCCAAGTGCCAGCGGCGTATTGCTTCGCCTCTCGGTCAAGGAAATCTCCAGCGGCGTATTGCTTTCGCCTCGCTGCAAGCAAACTCTCAACGGCGTATTGCTTTGCCTCCGTCGACTTCCAAGTGCCAGCGGCGTATTGCTACGCCCCTCGGTCAAGGAAATCTCCAGCGGCGTATTGCTTTCGCCTCGCTGCAAGCAAACTCCCAGCGGCGTATTGCTTTGCCTCCGTCGACGTCCAAGTGCCAGCGGCGTATTGCTTCGCCCCTCGGTCAAGGAAATCTCCAGCGGCGTATTACTTCGCCCCTCGGTCAAGGAAATCTTCAGCGGCGTATTGCTTTCTCCTCGCTGCAAGCAAACTCCCAGCGGCTTATTGCTTCGCCTCTCGGTCAAGGAAATCTCCAGCGGCGTATTGCATTCGTTTCGCTGCCAGCAAACTCCCAGTGGGGTATTGTTTTGCCTCCGTCGACTTCCAAGTGCCAGCGGCGTATTACTTCGCCCCTCGGTCAAGGAAATCTGCAGCGGCGTATTGCTTTCACCTCGCTGCAAGCAAACTCCCAGCGGCGTATTGCTTCGCCTCTCGGTCAAGGAAATCTCCAGCGGCGTATAGCTTTTGCCTCGCTGCAAGCAAACTCCCAGCGGCGTATTGCTTTGCCTCCATCGACTTCCAAGTGCCAGCGGCGTATTGCTTCGCCCCTCGGTCAAGGAAATCTCCAGCGGCGTATTGCTTTCACCTCGCTGCCAGCAAACTCCCAGCGGCGTATTGCTTCGCCTCTCGGTCAAGGAAATCTCCAGCGGCGTAATGCTTTCGCCTCGCTGCAAGCAAACTCCCAGCGGCGTATTGTTTTGCCTCCGTCGACTTCCAAGTGCCAGCGGCGTATTGTTTCGCCCCTCGGTCAAGGAAATCTCCAGCGGCGTATTGCTTCCGCCTCGGTGCAAGCAAACTCCCAGCGGCGTATTGCTTTGCCTCCGTCGACTTCCAAGTGCCAGCGGCGTATTGTTTCGCCCCTCGGTCAAGGAAATCTCCAGCGGCGTATTGCTTTCACCTCGCTGCCAGCAAACTCCCAGCGGCGTATAGCTTCGCCCCTCGGTCAAGGAAATCTCCAGCGGCGTATTGCTTTCGCCTCGCTGCAAGCAAACTCCCAGCGGCGTATTGCTTTGCCTCCGTCGACTTCCAAGTGCCAGCGGCGTATTGCTTCGCCCCTCGGTCAAGGAAATCTCCAGCGGCGTATTACTTCGCCCCTCGGTCAAGGAAATCTTCAGCGGCGTATTGCTTTCACCTCGCTGCAAGCAAACTCCCAGCGGCTTATTGCTTCGCCTCTCGGTCAAGGAAATCTCCAGGGGCGTATTGCTTTTGCCTCGCTGCAAGCAAACTCCCAGCGGCGTATTGCGTTGCCTCCGTCGACTTCCAAGTGCCAGCGGCGTATTGCTTCGCCCCCCGGTCAAGGAAATCGCCAGCGGCGTATTGCTTTCGCCTCGCTGCAAGCAAACTCTCAACGGCGTATTGCTTTGCCTCCGTCGACTTCCAAGTGCCAGCGGCGTAATGCTTGGCCCCTCGGTCAAGGAAATCTCCAGCGGCGTATTGCTTTTGCCTCGCTGCAAGCAAACTCCCAGCGGCGTATGGCTTTGCCTCCGTCGACTTCCAAGTGCCAGCGGCGTATTGCTTCGCCCCTCGGTCAAGGAAATCTCCAGCGACGTATTGCTTTCGCCTCGCTGCAAGCAAACTCCCAGCGGCGTATTGCTTTGCCTCCGTCGACTTGCAAGTGCCAGCGGCGTATTGCTTCGCCTCTCGGTCAAGGAAATCTCCAGCGGCGTATAGCTTTCGCCTCGCTGCAAGCAAACTCCCAGCGGCGTATTGCTTTGCCTCCGTCGACTTCCAAGTGCCAGCGGCGTATTGCTTCGCCCCTCGGTCAAGGTAATCACAAGCGGCGTATTGCTTTCGCCTCGCTGCAAGCAAACTCCCAGCGGCGTATTGTTTTGCCTCCGTCGACTTCCAAGTGCCAGCGGCGTATTGTTTCGCCCCTCGGTCAAGGAAATCTCCAGCGGCGTATTGCTTTCGCCTCGCTGCAAGCAAACTCCCAGCGGCGTATCGCTTCGCCTCTCGGTCAAGGAAATCTCCAGCGGCGTATTGCTTTCGCCTCGCTGCAAGCAAACTCCCGGCGGCGTATTGCTTTGCCTCCGTCGACTTCCAAGTGCCAGCAGCGTATTGCCTCGCCCCTCGGTCAAGGTAATCTCCAGCGGCGTATAGCTTTCGCCTCGCTTCAAGCAAACTCCCAGCGGCGTATTGCTTTGCCTCCGTCGACTTCCAAGTGCCAGCGGCGTATTACTTCGCCCCTCGGTCAAGGAAATCTCCAACGGCGTATTGCTTTCACCTCGCTGCAAGCAAACTCCCAGCGGCGTATTGCTTCGCCTCTCGGTCAAGGAAATCTCCAGCGGCGTATAGCTTTCGCCTCGCTGCAAGCAAACTCCCAGCGGCGTATTGCTTTGCCTCCGTCGACTTGCAAGTGCCAGCGGCGTATTGCTTCGCCCCTCGGTCAAGGAAATCTCCAGCGACGTATTGCTTTCGCCTCGCTGCAAGCAAACTCCCAGCGGCGTATTGCTTCGCCTCTCGGTCAAGGAAATCTCCAGCGGCGTATTGCTTTCGCTTCGCTGACAGCAAACTCCCAGCGACGTATTGCTTTGCCTCCGTCGACTTCCAAGTGCCAGCGGCGTAATGCTTCGCCCCTCGGTCAAGGAAATCTCCAGCGGCGTATTGCTTTCACCTCGCTGCAAGCAAACTCCCAGCGGCGTATTGCTTTGCCTCCGTCGACTTCCAAGTGCCAGCGGTGTATTGCTTTCACCTCGCTGCAAGCAAACTCCAAGCGGCGTATTGCTTTGCCTCCGTCGACTTCCAAGTGCCAGCGGCGTATTGCTTCGCCTCTCGGTCAAGGAAATCTCCAGCGGCGTATTGCTTTCGCCTCGCTGCAAGCAAACTCTCAACGGCGTATTGCTTTGCCTCCGTCGACTTCCAAGTGCCAGCGGTGTATTGCTTCGCCCCACGGTCAAGGAAATCTCCAGCGGCATATTGCTTTCGCCTCGCTGCAAGCAAACTCCCAGCGGCGTATTGCTTTGCCTCCGTCGACTTCCAAGTGCCAGCGGCGTATTGCTTCGCCCCTCGGTCAAGGAAATCTCCAGCGGCGTATTGCTTTTGCCTCGCTGCAAGCAAACTCTCAACGGCGTATTGCTTTGCCTCCGTCGACTTCCAAGTGACAGCGGCGTATTGCTTCGCCCCTCGGTCAAGGAAATCTCCAGCGGCGTAATGCTTTCACCTCGCTGCCAGCAAACTCCCAGCGGCGTATAGCTTCGCCCCTCGGTCAAGGAAATCTCCAGCGGCGTATTGCTTTCGCCTCGCTGCAAGCAAACTCCCAGCGGCGTATTGCTTTGCCTCCGTCGACTTCCAAGTGCCAGCGGCGTATTGCTTCGCCCCTCGGTCAAGGAAATCTCCAGCGGCGTATTACTTCGCCCCTCGGTCAAGGAAATCTTCAGCGGCGTATTGCTTTCACCTCGCTGCAAGCAAACTCCCAGCGGCTTATTGCTTCGCCTCTCGGTCAAGGAAATCTCCAGGGGCGTATTGCTTTTGCCTCGCTGCAAGCAAACTCCCAGCGGCGTATTGCGTTGCCTCCGTCGACTTCCAAGTGCCAGCGGCGTATTGCTTCGCCCCCCGGTCAAGGAAATCGCCAGCGGCGTATTGCTTTCGCCTCGCTGCAAGCAAACTCTCAACGGCGTATTGCTTTGCCTCCGTCGACTTCCAAGTGCCAGCGGCGTAATGCTTCGCCCCTCGGTCAAGGAAATCTCCAGCGGCGTATTGCTTTTGCCTCGCTGCAAGCAAACTCCCAGCGGCGTATGGCTTTGCCTCCGTCGACTTCCAAGTGCCAGCGGCGTATTGCTTCGCCCCTCGGTCAAGGAAATCTCCAGCGACGTATTGCTTTCGCCTCGCTGCAAGCAAACTCCCAGCGGCGTATTGCTTTGCCTCCGTCGACTTGCAAGTGCCAGCGGCGTATTGCTTCGCCTCTCGGTCAAGGAAATCTCCAGCGGCGTATAGCTTTCGCCTCGCTGCAAGCAAACTCCCAGCGGCGTATTGTTTTGCCTCCGTCGACTTCCAAGTGCCAGCGGCGTATTGTTTCGCCCCTCGGTCAAGGAAATCTCCAGCGGCGTATTGCTTTCGCCTCGCTGCAAGCAAACTCCCAGCGGCGTATTGCTTCGCCTCTCGGTCAAGGAAATCTCCAGCGGCGTATTGCTTTCGCCTCGCTGCAAGCAAACTCCCGGCGGCGTATTGCTTTGCCTCCGTCGACTTCCAAGTGCCAGCAGCGTATTGCCTCGCCCCTCGGTCAAGGTAATCTCCAGCGGCGTATAGCTTTCGCCTCGCTTCAAGCAAACTCCCAGCGGCGTATTGCTTTGCCTCCGTCGACTTCCAAGTGCCAGCGGCGTATTGCTTCGCCCCTCGGTCAAGGAAATCCCCAGCGGCGTATTGCTTTCGCCTCGCTGCAAGCAAACTCCCAGCGGCGTATTGCTTTGCCTCCGTCGACTTCCAAGTGCCAGCGGCGTATTGCTTCGCCCCTCGGTCAAGGTAATCTCCAGCGGCGTATAGCTTTCGCCTCGCTTCAAGCAAACTCCCAGCGGCGTATTGCTTTGCCTCCGTCGACTTCCAAGTGCCAGCGGCGTATTACTTCGCCCCTCGGTCAAGGAAATCTCCAACGGCGTATTGCTTTCACCTCGCTGCAAGCAAACTCCCAGCGGCGTATTGCTTCGCCTCTCGGTCAAGGAAATCTCCAGCGGCGTAATGCTTTCGCCTCGCTGCAAGCAAACTCCCAGCGGCGTATTGCTTTGCCTCCGTCGACTTCCAAGTGCCAGCGGCGTATTGCTTCGCCCCCCGGTCAAGGAAATCGCCAGCGGCGTATTGCTTTCGCCTCGCTGCAAGCAAACTCTCAACGGCGTATTGCTTTGCCTCCGTCGACTTCCAAGTGCCAGCGGCGTAATGCTTCGCCCCTCGGTCAAGGAAATCTCCAGCGGCGTATTGCTTTTGCCTCGCTGCAAGCAAACTCCCAGCGGCGTATGGCTTTGCCTCCGTCGACTTCCAAGTGCCAGCGGCGTATTGCTTCGCCCCTCGGTCAAGGAAATCTCCAGCGACGTATTGCTTTCGCCTCGCTGCAAGCAAACTCCCAGCGGCGTATTGCTTTGCCTCCGTCGACTTGCAAGTGCCAGCGGCGTATTGCTTCGCCTCTCGGTCAAGGAAATCTCCAGCGGCGTATAGCTTTCGCCTCGCTGCAAGCAAACTCCCAGCGGCGTATTGCTTTGCCTCCGTCGACTTCCAAGTGCCAGCGGCGTATTGCTTCGCCCCTCGGTCAAGGTAATCACAAGCGGCGTATTGCTTTCGCCTCGCTGCAAGCAAACTCCCAGCGGCGTATTGTTTTGCCTCCGTCGACTTCCAAGTGCTAGCGGCGTATTGTTTCGCCCCTCGGTCAAGGAAATCTCCAGCGGCGTATTGCTTTCGCCTCGCTGCAAGCAAACGCCCAGCGGCGTATTGCTTCGCCTCTCGGTCAAGGAAATCTCCAGCGGCGTATTGCTTTCGCCTCGCTGCAAGCAAACTCCCGGCGGCGTATTGCTTTGCCTCCGTCGACTTCCAAGTGCCAGCAGCGTATTGCCTCGCCCCTCGGTCAAGGTAATCTCCAGCGGCGTATAGCTTTCGCCTCGCTTCAAGCAAACTCCCAGCGGCGTATTGCTTTGCCTCCGTCGACTTCCAAGTGCCAGCGGCGTATTGCTTCGCCCCTCGGTCAAGGAAATCCCCAGCGGCGTATTGCTTTCGCCTCGCTGCAAGCAAACTCCCAGCGGCGTATTGCTTTGCCTCCGTCGACTTCCAAGTGCCAGCGGCGTATTGCTTCGCCCCTCGGTCAAGGTAATCTCCAGCGGCGTATAGCTTTCGCCTCGCTTCAAGCAAACTCCCAGCGGCGTATTGCTTTGCCTCCGTCGACTTCCAAGTGCCAGCGGCGTATTACTTCGCCCCTCGGTCAAGGAAATCTCCAACGGCGTATTGCTTTCACCTCGCTGCAAGCAAACTCCCAGCGGCGTATTGCTTCGCCTCTCGGTCAAGGAAATCTCCAGCGGCGTATAGCTTTCGCCTCGCTGCAAGCAAACTCCCAGCGGCGTATTGCTTTGCCTCCGTCGACTTGCAAGTGCCAGCGGCGTATTGCTTCGCCCCTCGGTCAAGGAAATCTCCAGCGACGTATTGCTTTCGCCTCGCTGCAAGCAAACTCCCAGCGGCGTATTGCTTCGCCTCTCGGTCAAGGAAATCTCCAGCGGCGTATTGCTTTCGCTTCGCTGACAGCAAACTCCCAGCGACGTATTGCTTTGCCTCCGTCGACTTCCAAGTGCCAGCGGCGTAATGCTTCGCCCCTCGGTCAAGGAAATCTCCAGCGGCGTATTGCTTTCACCTCGCTGCAAGCAAACTCCCAGCGGCGTATTGCTTTGCCTCCGTCGACTTCCAAGTGCCAGCGGTGTATTGCTTTCACCTCGCTGCAAGCAAACTCCAAGCGGCGTATTGCTTTGCCTCCGTCGACTTCCAAGTGCCAGCGGCGTATTGCTTCGCCTCTCGGTCAAGGAAATCTCCAGCGGCGTATTGCTTTCGCCTCGCTGCAAGCAAACTCTCAACGGCGTATTGCTTTGCCTCCGTCGACTTCCAAGTGCCAGCGGTGTATTGCTTCGCCCCACGGTCAAGGAAATCTCCAGCGGCATATTGCTTTCGCCTCGCTGCAAGCAAACTCCCAGCGGCGTATTGCTTTGCCTCCGTCGACTTCCAAGTGCCAGCGGCGTATTGCTTCGCCCCTCGGTCAAGGAAATCTCCAGCGGCGTATTGCTTCCGCCTCGGTGCAAGCAAACTCCCAGCGGCGTATTGCTTTGCCTCCGTCGACTTCCAAGTGCCAGCGGCGTATTGTTTCGCCCCTCGGTCAAGGAAATCTCCAGCGGCGTATTGCTTTCACCTCGCTGCCAGCAAACTCCCAGCGGCGTATAGCTTCGCCCCTCGGTCAAGGAAATCTCCAGCGCCGTATTGCATTCGCTTCGCTGCCAGCAAACTCCCAGTGGGGTATTGTTTTGCCTCCGTCGACTTCCAAGTGCCAGCGGCGTATTACTTCGCCCCTCGGTCAAGGAAATCTGCAGCGGCGTATTGCTTTCACCTCGCTGCAAGCAAACTCCCAGCGGCGTATTGCTTCGCCCCTCGGTCAAGGAAATCTCCAGCGGCGTATTGCTTTCACCTCGCTGCCAGCAAACTCCCAGCGGCGTATTGCTTCGCCTCTCGGTCAAGGAAATCTCCAGCGGCGTAATGCTTTCGCCTCGCTGCAAGCAAACTCCCAGCGGCGTATTGTTTTGCCTCCGTCGACTTCCAAGTGCCAGCGGCGTATTGTTTCGCCCCTCGGTCAAGGAAATCTCCAGCGGCGTATTGCTTCCGCCTCGGTGCAAGCAAACTCCCAGCGGCGTATTGCTTTGCCTCCCTCGAATTCCAAGTGCCAGCGGCGTATTGCTTCGCCTCTCGGTCAAGGAAATCTCCAGCGGCGTATTGCTTTCGCCTCGCTGCAAGCAAACTCTCAACGGCGTATTGCTTTGCCTCCGTCGACTTCCAAGTGCCAGCGGCGTATTGCTTCGCCCCTCGGTCAAGGAAATCTCCAGCGGCGTATTGCTTTTGCCTCGCTGCAAGCAAACTCTCAACGGCGTATTGCTTTGCCTCCGTCGACTTCCAAGTGACAGCGGCGTATTGCTTCGCCCCTCGGTCAAGGAAATCTCCAGCGGCGTATTGCTTTCGCCTCGCTGCAAGCAAGCTCCCAGCGGCGTATTGCTTTGCCTCCCTCGAATTCCAAGTGCCAGCGGCGTATTGCTTCGCCTCTCGGTCAAGGAAATCTCCAGCGGCGTATTGCTTTCGCCTCGCTGCAAGCAAACTCTCAACGGCGTATTGCTTTGCCTCCGTCGACTTCCAAGTGCCAGCGGCGTATTGCTACGCCCCTCGGTCAAGGAAATCTCCAGCGGCGTATTGCTTTCGCCTCGCTGCAAGCAAACTCCCAGCGGCGTATTGCTTTGCCTCCGTCGACGTCCAAGTGCCAGCGGCGTATTGCTTCGCCCCTCGGTCAAGGAAATCTCCAGCGGCGTATTGCTTTCGCGTCGCTGCAAGCAAACTCCCAGCGGCGTATTGCTTTGCCTCCGTCGACTTCCAAGTGCCAGCGGCGTATTGCTTCACCCCTCGGTCAAGGAAATCTCCAGCGGCGTATTACTTCGCCCCTCGGTCAAGGAAATCTTCAGCGGCGTATTGCTTTCTCCTCGCTGCAAGCAAACTCCCAGCGGCTTATTGCTTCGCCTCTCGGTCAAGGAAATCTCCAGCGGCGTATTGCATTCGTTTCGCTGCCAGCAAACTCCCAGTGGGGTATTGTTTTGCCTCCGTCGACTTCCAAGTGCCAGCGGCGTATTACTTCGCCCCTCGGTCAAGGAAATCTGCAGCGGCGTATTGCTTTCACCTCGCTGCAAGCAAACTCCCAGCGGCGTATTGCTTCGCCTCTCGGTCAAGGAAATCTCCAGCGGCGTATAGCTTTTGCCTCGCTGCAAGCAAACTCCCAGCGGCGTATTGCTTTGCCTCCATCGACTTCCAAGTGCCAGCGGCGTATTGCTTCGCCCCTCGGTCAAGGAAATCTCCAGCGGCGTATTGCTTTCACCTCGCTGCCAGCAAACTCCCAGCGGCGTATTGCTTCGCCTCTCGGTCAAGGAAATCTCCAGCGGCGTAATGCTTTCGCCTCGCTGCAAGCAAACTCCCAGCGGCGTATTGTTTTGCCTCCGTCGACTTCCAAGTGCCAGCGGCGTATTGTTTCGCCCCTCGGTCAAGGAAATCTCCAGCGGCGTATTGCTTCCGCCTCGGTGCAAGCAAACTCCCAGCGGCGTATTGCTTTGCCTCCGTCGACTTCCAAGTGCCAGCGGCGTATTGTTTCGCCCCTCGGTCAAGGAAATCTCCAGCGGCGTATTGCTTTCACCTCGCTGCCAGCAAACTCCCAGCGGCGTATAGCTTCGCCCCTCGGTCAAGGAAATCTCCAGCGGCGTATTGCTTTCGCCTCGCTGCAAGCAAACTCCCAGCGGCGTATTGCTTTGCCTCCGTCGACTTCCAAGTGCCAGCGGCGTATTGCTTCGCCCCTCGGTCAAGGAAATCTCCAGCGGCGTATTACTTCGCCCCTCGGTCAAGGAAATCTTCAGCGGCGTATTGCTTTCACCTCGCTGCAAGCAAACTCCCAGCGGCTTATTGCTTCGCCTCTCGGTCAAGGAAATCTCCAGGGGCGTATTGCTTTTGCCTCGCTGCAAGCAAACTCCCAGCGGCGTATTGCGTTGCCTCCGTCGACTTCCAAGTGCCAGCGGCGTATTGCTTCGCCCCCCGGTCAAGGAAATCGCCAGCGGCGTATTGCTTTCGCCTCGCTGCAAGCAAACTCTCAACGGCGTATTGCTTTGCCTCCGTCGACTTCCAAGTGCCAGCGGCGTAATGCTTCGCCCCTCGGTCAAGGAAATCTCCAGCGGCGTATTGCTTTTGCCTCGCTGCAAGCAAACTCCCAGCGGCGTATGGCTTTGCCTCCGTCGACTTCCAAGTGCCAGCGGCGTATTGCTTCGCCCCTCGGTCAAGGAAATCTCCAGCGACGTATTGCTTTCGCCTCGCTGCAAGCAAACTCCCAGCGGCGTATTGCTTTGCCTCCGTCGACTTGCAAGTGCCAGCGGCGTATTGCTTCGCCTCTCGGTCAAGGAAATCTCCAGCGGCGTATAGCTTTCGCCTCGCTGCAAGCAAACTCCCAGCGGCGTATTGCTTTGCCTCCGTCGACTTCCAAGTGCCAGCGGCGTATTGCTTCGCCCCTCGGTCAAGGTAATCACAAGCGGCGTATTGCTTTCGCCTCGCTGCAAGCAAACTCCCAGCGGCGTATTGTTTTGCCTCCGTCGACTTCCAAGTGCCAGCGGCGTATTGTTTCGCCCCTCGGTAAAGGAAATCTCCAGCGGCGTATTGCTTTCGCCTCGCTGCAAGCAAACTCCCAGCGGCGTATCGCTTCGCCTCTCGGTCAAGGAAATCTCCAGCGGCGTATTGCTTTCGCCTCGCTGCAAGCAAACTCCCGGCGGCGTATTGCTTTGCCTCCGTCGACTTCCAAGTGCCAGCAGCGTATTGCCTCGCCCCTCGGTCAAGGTAATCTCCAGCGGCGTATAGCTTTCGCCTCGCTTCAAGCAAACTCCCAGCGGCGTATTGCTTTGCCTCCGTCGACTTCCAAGTGCCAGCGGCGTATTACTTCGCCCCTCGGTCAAGGAAATCTCCAACGGCGTATTGCTTTCACCTCGCTGCAAGCAAACTCCCAGCGGCGTATTGCTTCGCCTCTCGGTCAAGGAAATCTCCAGCGGCGTATAGCTTTCGCCTCGCTGCAAGCAAACTCCCAGCGGCGTATTGCTTTGCCTCCGTCGACTTGCAAGTGCCAGCGGCGTATTGCTTCGCCCCTCGGTCAAGGAAATCTCCAGCGACGTATTGCTTTCGCCTCGCTGCAAGCAAACTCCCAGCGGCGTATTGCTTCGCCTCTCGGTCAAGGAAATCTCCAGCGGCGTATTGCTTTCGCTTCGCTGACAGCAAACTCCCAGCGACGTATTGCTTTGCCTCCGTCGACTTCCAAGTGCCAGCGGCGTAATGCTTCGCCCCTCGGTCAAGGAAATCTCCAGCGGCGTATTGCTTTCACCTCGCTGCAAGCAAACTCCCAGCGGCGTATTGCTTTGCCTCCGTCGACTTCCAAGTGCCAGCGGTGTATTGCTTTCACCTCGCTGCAAGCAAACTCCAAGCGGCGTATTGCTTTGCCTCCGTCGACTTCCAAGTGCCAGCGGCGTATTGCTTCGCCTCTCGGTCAAGGAAATCTCCAGCGGCGTATTGCTTTCGCCTCGCTGCAAGCAAACTCTCAACGGCGTATTGCTTTGCCTCCGTCGACTTCCAAGTGCCAGCGGTGTATTGCTTCGCCCCACGGTCAAGGAAATCTCCAGCGGCATATTGCTTTCGCCTCGCTGCAAGCAAACTCCCAGCGGCGTATTGCTTTGCCTCCGTCGACTTCCAAGTGCCAGCGGCGTATTGCTTCGCCCCTCGGTCAAGGAAATCTCCAGCGGCGTATTGCTTTTGCCTCGCTGCAAGCAAACTCTCAACGGCGTATTGCTTTGCCTCCGTCGACTTCCAAGTGACAGCGGCGTATTGCTTCGCCCCTCGGTCAAGGAAATCTCCAGCGGCGTAATGCTTTCACCTCGCTGCCAGCAAACTCCCAGCGGCGTATAGCTTCGCCCCTCGGTCAAGGAAATCTCCAGCGGCGTATTGCTTTCGCCTCGCTGCAAGCAAACTCCCAGCGGCGTATTGCTTTGCCTCCGTCGACTTCCAAGTGCCAGCGGCGTATTGCTTCGCCCCTCGGTCAAGGAAATCTCCAGCGGCGTATTACTTCGCCCCTCGGTCAAGGAAATCTTCAGCGGCGTATTGCTTTCACCTCGCTGCAAGCAAACTCCCAGCGGCTTATTGCTTCGCCTCTCGGTCAAGGAAATCTCCAGGGGCGTATTGCTTTTGCCTCGCTGCAAGCAAACTCCCAGCGGCGTATTGCGTTGCCTCCGTCGACTTCCAAGTGCCAGCGGCGTATTGCTTCGCCCCCCGGTCAAGGAAATCGCCAGCGGCGTATTGCTTTCGCCTCGCTGCAAGCAAACTCTCAACGGCGTATTGCTTTGCCTCCGTCGACTTCCAAGTGCCAGCGGCGTAATGCTTCGCCCCTCGGTCAAGGAAATCTCCAGCGGCGTATTGCTTTTGCCTCGCTGCAAGCAAACTCCCAGCGGCGTATGGCTTTGCCTCCGTCGACTTCCAAGTGCCAGCGGCGTATTGCTTCGCCCCTCGGTCAAGGAAATCTCCAGCGACGTATTGCTTTCGCCTCGCTGCAAGCAAACTCCCAGCGGCGTATTGCTTTGCCTCCGTCGACTTGCAAGTGCCAGCGGCGTATTGCTTCGCCTCTCGGTCAAGGAAATCTCCAGCGGCGTATAGCTTTCGCCTCGCTGCAAGCAAACTCCCAGCGGCGTATTGTTTTGCCTCCGTCGACTTCCAAGTGCCAGCGGCGTATTGTTTCGCCCCTCGGTCAAGGAAATCTCCAGCGGCGTATTGCTTTCGCCTCGCTGCAAGCAAACTCCCAGCGGCGTATTGCTTCGCCTCTCGGTCAAGGAAATCTCCAGCGGCGTATTGCTTTCGCCTCGCTGCAAGCAAACTCCCGGCGGCGTATTGCTTTGCCTCCGTCGACTTCCAAGTGCCAGCAGCGTATTGCCTCGCCCCTCGGTCAAGGTAATCTCCAGCGGCGTATAGCATTCGCCTCGCTTCAAGCAAACTCCCAGCGGCGTATTGCTTTGCCTCCGTCGACTTCCAAGTGCCAGCGGCGTATTGCTTCGCCCCTCGGTCAAGGAAATCCCCAGCGGCGTATTGCTTTCGCCTCGCTGCAAGCAAACTCCCAGCGGCGTATTGCTTTGCCTCCGTCGACTTCCAAGTGCCAGCGGCGTATTGCTTCGCCCCTCGGTCAAGGTAATCTCCAGCGGCG
The DNA here is from genome assembly GCA_951802745.1 of Nomada flava. Classification (NCBI taxonomy): domain Eukaryota; kingdom Metazoa; phylum Arthropoda; class Insecta; order Hymenoptera; family Apidae; genus Nomada; species Nomada flava. The sequence goes on along the minus strand of OX637901.1, from coordinate 11,856,970 downwards.
TATAGCTTTCGCCTCGCTTCAAGCAAACTCCCAGCGGCGTATTGCTTTGCCTCCGTCGACTTCCAAGTGCCAGCGGCGTATTACTTCGCCCCTCGGTCAAGGAAATCTCCAACGGCGTATTGCTTTCACCTCGCTGCAAGCAAACTCCCAGCGGCGTATTGCTTCGCCTCTCGGTCAAGGAAATCTCCAGCGGCGTATAGCTTTCGCCTCGCTGCAAGCAAACTCCCAGCGGCGTATTGCTTTGCCTCCGTCGACTTGCAAGTGCCAGCGGCGTATTGCTTCGCCCCTCGGTCAAGGAAATCTCCAGCGACGTATTGCTTTCGCCTCGCTGCAAGCAAACTCCCAGCGGCGTATTGCTTCGCCTCTCGGTCAAGGAAATCTCCAGCGGCGTATTGCTTTCGCTTCGCTGACAGCAAACTCCCAGCGACGTATTGCTTTGCCTCCGTCGACTTCCAAGTGCCAGCGGCGTAATGCTTCGCCCCTCGGTCAAGGAAATCTCCAGCGGCGTATTGCTTTCACCTCGCTGCAAGCAAACTCCCAGCGGCGTAATGCTTTGCCTCCGTCGACTTCCAAGTGCCAGCGGTGTATTGCTTTCACCTCGCTGCAAGCAAACTCCAAGCGGCGTATTGCTTTGCCTCCGTCGACTTCCAAGTGCCAGCGGCGTATTGCTTCGCCTCTCGGTCAAGGAAATCTCCAGCGGCGTATTGCTTTCGCCTCGCTGCAAGCAAACTCTCAACGGCGTATTGCTTTGCCTCCGTCGACTTCCAAGTGCCAGCGGTGTATTGCTTCGCCCCACGGTCAAGGAAATCTCCAGCGGCATATTGCTTTCGCCTCGCTGCAAGCAAACTACCAGCGGCGTATTGCTTTGCCTCCGTCGACTTCCAAGTGCCAGCGGCGTATTGCTTCGCCCCTCGGTCAAGGAAATCTCCAGCGGCGTATTGCTTTTGCCTCGCTGCAAGCAAACTCTCAACGGCGTATTGCTTTGCCTCCGTCGACTTCCAAGTGACAGCGGCGTATTGCTTCGCCCCTCGGTCAAGGAAATCTCCAGCGGCGTATTGCTTTCGCCTCGCTGCAAGCAAACTCCCAGCGGCGTATTGCTTTGCCTCCGTCGACGTCCAAGTGCCAGCGGCGTATTGCTTCGCCCCTCGGTCAAGGAAATCTCCAGCGGCGTATTGCTTTCGCCTCGCTGCAAGCAAACTCTCAACGGCGTATTGCTTTGCCTCCGTCGACTTCCAAGTGCCAGCGGCGTATTGCTTCGCCCCTCGGTCAAGGAAATCTCCAGCGGCGTATTGCTTTTGCCTCGCTGCAAGCAAACTCTCAACGGCGTATTGCTTTGCCTCCGTCGACTTCCAAGTGACAGCGGCGTAATGCTTCGCCCCTCGGTCAAGGAAATCTCCAGCGGCGTATTGCTTTCACCTCGCTGCAAGCAAACTCCCAGCGGCGTATTGCTTTGCCTCCGTCGACTTCCAAGTGCCAGCGGTGTATTGCTTTCACCTCGCTGCAAGCAAACTCCAAGCGGCGTATTGCTTTGCCTCCGTCGACTTCCAAGTGCCAGCGGCGTATTGCTTCGCCCCTCGGTCAAGGAAATCTCCAGCGGCGTATTGCTTTCGCCTCGCTGCAAGCAAACTCCCAGCGGCGTATTGCTTTGCCTCCGTCGACTTCCAAGTGCCAGCGGCGTATTACTTCGCGCCTCGGTCAAGGAAATCTCCAACGGCGTATTGCTTTCACCTCGCTGCAAGCAAACTCCCAGCGGCGTATTGCTTCGCCTCTCGGTCAAGGAAATCTCCAGCGGCGTATAGCTTTCGCCTCGCTGCAAGCAAACTCCCAGCGGCGTATTGTTTTGCCTCCGTCGACTTGCAAGTGCCAGCGGCGTATTGCTTCGCCCCTCGGTCAAGGAAATCTCCAGCGACGTATTGCTTTCGCCTCGCTGCAAGCAAACTCCCAGCGGCGTATTGCTTCGCCTCTCGGTCAAGGAAATCTCCAGCGGCGTATTGCTTTCGCTTCGCTGCCACAAACTCCCAGCGGCGTATTGCTTTGCCTCCGTCGACTTCCAAGTGCCAGCGGCGTAATGCTTCGCCCCTCGGTCAAGGAAATCTCCAGCGGCGTATTGCTTTTGCCTCGCTGCAAGCAAACTCTCAACGGCGTATTGCTTTGCCTCCGTCGACTTCCAAGTGACAGCGGCGTATTGCTTCGCCCCTCGGTCAAGGAAATCTCCAGCGGCGTATTGCTTTCGCCTCGTTGCAAGCAAACTCTCAACGGCGTATTGCTTTGCCTCCGTTGACTTCCAAGTGCCAGCGGCGTATTGCTTCGCCCCTCGGTCAAGGAAATCTCCAGCGGCGTATTGCTTTCACCGCGCTGCCAGCAAACTCCCAGCGGCGTATTGTTTCGCCTCTCGGTCAAGGAAATCTCCAGCGGCGTATTGCTTTCGCCTCGCTGCAAGCAAACTCCCAGCGGCGTATTGTTTTGCCTCCGTCGACTTCCAAGTGCCAGCGGCGTATTGTTTCGCCCCTCGGACAAGGAAATCTCCAGCGGCGTATTGCTTCCGCCTCGGTGCAAGCAAACTCCCAGCGGCGTATTGCCTTGCCTCCGTCGACTTCCAAGTGCCAGCGGCGTATTGTTTCGCACCTCGGTCAAGGAAATCTCCAGCGGCGTATTGCTTTCACCTCGCTGCAAGCAAACTCCCAGCGGCGTATTGCTTCGCCTCTCTGTCAAGGAAATCTCCAGCGGCGTATAGCTTTCGCCTCGCTGCAAGCAAACTCCCAGCGGCGTATTGCTTTGCCTCCGTCGACTTGCAAGTGCCAGCGGCGTATTGCTTCGCCCCTCGGTCAAGGAAATCTCCAGCGACGTATTGCTTTCGCCTCGCTGCAAGCAAACTCCCAGCGGCGTATTGCTTCGCCTCTCGGTCAAGGAAATCTCCAGCGGCGTATTGCTTTCGCTTCGCTGCCAGCAAACTCCCAGCGGCGTATTGCATTGCCTCCGTCGACTTCCAAGTGCCAGCGGCGTAATGCTTCGCCCCTCGGTCAAGGAAATCTCCAGCGGCGTATTGCTTTCACCTCGCTGCAAGCAAACTCCCAGCGGCGTATTGCTTTGCCTCCGTCGACTTCCAAGTGCCAGCGGCGTATTGCTTTGCCTCCGTCGACTTCCAAGTGCCAGCGGCGTATTACTTCGCCCCTCGGTCAAGGAAATCTCCAGCGGCGTATTGTTTTCGCTTCGCTGCCAGCAAACTCCCAGCGGGGTATTGTTTTGCCTCCGTCGACTTCCAAGTGCCAGCGGCGTATTACTTCGCCCTTCCGTCAAGGAAATCTGCAGCGGCGTATTGCTTTCACCTCGCTGCAAGCAAACTCCCAGCGGCGTATTGTTTTGCCTCCGTCGACTTCCAAGTGCCAGCGGCGTAATGTTTTCGCCTCGCTGCAAGCAAACTCCCAGCGGCGTATTGCTTTGCCTCCCTCGAATTCCAAGTGCCAGCGGCGTATTGCTTCGCCTCTCGGTCAAGGAAATCTCCAGCGGCGTATTACTTTCGCCTCGTTGCAAGCAAACTCTCAACGGCGTATTGCTTTGCCTCCGTCGACTTCCAAGTGCCAGCGGCGTATTGCTTCGCCCCTCGGTCAAGGAAATCTCCAGCGGCGTATTGCTTTCACCGCGCTGCCAGCAAACTCCCAGCGGCGTATTGTTTCGCCTCTCGGTCAAGGAAATCTCCAGCGGCGTATTGCTTTCGCCTCGCTGCAAGCAAACTCCCAGCGGCGTATTGTTTTGCCTCCGTCGACTTCCAAGTGCCAGCGGCGTATTGTTTCGCCCCTCGGACAAGGAAATCTCCAGCGGCGTATTGCTTCCGCCTCGGTGCAAGCAAACTCCCAGCGGCGTATTGCTTTGCCTCCGTCGACTTCCAAGTGCCAGCGGCGTATTGTTTCGCACCTCGGTCAAGGAAATCTCCAGCGGCGTATTGCTTTCACCTCGCTGCAAGCAAACTCCCAGCGGCGTATTGCTTCGCCTCTCTGTCAAGGAAATCTCCAGCGGCGTATAGCTTTCGCCTCGCTGCAAGCAAACTCCCAGCGGCGTATTGCTTTGCCTCCGTCGACTTGCAAGTGCCAGCGGCGTATTGCTTCGCCCCTCGGTCAAGGAAATCTCCAGCGACGTATTGCTTTCGCCTCGCTGCAAGCAAACTCCCAGCGGCGTATTGCTTCGCCTCTCGGTCAAGGAAATCTCCAGCGGCGTATTGCTTTCGCTTCGCTGCCAGCAAACTCCCAGCGGCGTATTGCATTGCCTCCGTCGACTTCCAAGTGCCAGCGGCGTAATGCTTCGCCCCTCGGTCAAGGAAATCTCCAGCGGCGTATTGCTTTCACCTCGCTGCAAGCAAACTCCCAGCGGCGTATTGCTTTGCCTCCGTCGACTTCCAAGTGCCAGCGGCGTATTGCTTTGCCTCCGTCGACTTCCAAGTGCCAGCGGCGTATTACTTCGCCCCTCGGTCAAGGAAATCTCCAGCGGCGTATTGTTTTCGCTTCGCTGCCAGCAAACTCCCAGCGGGGTATTGTTTTGCCTCCGTCGACTTCCAAGTGCCAGCGGCGTATTACTTCGCCCCTCCGTCAAGGAAATCTGCAGCGGCGTATTGCTTTCACCTCGCTGCAAGCAAACTCCCAGCGGCGTATTGTTTTGCCTCCGTCGACTTCCAAGTGCCAGCGGCGTATTGTTTTCGCCTCGCTGCAAGCAAACTCCCAGCGGCGTATTGCTTTGCCTCCCTCGAATTCCAAGTGCCAGCGGCGTATTGCTTCGCCTCTCGGTCAAGGAAATCTCCAGCGGCGTATTACTTTCGCCTCGCTGCAAGCAAACTCTCAACGGCGTATTGCTTTGCCTCCGTCGACTTCCAAGTGCCAGCGGCGTATTGCTTCGCCCCTCGGTCAAGGAAATCTCCAGCGGCGTATTGCTTTCGCCTCGCTGCAAGCAAACTCCCAGCGGCGTATTGTTTTGCCTCCGTCGACTTCCAAGTGCCAGCGGCGTAATGCTTCGCCCCTCGGTCAAGGAAATCTCCAGCGGCGTATTGCTTTTGCCTCGCTGCAAGCAAACTCTCAACGGCGTATTGCTTTGCCTCCGTCGACTTCCAAGTGACAGCGGCGTATTGCTTCGCCCCTCGGTCAAGGAAATCTCCAGCGGCGTATTGCTTTCGCCTCGTTGCAAGCAAACTCTCAACGGCGTATTGCTTTGCCTCCGTTGACTTCCATGTGCCAGCGGCGTATTGCTTCGCCCCTCGGTCAAGGAAATCTCCAGCGGCGTATTGCTTTCACCGCGCTGCCAGCAAACTCCCAGCGGCGTATTGTTTCGCCTCTCGGTCAAGGAAATCTCCAGCGGCGTATTGCTTTCGCCTCGCTGCAAGCAAACTCCCAGCGGCGTATTGTTTTGCCTCCGTCGACTTCCAAGTGCCAGCGGCGTATTGTTTCGCCCCTCGGACAAGGAAATCTCCAGCGGCGTATTGCTTCCGCCTCGGTGCAAGCAAACTCCCAGCGGCGTATTGCTTTGCCTCCGTCGACTTCCAAGTGCCAGCGGCGTATTGTTTCGCACCTCGGTCAAGGAAATCTCCAGCGGCGTATTGCTTTCACCTCGCTGCAAGCAAACTCCCAGCGGCGTATTGCTTCGCCTCTCTGTCAAGGAAATCTCCAGCGGCGTATAGCTTTCGCCTCGCTGCAAGCAAACTCCCAGCGGCGTATTGCTTTGCCTCCGTCGACTTGCAAGTGCCAGCGGCGTATTGCTTCGCCCCTCGGTCAAGGAAATCTCCAGCGACGTATTGCTTTCGCCTCGCTGCAAGCAAACTCCCAGCGGCGTATTGCTTCGCCTCTCGGTCAAGGAAATCTCCAGCGGCGTATTGCTTTCGCTTCGCTGCCAGCAAACTCCCAGCGGCGTATTGCATTGCCTCCGTCGACTTCCAAGTGCCAGCGGCGTAATGCTTCGCCCCTCGGTCAAGGAAATCTCCAGCGGCGTATTGCTTTCACCTCGCTGCAAGCAAACTCCCAGCGGCGTATTGCTTTGCCTCCGTCGACTTCCAAGTGCCAGCGGCGTATTGCTTTGCCTCCGTCGACTTCCAAGTGCCAGCGGCGTATTACTTCGCCCCTCGGTCAAGGAAATCTCCAGCGGCGTATTGTTTTCGCTTCGCTGCCAGCAAACTCCCAGCGGGGTATTGTTTTGCCTCCGTCGACTTCCAAGTGCCAGCGGCGTATTACTTCGCCCTTCCGTCAAGGAAATCTGCAGCGGCGTATTGCTTTCACCTCGCTGCAAGCAAACTCCCAGCGGCGTATTGTTTTGCCTCCGTCGACTTCCAAGTGCCAGCGGCGTAATGTTTTCGCCTCGCTGCAAGCAAACTCCCAGCGGCGTATTGCTTTGCCTCCCTCGAATTCCAAGTGCCAGCGGCGTATTGCTTCGCCTCTCGGTCAAGGAAATCTCCAGCGGCGTATTACTTTCGCCTCGTTGCAAGCAAACTCTCAACGGCGTATTGCTTTGCCTCCGTCGACTTCCAAGTGCCAGCGGCGTATTGCTTCGCCCCTCGGTCAAGGAAATCTCCAGCGGCGTATTGCTTTCACCGCGCTGCCAGCAAACTCCCAGCGGCGTATTGTTTCGCCTCTCGGTCAAGGAAATCTCCAGCGGCGTATTGCTTTCGCCTCGCTGCAAGCAAACTCCCAGCGGCGTATTGTTTTGCCTCCGTCGACTTCCAAGTGCCAGCGGCGTATTGTTTCGCCCCTCGGACAAGGAAATCTCCAGCGGCGTATTGCTTCCGCCTCGGTGCAAGCAAACTCCCAGCGGCGTATTGCTTTGCCTCCGTCGACTTCCAAGTGCCAGCGGCGTATTGTTTCGCACCTCGGTCAAGGAAATCTCCAGCGGCGTATTGCTTTCACCTCGCTGCAAGCAAACTCCCAGCGGCGTATTGTTTTCGCTTCGCTGCCAGCAAACTCCCAGCAGGGTATTGTTTTGCCTCCGTCGACTTCCAAGTGCCAGCGGCGTATTGTTTTCGCCTCGCTGCAAGCAAACTCCCAGCGGCGTATTGCTTTGCCTCCCTCGAATTCCAAGTGCCAGCGGCGTATTGCTTCGCCTCTCGGTCAAGGAAATCTCCAGCGGCGTATTACTTTCGCCTCGCTGCAAGCAAACTCTCAACGGCGTATTGCTTTGCCTCCGTCGACTTCCAAGTGCCAGCGGCGTATTGCTTCGCCCCTCGGTCAAGGAAATCTCCAGCGGCGTATTGCTTTTGCCTCGCTGCAAGCAAACTCTCAACGGCGTATTGCTTTGCCTCCGTCGACTTCCAAGTGACAGCGGCGTATTGCTTCGCCCCTCGGTCAAGGAAATCTCCAGCGGCGTATTGCTTTCGCCTCGCTGCAAGCAAGCTCCCAGCGGCGTATTGCTTTGCCTCCCTCGAATTCCAAGTGCCAGCGGCGTATTGCTTCGCCTCTCGGTCAAGGAAATCTCCAGCGGCGTATTGCTTTCGCCTCGCTGCAAGCAAACTCTCAACGGCGTATTGCTTTGCCTCCGTCGACTTCCAAGTGCCAGCGGCGTATTGCTACGCCCCTCGGTCAAGGAAATCTCCAGCGGCGTATTGCTTTCGCCTCGCTGCAAGCAAACTCCCAGCGGCGTATTGCTTTGCCTCCGTCGACGTCCAAGTGCCAGCGGCGTATTGCTTCACCCCTCGGTCAAGGAAATCTCCAGCGGCGTATTACTTCGCCCCTCGGTCAAGGAAATCTTCAGCGGCGTATTGCTTTCTCCTCGCTGCAAGCAAACTCCCAGCGGCTTATTGCTTCGCCTCTCGGTCAAGGAAATCTCCAGCGGCGTATTGCATTCGCTTCGCTGCCAGCAAACTCCCAGTGGGGTATTGTTTTGCCTCCGTCGACTTCCAAGTGCCAGCGGCGTATTACTTCGCCCCTCGGTCAAGGAAATCTGCAGCGGCGTATTGCTTTCACCTCGCTGCAAGCAAACTCCCAGCGGCGTATTGCTTCGCCTCTCGGTCAAGGAAATCTCCAGCGGCGTATAGCTTTTGCCTCGCTGCAAGCAAACTCCCAGCGGCGTATTGCTTTGCCCCCATCGACTTCCAAGTGCCAGCGGCGTATTGCTTCGCCCCTCGGTCAAGGAAATCTCCAGCGGCGTATTGCTTTCACCTCGCTGCCAGCAAACTCCCAGCGGCGTATTGCTTCGCCTCTCGGTCAAGGAAATCTCCAGCGGCGTAATGCTTTCGCCTCGCTGCAAGCAAACTCCCAGCGGCGTATTGCTTTGCCTCCGTCGACTTGCAAGTGCCAGCGGCGTATTGCTTCGCATCTCGGTCAAGGAAATCTCCAGCGGCGTATAGCTTTCGCCTCGCTGCAAGCAAACTCCCAGCGGCGTATTGCTTTGCCTCCGTCGACTTCCAAGTGCCAGCGGCGTATTGTTTCGCCCCTCGGTCAAGGAAATCTCCAGCGGCGTATTGTTTTCGCCTCGCTGCAAGCAAACTCCCAGCGGCGTATTGCTTCGCCTCTCGGTCAAGGAAATCTCCAGCGGCGTATTGCTTTCGCCTCGCTGCAAGCAAACTCCCGGCGGCGTATTGCTTTGCCTCCGTCGACTTCCAAGTGCCAGCAGCGTATTGCCTCGCCCCTCGGTCAAGGTAATCTCCAGCGGCGTATAGCTTTCGCCTCGCTTCAAGCAAACTCCCAGCGGCGTATTGCTTTGCCTCCGTCGACTTCCAAGTGCCAGCGGCGTATTGCTTCGCCCCTCGGTCAAGGAAATCCCCAGCGGCGTATTGCTTTCGCCTCGCTGCAAGCAAACTCCCAGCGGCGTATTGCTTTGGCTCCGTCGACTTCCAAGTGCCAGCGGCGTATTGCTTCGCCCCTCGGTCAAGGTAATCTCCAGCGGCGTATAGCTTTCGCCTCGCTTCAAGCAAACTCCCAGCGGCGTATTGCTTTGCCTCCGTCGACTTCCAAGTGCCAGCGGCGTATTACTTCGCCCCTCGGTCAAGGAAATCTCCAACGGCATATTGCTTTCACCTCGCTGCAAGCAAACTCCCAGCGGCGTATTGCTTCGCCTCTCGGTCAAGGAAATCTCCAGCGGCGTATAGCTTTCGCCTCGCTGCAAGCAAACTCCCAGCGGCGTATTGCTTTGCCTCCGTCGACTTGCAAGTGCCAGCGGCGTATTGCTTCGCCCCTCGGTCAAGGAAATCTCCAGCGACGTATTGCTTTCGCCTCGCTGCAAGCAAACTCCCAGCGGCGTATTGCTTCGCCTCTCGGTCAAGGAAATCTCCAGCGGCGTATTGCTTTCGCTTCGCTGACAGCAAACTCCCAGCGACGTATTGCTTTGCCTCCGTCGACTTCCAAGTGCCAGCGGCGTAATGCTTCGCCCCTCGGTCAAGGAAATCTCCAGCGGCGTATTGCTTTCACCTCGCTGCAAGCAAACTCCCAGCGGCGTATTGCTTTGCCTCCGTCGACTTCCAAGTGCCAGCGGCGTATTACTTCGCCCCTCGGTCAAGGAAATCTTCAGCGGTGTATTGCTTTCACCTCGCTGCAAGCAAACTCCAAGCGGCGTATTGCTTTGCCTCCGTCGACTTCCAAGTGCCAGCGGCGTATTGCTTCGCCTCTCGGTCAAGGAAATCTCCAGCGGCGTATTGCTTTCGCCTCGCTGCAAGCAAACTCCCAGCGGCGTATTGCTTTGCCTCCGTCGACTTCCAAGTGCCAGCGGCGTATTGCTTACGCCTCGCTGCAAGCAAACTCCCAGCGGCGTATTGCTTCGCCCCTCGTTCAAGGAAACCTCCAACGGCGTATTGCTTTCGCTTCGCTGCCAGCAAACTCCCAGCGGCGTATTGCTTTGCCTCCGTCGACTTCCAAGTGCCAGCGGCGTATTGCTTCGCCTCTCGGTCAAGGAAATCTCCAGCGGCGTATTGCTTTCGCTTCGCTGCCAGCAAACTCCCAGCGGGGTATTGTTTTGCCTCCGTCGACTTCCAAGTGCCAGCGGCGTATTACTTCGCCCCTCCGTCAAGGAAATCTGCAGCGGCGTATTGCTTTCACCTCGCTGCAAGCAAACTCCCAGCGGCGTATTGCTTTGCCTCCGTCGACTTCCAAGTGCCAGCGGCGTAATGCTTCGCCCCTCGGTCAAGGAAATCTCCAGCGGCGTATTGCTTCGCCCCTCGGTCAAGGAAATCTCCAGCGGCGTATTGCTTTCGCCTCGCTGCAAGCAAACTCCCAGCGGCGTATTGCTCTGCCTCCGTCGACGTCCAAGTGCCAGCGGCGTATTGCATCGCCCCTCGGTCAAGTAAATCTCCAGCGGCGTATTGCTTTCGCCTCGCTGCAAGCAAACTCCCAGCGGCGTATTGTTTTGCCTCCGTCGACTTCCAAGTGCCAGCGGCGTATTGTTTCGCCCCTCGGCCAAGGAAATCTCCAGCGGCGTATTGCTTCCGCCTCGGTGCAAGCAAACTCCCAGCGGCGTATTGCTCTGCCTCCGTCGACGTCCAAGTGCCAGCGGCGTATTGCTTCGCCCCTCGGTCAAGGAAATCTCCAGCGGCGTATTGCTTTCGCTTCGCTGTCAGCAAACTCCCAGCGGCGTAAAGCTTTGCCTCCGTCGACTTCCAAGTGCCAGCGGTGTATTACTTCGCCCCTCGGTCAAGGAAATCTTCAGCGGTGTATTGCTTTCACCTCGCTGCAAGCAAACTCCCAGCGGCGTATTGCTTCGCCTCTCGGTCAAGGAAATCTCCAGCGGCATATTGCTTTTGCCTCGCTGCAAGCAAACTCCCAGCGGCGTATTGCTTTGCCTCCGTCGTCTTCCAAGTGCCAGCGGCGTATTGTATCGAGGCTCGGTCAAGTAAATCTCCTGAGCTGGAGTTATCGCGGTTGCTGGCACCTGACTTGCCCTCCAATTGGTCCTCGTTAAAGGATTTAAAGTGTACTCATTCCGATTACGGGGCCTCGGATGAGTCCCGTTTCGTTATTTTTCGTCACTACCTCCCCGTGCCGGGAGTGGGTAATTTGCGCGCCTGCTGCCATCCTTGGATGTTGTAGCCGTTTCTCAGGCTCCCTCTCCGGAATCGAACCCTGACTCTCCGTTACCCGTTACAACCATGGTAGGCGCAGAACCTACCATCGACAGTTTTTATGGCAGACATTTGAAAGATGCGTCGCCGGTGCTATTAGACCCTGCGATCAGCTGTACAGAGTGTATTTCGTTAACGTACGTTTAGACGACGAAAATCGACTGGACACGCAATGGATCCAGCCCTGATACGATATTCTGAACACCGGTGAACTGTATCTCAGTCGAGGCCGTAGCACAGACACGCGATGCATCGCTCCAGCCGCTCGTACCGTTCGGTGCGTTCGCCGGCTACATCTCTTCTTATAGGTACGGAACGGCAGCTGGGGACGCCGGCGCCGCACGGTCTTACGCACGGGGCCATACGGGGCGAAACCTCCGTAACGGGGGGATTTTCGGACAAGTTTTCAACAAGCTCGTGCATTACCCAACAACCGATATTAACATTGGCGCGACTTTCAGCGGCGTATTGCTTTGCCTCCGTCGACTTCCAAGTGCCAGCGGCGTATTGCTTCGCCCGTCGGTCAAGGAAATCGCCAGCGGCGTATTGCTTTCGCCTCGCTGCAAGCAAACTCCCAGCGGCGTAATGTTTTGCCTCCGTCGACTTCCAAGTGCCAGCGGCGTATTGCTTTCGCCTCGCTGCAAGCAAACTCCCAGCGGCGTATTGCTTTGCCTCCGGCCACTTCCAAGTGCCAGCGGCGTATTGCTTCGCCCCTCGTTCAAGGAAATCTCGAGCGGCGTATTGTTTTCGCTTCGCTGCCAGCAAACTCCCAGCGGCGTATTGCTTTGCCTCCGTCGACTTCCAAGTGCCAGCGGCGTATTACTTCGCCCCTCGGTCAAGGAAATCTTCAGCGGCGTATTGCTTTCACCTCGCTGCAAGCAAACTCCCAGCGGCGTATTATTCGCCTCTCGGTCAAGGAAATATCCAGCGGCGTATTGCTTTTGCCTCGCTGCAAGCAAACTCCCAGCGGCGTATTGCTTTGCCTCCGTCGACTTCCAAGTGCCAGCGGCGTATTGCTTCGCCCCTCGGTCAAGGAAATCGCCAGCGGCGTATTGCTTTCGCCTCGCTGCAAGCAAACTCCCAGCGGCGTATTGCTTTGCCTCCGTCGACTTCCAAGTGCCAGCGGCGTATTGCTTCGCCCCTCGGTCAAGGAAATCTCCAGCGGCGTATTGCTTTCGCCTCGCTGCAAGCAAACTCCCAGCGGCGTATTGTTTTGCCTCCGTCGACTTCCAAGTGCCAGCGGCGTATTGCTTCGCCCCTCGGTCAAGGAAATCTCCAGCGGCGTATTGCTTTCGCCTCGCTGCAAGCAAACTCCCAGCGGCGTATTGTTTTGCCTCCCTCGACTTCCAAGTGCCAGCGGCGTATTGCTTCGCCCCTCGGTCAAGGAAATCTCCAGCGGCATAATGCTTTCGCCTCGCTGCAAGCAAACTCCCAGCGGCGTATTGCTTTGCCTCCGTCGACTTCCAAGTGCCAGCGGCGTATTGCTTCGCCCCTCGGTCAAGGAAATCTCCAGCGGCGTATTGCTTTTGCCTCGCTGCAAGCAAACTCTCAACGGCGTATTGCTTTGCCTCCGTCGACTTCCAACTGCCAGCGGCGTATTGCTTCGCCTCTCGGTCAAGGAAATCTCCAGCGGCGTATTGCTTTCGCCTCGCTGCAAGCAAACTCCCAGCGGCGTATTGTTTTGCCTCCGTCGACTTCCAAGTGCCAGCGGCGTATTGCTTCGCCCCTCGGTCAAGGAAATCTCCAGCTGCATATTGCTTTCGCCTCGCTGCAAGCAAACTCCCAGCGGCGTATTGCTTCGCCCCTCGGTCAAGGTAATCTCCAGCGGCGTATTGCTTTCGCCTCGCTGCAAGCAAACTCCCAACGGCGTATTGCTTTGCCTCCGTCGACTTCCGAGTGCCAGCGGCGTATTGCTTGGCCCCTCGGTCAAGGAAATTAGCAGCGGCGTATTGCTTTCTCCTCGCTTCAAGCAAACTCCCAACGGCGTATTGCTTTGCCTCCGTCGACTTCCAAGTGCTAGCGGCGTATTGTTTCGCCCCTCGGTGAAGGAAACCTCCAGCGGCGTATTGCTTTCGCCTCGCTGCAAGCAAACTCCCAGCGGCGTATTGCTTTGCCTCCGTCGACTTCCAAGTGCCAGCGGCGTATTGCTTCGCCCCTCGGTCAAGGAAATCTCCAGCGGCGTATTGCTTTCGCCTCGCTGCAAGCAAACTCCCAGCGGCGTATTGCTTTGCCTCCGTCGACTTCCAAGTGCCAGCGGCGTATTACTTCGCCCCTCGGTCAAGGAAATCTTCAGCGGCGTATTGCTTTCACCTCGCTGCAAGCAAACTCCCAGCGGCGTATTATTCGCCTCTCGGTCAAGGAAATATCCAGCGGCGTATTGCTTTTGCCTCGCTGCAAGCAAACTCCCAGCGGCGTATTGCTTTGCCTCCGTCGACTTCCAAGTGCCAGCGGCGTATTGCTTCGCCCCTCGGTCAAGGAAATCGCCAGCGGCGTATTGCTTTCGCCTCGCTGCAAGCAAACTCCCAGCGGCGTATTGCTTTGCCTCCGTCGACTTCCAAGTGCCAGCGGCGTATTGCTTCGCCCCTCGGTCAAGGAAATCTCCAGCGGCGTATTGCTTTCGCCTCGCTGCAAGCAAACTCCCAGCGGCGTATTGTTTTGCCTCCGTCGACTTCCAAGTGCCAGCGGCGTATTGCTTCGCCCCTCGGTCAAGGAAATCTCCAGCTGCGTATTGCTTTCGCCTCGCTGCAAGCAAACTCCCAGCGGCGTATTGTTTTGCCTCCCTCGACTTCCAAGTGCCAGCGGCGTATTGCTTCGCCCCTCGGTCAAGGAAATCTCCAGCGGCATAATGCTTTCGCCTCGCTGCAAGCAAACTCCCAGCGGCGTATTGCTTTGCCTCCGTCGACTTCCAAGTGCCAGCGGCGTATTGCTTCGCCCCTCGGTCAAGGAAATCTCCAGCGGCGTATTGCTTTTGCCTCGCTGCAAGCAAACTCTCAACGGCGTATTGCTTTGCCTCCGTCGACTTCCAACTGCCAGCGGCGTATTGCTTCGCCTCTCGGTCAAGGAAATCTCCAGCGGCGTATTGCTTTCGCCTCGCTGCAAGCAAACTCCCAGCGGCGTATTGTTTTGCCTCCGTCGACTTCCAAGTGCCAGCGGCGTATTGCTTCGCCCCTCGGACAAGGAAATCTCCAGCTGCATATTGCTTTCGCCTCGCTGCAAGCAAACTCCCAGCGGCGTATTGCTTCGCCCCTCGGTCAAGGTAATCTCCAGCGGCGTATTGCTTTCGCCTCGCTGCAAGCAAACTCCCAACGGCGTATTGCTTTGCCTCCGTCGACTTCCGAGTGCCAGCGGCGTATTGCTTGGCCCCTCGGTCAAGGAAATTAGCAGCGGCGTATTGCTTTCTCCTCGCTTCAAGCAAACTCCCAACGGCGTATTGCTTTGCCTCCGTCTACTTCCAAGTGCTAGCGGCGTATTGTTTCGCCCCTCGGTGAAGGAAACCTCCAGCGGCGTATTGCTTTCGCCTCGCTTCAAGCAAACTCCCAACGGCGTATTGCTTTGCCTCCGTCGACTTCCAAGTGCCAGCGGCGTATTGCTTCGCCTCTCGGTCAAGGAAATCTCCAGCGGCGTATTGCTTTCGCCTCGCAGCAAGCAAACTCCCAGCGGCGTATAGCTTTCGCCTCGCTGCAAGCAAACTCCCAGCGGCGTATTGCTTTGCCTCCGTCGACTTCCAAGTGCCAGCGGCGTATTGCTTCGGCCCTCGGTCAAGGAAATCTCCAGCGGCGTATTGCTTTCGCCTCGCTGCAAGCAAACTCCCAGCGGCGTATTGCTTTGCCTCCGTCGACTTGCAAGTGCCAGCGGCGTATTGCTTCGCCCCTCGGTCAAGGAAATCTCCAGCGACGTATTGCTTTCGCCTCGCTGCAAGCAAACTCCCAGCGGCGTATTGCTTCGCCTCTCGGTCAAGGAAATCTCCAGCGGCGTATTGCTTTCGCTTCGCTGCCAGCAAACTCCCAGCGGCGTATTGCATTGCCTCCGTCGACTTCCAAGTGCCAGCGGCGTAATGCTTCGCCCCTCGGTCAAGGAAATCTCCAGCGGCGTATTGCTTTCACCTCGCTGCAAGCAAACTCCCAGCGGCGTATTGCTTTGCCTCCGTCGACTTCCAAGTGCCAGCGGCGTATTGCTTTGCCTCCGTCGACTTCCAAGTGCCAGCGGCGTATTACTTCGCCCCTCGGTCAAGGAAATCTCCAGCGGCGTATTGTTTTCGCTTCGCTGCCAGCAAACTCCCAGCGGGGTATTGTTTTGCCTCCGTCGACTTCCAAGTGCCAGCGGCGTATTACTTCGCCCCTCCGTCAAGGAAATCTGCAGCGGCGTATTGCTTTCACCTCGCTGCAAGCAAACTCCCAGCGGCGTATTGTTTTGCCTCCGTCGACTTCCAAGTGCCAGCGGCGTATTGTTTTCGCCTCGCTGCAAGCAAACTCCCAGCGGCGTATTGCTTTGCCTCCCTCGAATTCCAAGTGCCAGCGGCGTATTGCTTCGCCTCTCGGTCAAGGAAATCTCCAGCGGCGTATTACTTTCGCCTCGCTGCAAGCAAACTCTCAACGGCGTATTGCTTTGCCTCCGTCGACTTCCAAGTGCCAGCGGCGTATTGCTTCGCCCCTCGGTCAAGGAAATCTCCAGCGGCGTATTGCTTTTGCCTCGCTGCAAGCAAACTCTCAACGGCGTATTGCTTTGCCTCCGTCGACTTCCAAGTGACAGCGGCGTATTGCTTCGCCCCTCGGTCAAGGAAATCTCCAGCGGCGTATTGCTTTCGCCTCGCTGCAAGCAAGCTCCCAGCGGCGTATTGCTTTGCCTCCCTCGAATTCCAAGTGCCAGCGGCGTATTGCTTCGCCTCTCGGTCAAGGAAATCTCCAGCGGCGTATTGCTTTCGCCTCGCTGCAAGCAAACTCTCAACGGCGTATTGCTTTGCCTCCGTCGACTTCCAAGTGCCAGCGGCGTATTGCTACGCCCCTCGGTCAAGGAAATCTCCAGCGGCGTATTGCTTTCGCCTCGCTGCAAGCAAACTCCCAGCGGCGTATTGCTTTGCCTCCGTCGACGTCCAAGTGCCAGCGGCGTATTGCTTCACCCCTCGGTCAAGGAAATCTCCAGCGGCGTATTACTTCGCCCCTCGGTCAAGGAAATCTTCAGCGGCGTATTGCTTTCTCCTCGCTGCAAGCAAACTCCCAGCGGCTTATTGCTTCGCCTCTCGGTCAAGGAAATCTCCAGCGGCGTATTGCATTCGCTTCGCTGCCAGCAAACTCCCAGTGGGGTATTGTTTTGCCTCCGTCGACTTCCAAGTGCCAGCGGCGTATTACTTCGCCCCTCGGTCAAGGAAATCTGCAGCGGCGTATTGCTTTCACCTCGCTGCAAGCAAACTCCCAGCGGCGTATTGCTTCGCCTCTCGGTCAAGGAAATCTCCAGCGGCGTATAGCTTTTGCCTCGCTGCAAGCAAACTCCCAGCGGCGTATTGCTTTGCCCCCATCGACTTCCAAGTGCCAGCGGCGTATTGCTTCGCCCCTCGGACAAGGAAATCTCCAGCGGCGTATTGCTTTCACCTCGCTGCCAGCAAACTCCCAGCGGCGTATTGCTTCGCCTCTCGGTCAAGGAAATCTCCAGCGGCGTAATGCTTTCGCCTCGCTGCAAGCAAACTCCCAGCGGCGTATTGCTTTGCCTCCGTCGACTTGCAAGTGCCAGCGGCGTATTGCTTCGCATCTCGGTCAAGGAAATCTCCAGCGGCGTATAGCTTTCGCCTCGCTGCAAGCAAACTCCCAGCGGCGTATTGCTTTGCCTCCGTCGACTTCCAAGTGCCAGCGGCGTATTGCTTCGCCCCTCGGTCAAGGTAATCACAAGCGGCGTATTGCTTTCGCCTCGCTGCAAGCAAACTCCCAGCGGCGTATTGTTTTGCCTCCGTCGACTTCCAAGTGCCAGCGGCGTATTGTTTCGCCCCTCGGTCAAGGAAATCTCCAGCGGCGTATTGCTTTCGCCTCGCTGCAAGCAAACTCCCAGCGGCGTATTGCTTCGCCTCTCGGTCAAGGAAATCTCCAGCGGCGTATTGCTTTCGCCTCGCTGCAAGCAAACTCCCGGCGGCGTATTGCTTTGCCTCCGTCGACTTCCAAGTGCCAGCAGCGTATTGCCTCGCCCCTCGGTCAAGGTAATCTCCAGCGGCGTATAGCTTTCGCCTCGCTTCAAGCAAACTCCCAGCGGCGTATTGCTTTGCCTCCGTCGACTTCCAAGTGCCAGCGGCGTAATGCTTCGCCCCTCGGTCAAGGAAATCCCCAGCGGCGTATTGCTTTCGCCTCGCTGCAAGCAAACTCCCAGCGGCGTATTGCTTTGGCTCCGTCGACTTCCAAGTGCCAGCGGCGTATTGCTTCGCCCCTCGGTCAAGGTAATCTCCAGCGGCGTATAGCTTTCGCCTCGCTTCAAGCAAACTCCCAGCGGCGTATTGCTTTGCCTCCGTCGACTTCCAAGTGCCAGCGGCGTATTACTTCGCCCCTCGGTCAAGGAAATCTCCAACGGCATATTGCTTTCACCTCGCTGCAAGCAAACTCCCAGCGGCGTATTGCTTCGCCTCTCGGTCAAGGAAATCTCCAGCGGCGTATAGCTTTCGCCTCGCTGCAAGCAAACTCCCAGCGGCGTATTGCTTTGCCTCCGTCGACTTGCAAGTGCCAGCGGCGTATTGCTTCGCCCCTCGGTCAAGGAAATCTCCAGCGACGTATTGCTTTCGCCTCGCTGCAAGCAAACTCCCAGCGGCGTATTGCTTTGCCTCCGTCGACTTCCAAGTGCCAGCGGCGTATTACTTCGCCCCTCGGTCAAGGAAATCTTCAGCGGTGTATTGCTTTCACCTCGCTGCAAGCAAACTCCAAGCGGCGTATTGCTTTGCCTCCGTCGACTTCCAAGTGCCAGCGGCGTATTGCTTCGCCTCTCGGTCAAGGAAATCTCCAGCGGCGTATTGCTTTCGCCTGGCTGCAAGCAAACTCCCAGCGGCGTATTGCTTTGCCTCCGTCGACTTCCAAGTGCCAGCGGCGTATTGCTTACGCCTCGCTGCAAGCAAACTCCCAGCGGCGTATTGCTTCGCCCCTCGTTCAAGGAAACCTCCAACGGCGTATTGCTTTCGCTTCGCTGCCAGCAAACTCCCAGCGGCGTATTGCTTTGCCTCCGTCGACTTCCAAGTGCCAGCGGCGTATTGCTTCGCCTCTCGGTCAAGGAAATCTCCAGCGGCGTATTGCTTTCGCCTCGCTGCAAGCAAACTCCCAGCGGCGTATTGTTTTGCCTCCCTCGACTTCCAAGTGCCAGCGGCGTATTGCTTCGCCCCTCGGTCAAGGAAATCTCCAGCGGCATAATGCTTTCGCCTCGCTGCAAGCAAACTCCCAGCGGCGTATTGCTTTGCCTCCGTCGACTTCCAAGTGCCAGCGGCGTATTGCTTCGCCCCTCGGTCAAGGAAATCTCCAGCGGCGTATTGCTTTTGCCTCGCTGCAAGCAAACTCTCAACGGCGTATTGCTTTGCCTCCGTCGACTTCCAACTGCCAGCGGCGTATTGCTTCGCCTCTCGGTCAAGGAAATCTCCAGCGGCGTATTGCTTTCGCCTCGCTGCAAGCAAACTCCCAGCGGCGTATTGTTTTGCCTCCGTCGACTTCCAAGTGCCAGCGGCGTATTGCTTCGCCCCTCGGTCAAGGAAATCTCCAGCTGCATATTGCTTTCGCCTCGCTGCAAGCAAACTCCCAGCGGCGTATTGCTTCGCCCCTCGGTCAAGGTAATCTCCAGCGGCGTATTGCTTTCGCCTCGCTGCAAGCAAACTCCCAACGGCGTATTGCTTTGCCTCCGTCGACTTCCGAGTGCCAGCGGCGTATTGCTTGGCCCCTCGGTCAAGGAAATTAGCAGCGGCGTATTGCTTTCTCCTCGCTTCAAGCAAACTCCCAACGGCGTATTGCTTTGCCTCCGTCGACTTCCAAGTGCTAGCGGCGTATTGTTTCGCCCCTCGGTGAAGGAAATCTCCAGCGGCGTATTGCTTTCGCCTCGCTTCAAGCAAACTCCCAACGGCGTATTGATTTGCCTCCGTCGACTTCCAAGTGCCAGCGGCGTATTGCTTCGCCTCTCGGTCAAGGAAATCTCCAGCGGCGTATTGCTTTCGCCTCGCAGCAAGCAAACTCCCAGCGGCGTATAGCTTTCGCCTCGCTGCAAGCAAACTCCCAGCGGCGTATTGCTTTGCCTCCGTCGACTTCCAAGTGCCAGCGGCGTATTGCTTCGGCCCTCGGTCAAGGAAATCTCCAGCGGTGTATTGCTTTCGCCTCGCTGCAAGCAAACTCCCAGCGGCGTATTGCTTTGCCTCCGTCGACTTGCAAGTGCCAGCGGCGTATTGCTTCGCCCCTCGGTCAAGGAAATCTCCAGCGACGTATTGCTTTCGCCTCGCTGCAAGCAAACTCCCAGCGGCGTATTGCTTCGCCTCTCGGTCAAGGAAATCTCCAGCGGCGTATTGCTTTCGCTTCGCTGCCAGCAAACTCCCAGCGGCGTATTGCATTGCCTCCGTCGACTTCCAAGTGCCAGCGGCGTATTGCTTCGCCCCTCGGTCAAGGTAATCTCCAGCGGCGTATAGCTTTCGCCTCGCTTCAAGCAAACTCCCAGCGGCGTATTGCTTTGCCTCCGTCGACTTCCAAGTGCCAGCGGCGTATTACTTCGCCCCTCGGTCAAGGAAATCTCCAACGGCATATTGCTTTCACCTCGCTGCAAGCAAACTCCCAGCGGCGTATTGCTTCGCCTCTCGGTCAAGGAAATCTCCAGCGGCGTATAGCTTTCGCCTCGCTGCAAGCAAACTCCCAGCGGCGTATTGCTTTGCCTCCGTCGACTTGCAAGTGCCAGCGGCGTATTGCTTCGCCCCTCGGTCAAGGAAATCTCCAGCGACGTATTGCTTTCGCCTCGCTGCAAGCAAACTCCCAGCGGCGTATTGCTTCGCCTCTCGGTCAAGGAAATCTCCAGCGGCGTATTGCTTTCGCTTCGCTGACAGCAAACTCCCAGCGACGTATTGCTTTGCCTCCGTCGACTTCCAAGTGCCAGCGGCGTAATGCTTCGCCCCTCGGTCAAGGAAATCTCCAGCGGCGTATTGCTTTCACCTCGCTGCAAGCAAACTCCCAGCGGCGTATTGCTTTGCCTCCGTCGACTTCCAAGTGCCAGCGGCGTATTACTTCGCCCCTCGGTCAAGGAAATCTTCAGCGGTGTATTGCTTTCACCTCGCTGCAAGCAAACTCCAAGCGGCGTATTGCTTTGCCTCCGTCGACTTCCAAGTGCCAGCGGCGTATTGCTTCGCCTCTCGGTCAAGGAAATCTCCAGCGGCGTATTGCTTACGCCTCGCTGCAAGCAAACTCCCAGCGGCGTATTGCTTTGCCTCCGTCGACTTCCAAGTGCCAGCGGCGTATTGCTTACGCCTCGCTGCAAGCAAACTCCCAGCGGCGTATTGCTTCGCCCCTCGTTCAAGGAAACCTCCAACGGCGTATTGCTTTCGCTTCGCTGCCAGCAAACTCCCAGCGGCGTATTGCTTTGCCTCCGTCGACTTCCAAGTGCCAGCGGCGTATTGCTTCGCCTCTCGGTCAAGGAAATCTCCAGCGGCGTATTGCTTTCGCTTCGCTGCCAGCAAACTCCCAGCGGGGTATTGTTTTGCCTCCGTCGACTTCCAAGTGCCAGCGGCGTATTACTTCGCCCCTCCGTCAAGGAAATCTGCAGCGGCGTATTGCTTTCACCTCGCTGCAAGCAAACTCCCAGCGGCGTATTGTTTTGCCTCCGTCGACTTCCAAGTGCCAGCGGCGTATTGCTTCGCCTCTCGGTCAAGGAAATCTCCAGCGGCGTATTGCTTTCGCCTCGCTGCAAGCAAACTCCCTGCGGCGTATTGCTTTGCCTCCGTCGACTTCCAAGTGCCAGCGGCGTAATGCTTCGCCCCTCGGTCAAGGAAATCTCCAGCGGCGTATTGCTTCGCCCCTCGGTCAAGGAAATCTCCAGCGGCGTATTGCTTTCGCCTCGCTGCAAGCAAACTCCCAGCGGCGTATTGCTCTGCCTCCGTCGACGTCCAAGTGCCAGCGGCGTATTGCATCGCCCCTCGGTCAAGTAAATCTCCAGCGGCGTATTGCTTTCGCCTCGCTGCAAGCAAACTCCCAGCGGCGTATTGTTTTGCCTCCGTCGACTTCCAAGTGCCAGCGGCGTATTGTTTCGCCCCTCGGCCAAGGAAATCTCCAGCGGCGTATTGCTTTCGCCTCGGTGCAAGCAAACTCCCAGCGGCGTATTGCTCTGCCTCCGTCGACGTCCAAGTGCCAGCGGCGTATTGCTTCGCCCCTCGGTCAAGGAAATCTCCAGCGGCGTATTGCTTTCGCTTCGCTGTCAGCAAACTCCCAGCGGCGTAAAGCTTTGCCTCCGTCGACTTCCAAGTGCCAGCGGTGTATTACTTCGCCCCTCGGTCAAGGAAATCTTCAGCGGTGTATTGCTTTCACCTCGCTGCAAGCAAACTCCCAGCGGCGTATTGCTTCGCCTCTCGGTCAAGGAAATCTCCAGCGGCATATTGCTTTTGCCTCGCTGCAAGCAAACTCCCAGCGGCGTATTGCTTTGCCTCCGTCGTCTTCCAAGTGCCAGCGGCGTATTGTATCGAGGCTCGGTCAAGTAAATCTCCTGAGCTGGAGTTATCGCGGTTG
Organism: Nomada flava; assembly: GCA_951802745.1. Classification (NCBI taxonomy): domain Eukaryota; kingdom Metazoa; phylum Arthropoda; class Insecta; order Hymenoptera; family Apidae; genus Nomada; species Nomada flava. The sequence goes on along the minus strand of OX637901.1, from coordinate 11,835,259 downwards.
CTGGCACCTGACTTGCCCTCCAATTGGTCCTCGTTAAAGGATTTAAAGTGTACTCATTCCGATTACGGGGCCTCGGATGAGTCCCGTTTCGTTATTTTTCGTCACTACCTCCCCGTGCCGGGAGTGGGTAATTTGCGCGCCTGCTGCCATCCTTGGATGTTGTAGCCGTTTCTCAGGCTCCCTCTCCGGAATCGAACCCTGACTCTCCGTTACCCGTTACAACCATGGTAGGCGCAGAACCTACCATCGACAGTTTTTATGGCAGACATTTGAAAGATGCGTCGCCGGTGCTATTAGACCCTGCGATCAGCTGTACAGAGTGTATTTCGTTAACGTACGTTTAGACGACGAAAATCGACTGGACACGCAATGGATCCAGCCCTGATACGATATTCTGAACACCGGTGAACTGTATCTCAGTCGAGGCCGTAGCACAGACACGCGATGCATCGCTCCAGCCGCTCGTACCGTTCGGTGCGTTCGCCGGCTACATCTCTTCTTATAGGTACGGAACGGCAGCTGGGGACGCCGGCGCCGCACGGTCTTACGCACGGGGCCATACGGGGCGAAACCTCCGTAACGGGGGGATTTTCGGACAAGTTTTCAACAAGCTCGTGCATTACCCAACAACCGATATTAACATTGGCGCGACTTTCAGCGGCGTATTGCTTTGCCTCCGTCGACTTCCAAGTGCCAGCGGCGTATTGCTTCGCCCGTCGGTCAAGGAAATCGCCAGCGGCGTATTGCTTTCGCCTCGCTGCAAGCAAACTCCCAGCGGCGTATTGCTTTGCCTCCGTCCACTTCCAAGTGCCAGCGGCGTATTGCTTACGCCTCGCTGCAAGCAAACTCCCAGCGGCGTAATGTTTTGCCTCCGTCGACTTCCAAGTGCCAGCGGCGTATTGCTTTCGCCTCGCTGCAAGCAAACTCCCAGCGGCGTATTGCTTTGCCTCCGGCCACTTCCAAGTGCCAGCGGCGTATTGCTTCGCCCCTCGTTCAAGGAAATCTCGAGCGGCGTATTGTTTTCGCTTCGCTGCCAGCAAACTCCCAGCGGCGTATTGCTTTGCCTCCGTCGACTTCCAAGTGCCAGCGGCGTATTACTTCGCCCCTCGGTCAAGGAAATCTTCAGCGGCGTATTGCTTTCACCTCGCTGCAAGCAAACTCCCAGCGGCGTATTATTCGCCTCTCGGTCAAGGAAATATCCAGCGGCGTATTGCTTTTGCCTCGTTGCAAGCAAACTCCCAGCGGCGTATTGCTTTGCCTCCGTCGACTTCCAAGTGCCAGCGGCGTATTGCTTCGCCCCTCGGTCAAGGAAATCGCCAGCGGCGTATTGCTTTCGCCTAGCTGCAAGCAAACTCCCAGCGGCGTATTGCTTTGCCTCCGTCGACTTCCAAGTGCCAGCGGCGTATTGCTTCGCCCCTCGGTCAAGGAAATCTCCAGCGGCGTATTGCTTTCGCCTCGCTGCAAGCAAACTCCCAGCGGCGTATTGTTTTGCCTCCGTCGACTTCCAAGTGCCAGCGGCGTATTGCTTCGCCCCTCGGTCAAGGAAATCTCCAGCGGCGTATTGCTTTCGCCTCGCTGCAAGCAAACTCCCAGCGGCGTATTGTTTTGCCTCCCTCGACTTCCAAGTGCCAGCGGCGTATTGCTTCGCCCCTCGGTCAAGGAAATCTCCAGCGGCATAATGCTTTCGCCTCGCTGCAAGCAAACTCCCAGCGGCGTATTGCTTTGCCTCCGTCGACTTCCAAGTGCCAGCGGCGTATTGCTTCGCCCCTCGGTCAAGGAAATCTCCAGCGGCGTATTGTTTTTGCCTCGCTGCAAGCAAACTCTCAACGGCGTATTGCTTTGCCTCCGTCGACTTCCAACTGCCAGCGGCGTATTGCTTCGCCTCTCGGTCAAGGAAATCTCCAGCGGCGTATTGCTTTCGCCTCGCTGCAAGCAAACTCCCAGCGGCGTATTGTTTTGCCTCCGTCGACTTCCAAGTGCCAGCGGCGTATTGCTTCGCCCCTCGGTCAAGGAAATCTCCAGCTGCATATTGCTTTCGCCTCGCTGCAAGCAAACTCCCAGCGGCGTATTGCTTCGCCCCTCGGTCAAGGTAATCTCCAGCGGCGTATTGCTTTCGCCTCGCTGCAAGCAAACTCCCAACGGCGTATTGCTTTGCCTCCGTCGACTTCCGAGTGCCAGCGGCGTATTGCTTGGCCCCTCGGTCAAGGAAATTAGCAGCGGCGTATTGCTTTCTCCTCGCTTCAAGCAAACTCCCAACGGCGTATTGCTTTGCCTCCGTCGACTTCCAAGTGCTAGCGGCGTATTGTTTCGCCCCTCGGTGAAGGAAATCTCCAGCGGCGTATTGCTTTCGCCTCGCTTCAAGCAAACTCCCAACGGCGTATTGCTTTGCCTCCGTCGACTTCCAAGTGCCAGCGGCGTATTGCTTCGCCTCTCGGTCAAGGAAATCTCCAGCGGCGTATTGCTTTCGCCTCGCAGCAAGCAAACTCCCAGCGGCGTATAGCTTTCGCCTCGCTGCAAGCAAACTCCCAACGGCGTATTGCTTTGCCTCCGTCGACTTCCGAGTGCCAGCGGCGTATTGCTTGGCCCCTCGGTCAAGGAAATTAGCAGCGGCGTATTGCTTTCTCCTCGCTTCAAGCAAACTCCCAACGGCGTATTGCTTTGCCTCCGTCGACTTCCAAGTGCTAGCGGCGTATTGTTTCGCCCCTCGGTGAAGGAAATCTCCAGCGGCGTATTGCTTTCGCCTCGCTTCAAGCAAACTCCCAACGGCGTATTGCTTTGCCTCCGTCGACTTCCAAGTGCCAGCGGCGTATTGCTTCGCCTCTCGGTCAAGGAAATCTCCAGCGGCGTATTGCTTTCGCCTCGCAGCAAGCAAACTCCCAGCGGCGTATAGCTTTCGCCTCGCTGCAAGCAAACTCCCAGCGGCGTATTGCTTTGCCTCCGTCGACTTCCAAGTGCCAGCGGCGTATTGCTTCGGCCCTCGGTCAAGGAAATCTCCAGCGGCGTATTGCTTTCGCCTCGCTGCAAACAAACTCCCAGCGGCGTATTGTTTTGCCTCCGTCGACTTCCAAGTGCCAGCGGCGTATTGCTTCGCCCCTCGGTCAAGGAAATCGCCAGCGGCGTATTGCTTCCGCCTCGCTGCAAGCAAACTCCCAGCGGCGTATTGCTTTGCCTCCGTCGACTTCCAAGTGCCAGCGGCGTATTGCTTTGCCTCCGTCGACTTCCAAGTGCCAGCGGCGTATTGCTTCGCCCCTCGGTCAAGGAAATCTCCAGCGGCGTATTGCTTTCACCTCGCTGCAAGCAAACTCCCAGCGGCGTATTGCTTTCACCTCGCTGCAAGCAAACTCCCAGCGGCGTATTGTTTTGCCTCCGTCGACTTCCAAGTGCCAGCGGCGTATTGCTTCTCCCCTCGGTCAAGGAAATCTCCAGCGGCGTATTGCTTTCACCTCGCTGCAAGCAAACTCCCAGCGGCGTATTGCTTTGCCTCCCTCGACTTCCAAGTGCCAGCGGCGTATTGCTTCGCCCCTCGGTCAAGGAAATCTCCAGCGGCGTATTGCTTTTGCCTCGCTGCAAGCCAACCCCCAGCGGCGTATTGCTTCGCCTCTCGGTCAAGGAAATCTCCAGCGGCGTATTGCTTTTGCCTCGCTGCAAGCAAACTCCCAGCGGCGTATTGTTTTGCCTCCGTCGACTTCCAAGTGCCAGCGGCGTATTGCTTCGCCCCTCGGTCAAGGAAATCGCCAGCGGCGTATTGCTTTCGCCTCGCTGCAAGCAAACTCCCAGCGGCGTATTGCTTTGCCTCCGTCGACTTCCAAGTGCCAGCGGCGTATTGCTTCGCCCCTCGGTCAAGGAAATCTCCAGCGGCGTATTGCTTTTGCCTCGCTGCAAGCAAACTCTCAACGGCGTATTGCTTTGCCTCCGTCGACTTCCAACTGCCAGCCGCGTATTGCTTCGCCCCTCGGTCAAGGAAATCGCCAGCGGCGTATTGCTTTCGCCTCGCTGCAAGCAAACTCCCAGCGGCGTATTGCTTTGCCTCCGTCGACTTCCAAGTGCCAGCGGCGTATTGCTTCTCCCCTCGGTCAAGGAAATCTCCAGCGGCGTATTGCTTTCGCCTCGCTGCAAGCAAACTCCCAGCGGCGTATTGCTTTGCCTCCGTCGACTTCCAAGTGCCAGCGGCGTATTGCTTCTCCCCTCGGTCAAGGAAATCGCCAGCGGCGTATTGCTTTCGCCTCGCTGCAAGCAAACTCCCAGCGGCGTATTGCTTTGCCTCCGTCGACTTCCAAGTGCCAGCGGCGTATTGCTTCGCCCCTCGGTCAAGGAAATCTCCAGCGGCGTATTGCTTTCGCCTCGCTGCAAGCAAACTCCCAGCGGCGTATTGTTTTGCCTCCGTCGACTTCCAAGTGCCAGCGGCGTATTGCTTCGCCCCTCGGTCAAGGAAATCTCCAGCGGCGTATTGCTTTCGCCTCGCTGCAAGCAAACTCCCAGCGGCGTATTGTTTTGCCTCCCTCGACTTCCAAGTGCCAGCGGCGTATTGCTTCGCCCCTCGGTCAAGGAAATCTCCAGCGGCATAATGCTTTCGCCTCGCTGCAAGCAAACTCCCAGCGGCGTATTGCTTTGCCTCCGTCGACTTCCAAGTGCCAGCGGCGTATTGCTTCGCCCCTCGGTCAAGGAAATCTCCAGCGGCGTATTGCTTTTGCCTCGCTGCAAGCAAACTCTCAACGGCGTATTGCTTTGCCTCCGTCGACTTCCAACTGCCAGCGGCGTATTGCTTCGCCTCTCGGTCAAGGAAATCTCCAGCGGCGTATTGCTTTCGCCTCGCTGCAAGCAAACTCCCAGCGGCGTATTGTTTTGCCTCCGTCGACTTCCAAGTGCCAGCGGCGTATTGCTTCGCCCCTCGGTCAAGGAAATCTCCAGCTGCATATTGCTTTCGCCTCGCTGCAAGCAAACTCCCAGCGGCGTATTGCTTCGCCCCTCGGTCAAGGTAATCTCCAGCGGCGTATTGCTTTCGCCTCGCTGCAAGCAAACTCCCAACGGCGTATTGCTTTGCCTCCGTCGACTTCCGAGTGCCAGCGGCGTATTGCTTGGCCCCTCGGTCAAGGAAATTAGCAGCGGCGTATTGCTTTCTCCTCGCTTCAAGCAAACTCCCAACGGCGTATTGCTTTGCCTCCGTCGACTTCCAAGTGCTAGCGGCGTATTGTTTCGCCCCTCGGTGAAGGAAATCTCCAGCGGCGTATTGCTTTCGCCTCGCTTCAAGCAAACTCCCAACGGCGTATTGCTTTGCCTCCGTCGACTTCCAAGTGCCAGCGGCGTATTGCTTCGCCTCTCGGTCAAGGAAATCTCCAGCGGCGTATTGCTTTCGCCTCGCAGCAAGCAAACTCCCAGCGGCGTATAGCTTTCGCCTCGCTGCAAGCAAACTCCCAGCGGCGTATTGCTTTGCCTCCGTCGACTTCCAAGTGCCAGCGGCGTATTGCTTCGGCCCTCGGTCAAGGAAATCTCCAGCGGCGTATTGCTTTCGCCTCGCTGCAAGCAAACTCCCAGCGGCGTATTGTTTTGCCTCCGTCGACTTCCAAGTGCCAGCGGCGTATTGCTTCGCCCCTCGGTCAAGGAAATCGCCAGCGGCGTATTGCTTCCGCCTCGCTGCAAGCAAACTCCCAGCGGCGTATTGCTTTGCCTCCGTCGACTTCCAAGTGCCAGCGGCGTATTGCTTTGCCTCCGTCGACTTCCAAGTGCCAGCGGCGTATTGCTTCGCCCCTCGGTCAAGGAAATCTCCAGCGGCGTATTGCTTTTGCCTCGCTGCAAGCAAACTCTCAACGGCGTATTGCTTTGCCTCCGTCGACTTCCAACTGCCAGCCGCGTATTGCTTCGCCCCTCGGTCAAGGAAATCGCCAGCGGCGTATTGCTTTCGCCTCGCTGCAAGCAAACTCCCAGCGGCGTATTGCTTTGCCTCCGTCGACTTCCAAGTGCCAGCGGCGTATTGCTTCTCCCCTCGGTCAAGGAAATCTCCAGCGGCGTATTGCTTTCGCCTCGCTGCAAGCAAACTCCCAGCGGCGTATTGCTTTGCCTCCGTCGACTTCCAAGTGCCAGCGGCGTATTGCTTCTCCCCTCGGTCAAGGAAATCGCCAGCGGCGTATTGCTTTCGCCTCGCTGCAAGCAAACTCCCAGCGGCGTATTGCTTTGCCTCCGTCGACTTCCAAGTGCCAGCGGCGTATTGCTTCGCCCCTCGGTCAAGGAAATCTCCAGCGGCGTATTGCTTTCGCCTCGCTGCAAGCAAACTCCCAGCGGCGTATTGTTTTGCCTCCGTCGACTTCCAAGTGCCAGCGGCGTATTGCTTCGCCCCTCGGTCAAGGAAATCTCCAGCGGCGTATTGCTTTCGCCTCGCTGCAAGCAAACTCCCAGCGGCGTATTGTTTTGCCTCCCTCGACTTCCAAGTGCCAGCGGCGTATTGCTTCGCCCCTCGGTCAAGGAAATCTCCAGCGGCATAATGCTTTCGCCTCGCTGCAAGCAAACTCCCAGCGGCGTATTGCTTTGCCTCCGTCGACTTCCAAGTGCCAGCGGCGTATTGCTTCGCCCCTCGGTCAAGGAAATCTCCAGCGGCGTATTGCTTTTGCCTCGCTGCAAGCAAACTCTCAACGGCGTATTGCTTTGCCTCCGTCGACTTCCAAGTGCCAGCGGCGTATTGCTTCGGCCCTCGGTCAAGGAAATCTCCAGCGGCGTATTGCTTTCGCCTCGCTGCAAGCAAACTCCCAGCGGCGTATTGTTTTGCCTCCGTCGACTTCCGAGTGCCAGCGGCGTATTGCTTGGCCCCTCGGTCAAGGAAATTAGCAGCGGCGTATTGCTTTCTCCTCGCTTCAAGCAAACTCCCAACGGCGTATTGCTTTGCCTCCGTCGACTTCCAAGTGCTAGCGGCGTATTGTTTCGCCCCTCGGTGAAGGAAATCTCCAGCGGCGTATTGCTTTCGCCTCGCTTCAAGCAAACTCCCAACGGCGTATTGCTTTGCCTCCGTCGACTTCCAAGTGCCAGCGGCGTATTGCTTCGCCTCTCGGTCAAGGAAATCTCCAGCGGCGTATTGCTTTCGCCTCGCAGCAAGCAAACTCCCAGCGGCGTATAGCTTTCGCCTCGCTGCAAGCAAACTCCCAGCGGCGTATTGCTTTGCCTCCGTCGACTTCCAAGTGCCAGCGGCGTATTGCTTCGGCCCTCGGTCAAGGAAATCTCCAGCGGCGTATTGCTTTCGCCTCGCTGCAAGCAAACTCCCAGCGGCGTATTGTTTTGCCTCCGTCGACTTCCAAGTGCCAGCGGCGTATTGCTTCGCCCCTCGGTCAAGGAAATCGCCAGCGGCGTATTGCTTCCGCCTCGCTGCAAGCAAACTCCCAGCGGCGTATTGCTTTGCCTCCGTCGACTTCCAAGTGCCAGCGGCGTATTGCTTTGCCTCCGTCGACTTCCAAGTGCCAGCGGCGTATTGCTTCGCCCCTCGGTCAAGGAAATCTCCAGCGGCGTATTGCTTTCACCTCGCTGCAAGCAAACTCCCAGCGGCGTATTGCTTTCACCTCGCTGCAAGCAAACTCTCAACGGCGTATTGCTTTGCCTCCGTCGACTTCCAACTGCCAGCGGCGTATTGCTTCGCCTCTCGGTCAAGGAAATCTCCAGCGGCGTATTGCTTTTGCCTCGCTGCAAGCCAACCCCCAGCGGCGTATTGCTTCGCCTCTCGGTCAAGGAAATCTCCAGCGGCGTATTGCTTTTGCCTCGCTGCAAGCAAACTCCCAGCGGCGTATTGTTTTGCCTCCGTCGACTTCCAAGTGCCAGCGGCGTATTGCTTCGCCCCTCGGTCAAGGAAATCGCCAGCGGCGTATTGCTTTCGCCTCGCTGCAAGCAAACTCCCAGCGGCGTATTGCTTTGCCTCCGTCGACTTCCAAGTGCCAGCGGCGTATTGCTTCGCCCCTCGGTCAAGGAAATCTCCAGCTGCATATTGCTTTCGCCTCGCTGCAAGCAAACTCCCAGCGGCGTATTGCTTCGCCCCTCGGTCAAGGTAATCTCCAGCGGCGTATTGCTTTCGCCTCGCTGCAAGCAAACTCCCAACGGCGTATTGCTTTGCCTCCGTCGACTTCCGAGTGCCAGCGGCGTATTGCTTGGCCCCTCGGTCAAGGAAATTAGCAGCGGCGTATTGCTTTCTCCTCGCTTCAAGCAAACTCCCAACGGCGTATTGCTTTGCCTCCGTCGACTTCCAAGTGCTAGCGGCGTATTGTTTCGCCCCTCGGTGAAGGAAATCTCCAGCGGCGTATTGCTTTCGCCTCGCTTCAAGCAAACTCCCAACGGCGTATTGCTTTGCCTCCGTCGACTTCCAAGTGCCAGCGGCGTATTGCTTCGCCTCTCGGTCAAGGAAATCTCCAGCGGCGTATTGCTTTCGCCTCGCAGCAAGCAAACTCCCAGCGGCGTATAGCTTTCGCCTCGCTGCAAGCAAACTCCCAGCGGCGTATTGCTTTGCCTCCGTCGACTTCCAAGTGCCAGCGGCGTATTGCTTCGGCCCTCGGTCAAGGAAATCTCCAGCGGCGTATTGCTTTCGCCTCGCTGCAAGCAAACTCCCAGCGGCGTATTGTTTTGCCTCCGTCGACTTCCAAGTGCCAGCGGCGTATTGCTTCGCCCCTCGGTCAAGGAAATCGCCAGCGGCGTATTGCTTCCGCCTCGCTGCAAGCAAACTCCCAGCGGCGTATTGCTTTGCCTCCGTCGACTTCCAAGTGCCAGCGGCGTATTGCTTTGCCTCCGTCGACTTCCAAGTGCCAGCGGCGTATTGCTTCGCCCCTCGGTCAAGGAAATCTCCAGCGGCGTATTGCTTTCACCTCGCTGCAAGCAAACTCCCAGCGGCGTATTGCTTTCACCTCGCTGCAAGCAAACTCCCAGCGGCGTATTGCTTTGCCTCCGTCGACTTCCAAGTGCCAGCGGCGTATTGCTTCGCCCCTCGGTCAAGGAAATCTCCAGCGGCGTATTGCTTTTGCCTCGCTGCAAGCAAACTCTCAACGGCGTATTGCTTTGCCTCCGTCGACTTCCAACTGCCAGCGGCGTATTGCTTCGCCTCTCGGTCAAGGAAATCTCCAGCGGCGTATTGCTTTCGCCTCGCTGCAAGCAAACTCCCAGCGGCGTATTGTTTTGCCTCCGTCGACTTCCAAGTGCCAGCGGCGTATTGCTTCGCCCCTCGGTCAAGGAAATCTCCAGCTGCATATTGCTTTCGCCTCGCTGCAAGCAAACTCCCAGCGGCGTATTGCTTCGCCCCTCGGTCAAGGTAATCTCCAGCGGCGTATTGCTTTCGCCTCGCTGCAAGCAAACTCCCAACGGCGTATTGCTTTGCCTCCGTCGACTTCCGAGTGCCAGCGGCGTATTGCTTGGCCCCTCGGTCAAGGAAATTAGCAGCGGCGTATTGCTTTCTCCTCGCTTCAAGCAAACTCCCAACGGCGTATTGCTTTGCCTCCGTCGACTTCCAAGTGCTAGCGGCGTATTGTTTCGCCCCTCGGTGAAGGAAATCTCCAGCGGCGTATTGCTTTCGCCTCGCTTCAAGCAAACTCCCAACGGCGTATTGCTTTGCCTCCGTCGACTTCCAAGTGCCAGCGGCGTATTGCTTCGCCTCTCGGTCAAGGAAATCTCCAGCGGCGTATTGCTTTCGCCTCGCAGCAAGCAAACTCCCAGCGGCGTATAGCTTTCGCCTCGCTGCAAGCAAACTCCCAGCGGCGTATTGCTTTGCCTCCGTCGACTTCCAAGTGCCAGCGGCGTATTGCTTCGGCCCTCGGTCAAGGAAATCTCCAGCGGCGTATTGCTTTCGCCTCGCTGCAAGCAAACTCCCAGCGGCGTATTGTTTTGCCTCCGTCGACTTCCAAGTGCCAGCGGCGTATTGCTTCGCCCCTCGGTCAAGGAAATCGCCAGCGGCGTATTGCTTCCGCCTCGCTGCAAGCAAACTCCCAGCGGCGTATTGCTTTGCCTCCGTCGACTTCCAAGTGCCAGCGGCGTATTGCTTTGCCTCCGTCGACTTCCAAGTGCCAGCGGCGTATTGCTTCGCCCCTCGGTAAAGGAAATCTCCAGCGGCGTATTGCTTTCACCTCGCTGCAAGCAAACTCCCAGCGGCGTATTGCTTTCACCTCGCTGCAAGCAAACTCCCAGCGGCGTATTGTTTTGCCTCCGTCGACTTCCAAGTGCCAGCGGCGTATTGCTTCTCCCCTCGGTCAAGGAAATCTCCAGCGGCGTATTGCTTTCACCTCGCTGCAAGCAAACTCCCAGCGGCGTATTGCTTTGCCTCCCTCGACTCCCAAGTGCCAGCGGCGTATTGCTTCGCCCCTCGGTCAAGGAAATCTCCAGCGGCGTATTGCTTTTGCCTCGCTGCAAGCCAACCCCCAGCGGCGTATTGCTTCGCCTCTCGGTCAAGGAAATCTCCAGCGGCGTATTGCTTTTGCCTCGCTGCAAGCAAACTCCCAGCGGCGTATTGTTTTGCCTCCGTCGACTTCCAAGTGCCAGCGGCGTATTGCTTCGCCCCTCGGTCAAGGAAATCGCCAGCGGCGTATTGCTTTCGCCTCGCTGCAAGCAAACTCCCAGCGGCGTATTGCTTTGCCTCCGTCGACTTCCAAGTGCCAGCGGCGTATTGCTTCGCCCCTCGGTCAAGGAAATCTCCAGCTGCATATTGCTTTCGCCTCGCTGCAAGCAAACTCCCAGCGGCGTATTGCTTCGCCCCTCGGTCAAGGTAATCTCCAGCGGCGTATTGCTTTCGCCTCGCTGCAAGCAAACTCCCAACGGCGTATTGCTTTGCCTCCGTCGACTTCCGAGTGCCAGCGGCGTATTGCTTGGCCCCTCGGTCAAGGAAATTAGCAGCGGCGTATTGCTTTCTCCTCGCTTCAAGCAAACTCCCAACGGCGTATTGCTTTGCCTCCGTCGACTTCCAAGTGCTAGCGGCGTATTGTTTCGCCCCTCGGTGAAGGAAATCTCCAGCGGCGTATTGCTTTCGCCTCGCTTCAAGCAAACTCCCAACGGCGTATTGCTTTGCCTCCGTCGACTTCCAAGTGCCAGCGGCGTATTGCTTCGCCTCTCGGTCAAGGAAATCTCCAGCGGCGTATTGCTTTCGCCTCGCAGCAAGCAAACTCCCAGCGGCGTATAGCTTTCGCCTCGCTGCAAGCAAACTCCCAGCGGCGTATTGCTTTGCCTCCGTCGACTTCCAAGTGCCAGCGGCGTATTGCTTCGGCCCTCGGTCAAGGAAATCTCCAGCGGCGTATTGCTTTCGCCTCGCTGCAAGCAAACTCCCAGCGGCGTATTGTTTTGCCTCCGTCGACTTCCAAGTGCCAGCGGCGTATTGCTTCGCCCCTCGGTCAAGGAAATCGCCAGCGGCGTATTGCTTCCGCCTCGCTGCAAGCAAACTCCCAGCGGCGTATTGCTTTGCCTCCGTCGACTTCCAAGTGCCAGCGGCGTATTGCTTTGCCTCCGTCGACTTCCAAGTGCCAGCGGCGTATTGCTTCGCCCCTCGGTCAAGGAAATCTCCAGCGGCGTATTGCTTTCACCTCGCTGCAAGCAAACTCCCAGCGGCGTATTGCTTTCACCTCGCTGCAAGCAAACTCCCAGCGGCGTATTGCTTTGCCTCCCTCGACTTCCAAGTGCCAGCGGCGTATTGCTTCGCCCCTCGGTCAAGGAAATCTCCAGCGGCGTATTGCTTTTGCCTCGCTGCAAGCCAACCCCCAGCGGCGTATTGCTTCGCCTCTCGGTCAAGGAAATCTCCAGCGGCGTATTGCTTTTGCCTCGCTGCAAGCAAACTCCCAGCGGCGTATTGTTTTGCCTCCGTCGACTTCCAAGTGCCAGCGGCGTATTGCTTCGCCCCTCGGTCAAGGAAATCGCCAGCGGCGTATTGCTTTCGCCTCGCTGCAAGCAAACTCCCAGCGGCGTATTGCTTTGCCTCCGTCGACTTCCAAGTGCCAGCGGCGTATTGCTTCGCCCCTCGGTCAAGGAAATCTCCAGCGGCGTATTGCTTTTGCCTCGCTGCAAGCAAACTCCCAGCGGCGTATTGTTTTGCCTCCGTCGACTTCCAAGTGCCAGCGGCGTATTGCTTCGCCCCTCGGTCAAGGAAATCGCCAGCGGCGTATTGCTTTCGCCTCGCTGCAAGCAAACTCCCAGCGGCGTATTGCTTTGCCTCCGTCGACTTCCAAGTGCCAGCGGCGTATTGCTTCGCCCCTCGGTCAAGGAAATCTCCAGCGGCGTATTGCTTTTGCCTCGCTGCAAGCAAACTCTCAACGGCGTATTGCTTTGCCTCCGTCGACTTCCAACTGCCAGCCGCGTATTGCTTCGCCCCTCGGTCAAGGAAATCGCCAGCGGCGTATTGCTTTCGCCTCGCTGCAAGCAAACTCCCAGCGGCGTATTGCTTTGCCTCCGTCGACTTCCAAGTGCCAGCGGCGTATTGCTTCTCCCCTCGGTCAAGGAAATCTCCAGCGGCGTATTGCTTTCGCCTCGCTGCAAGCAAACTCCCAGCGGCGTATTGCTTTGCCTCCGTCGACTTCCAAGTGCCAGCGGCGTATTGCTTCTCCCCTCGGTCAAGGAAATCTCCAGCGGCGTATTGCTTTCGCCTCGCTGCAAGCAAACTCCCAGCGGCGTATTGTTTTGCCTCCCTCGACTTCCAACTGCCAGCCGCGTATTGCTTCGCCCCTCGGTCAAGGAAATCTCCAGCGGCGTATTTCTTTCGCCTCGCTGCAAGCAAACTCCCAACGGCGTATTGCTTTGCCTCCGTCGACTTCCAAGTGCCAGCGGCGTATTGCTTCGCCCCTCGGTCAAGGAAATCTCCAGCGGCATATTGTTTTCGCCTCGCTGCAAGCAAACTCCCAGCGGCGTATTGCTTTGCCTCCGTCGACTTCCAAGTGCCAGCGGCGTATTGCTTCGCCCCTCGGTCAAGGAAATCTCCAGCAGCGTATTGCTTTCGCCTCGCTGCAAGCAAACTCCCAGCGGCGTATTGCTTCGCCTCTCGGTCAAGTTAATCTCCAGCGGCATATTGCTTTCGCCTCGCTGCAAGCAAACTCCCAACGGCGTATTGCTTTGCCTCCGTCGACTTCCAAGTGCCAGCGGCGTATTGCTTCGCCTCTCGGTCAAGGAAATCTCCAGCGGCGTATTGCTTTGCCTCCGTCGACTTCCAAGTGCCAGCGGCGTATTGCTTTCGCCTCGCTGCAAGCAAACTCCCAGCGGCGTGTTGTTTTGCCTCCGTCGACTTCCAAGTGCCAGCGGCGTATTGTTTCGCCCCTCGGTCAAGGAAATCTCCAGCGGCGTAATGCTTTCGCCTCGCTGCAAGCAAACTCCCAGCGGCGTGTTGTTTTGCCTCCGTCGACTTCCAAGTGCCAGCGGCGTATTGTTTCGCCCCTCGGTCAAGGAAATCTCCAGCGGCGTATTGCTTTTGCCTCGCTGCAAGCAAACTCTCAGCGGCGTATTGCTTTGCCTCCGTCGACTTCCAACTGCCAGCCGCGTATTGCTTCGCCCCTCGGTCAAGGAAATCTCCAGCGGCGTATTGCTTTTGCCTCGCTGCAAGCAAACTCCCAGCGGCGTATTGTTTTGCCTCCGTCGACTTGCAAGTGCCAGCGGCGTATTGCTTCGCCCCTCGGTCAAGGAAATCGCCAGCGGCGTATTGCTTTCGCCTCGCTGCAAGCAAACTCCCAGCGGCGTATTGCTTTGCCTCCGTCGACTTCCAAGTGCCAGCGGCGTATTGCTTCGCCCCTCGGTCAAGGAAATCTCCAGCGGCGTATTGCTTTCGCCTCGCTGCAAGCAAACTCCCAGCGGCGTATTGTTTTGCCTCCGTCGACTTCCAAGTGCCAGCGGCGTATTGCTTCGCCCCTCGGTCAAGGAAATCTCCAGCTGCATATTGCTTTCGCCTCGCTGCAAGCAAACTCCCAGCGGCGTATTGCTTCGCCCCTCGGTCAAGGTAATCTCCAGCGGCGTATTGCTTTCGCCTCGCTGCAAGCAAACTCCCAACGGCGTATTGCTTTGCCTCCGTCGACTTCCGAGTGCCAGCGGCGTATTGCTTGGCCCCTCGGTCAAGGAAATTAGCAGCGGCGTATTGCTTTCTCCTCGCTTCAAGCAAACTCCCAACGGCGTATTGCTTTGCCTCCGTCGACTTCCAAGTGCTAGCGGCGTATTGTTTCGCCCCTCGGTGAAGGAAATCTCCAGCGGCGTATTGCTTTCGCCTCGCTTCAAGCAAACTCCCAACGGCGTATTGCTTTGCCTCCGTCGACTTCCAAGTGCCAGCGGCGTATTGCTTCGCCTCTCGGTCAAGGAAATCTCCAGCGGCGTATTGCTTTCGCCTCGCAGCAAGCAAACTCCCAGCGGCGTATAGCTTTCGCCTCGCTGCAAGCAAACTCCCAGCGGCGTATTGCTTTGCCTCCGTCGACTTCCAAGTGCCAGCGGCGTATTGCTTCGGCCCTCGGTCAAGGAAATCTCCAGCGGCGTATTGCTTTCGCCTCGCTGCAAACAAACTCCCAGCGGCGTATTGTTTTGCCTCCGTCGACTTCCAAGTGCCAGCGGCGTATTGCTTCGCCCCTCGGTCAAGGAAATCGCCAGCGGCGTATTGCTTCCGCCTCGCTGCAAGCAAACTCCCAGCGGCGTATTGCTTTGCCTCCGTCGACTTCCAAGTGCCAGCGGCGTATTGCTTTGCCTCCGTCGACTTCCAAGTGCCAGCGGCGTATTGCTTCGCCCCTCGGTCAAGGAAATCTCCAGCGGCGTATTGCTTTCACCTCGCTGCAAGCAAACTCCCAGCGGCGTATTGCTTTCACCTCGCTGCAAGCAAACTCCCAGCGGCGTATTGTTTTGCCTCCGTCGACTTCCAAGTGCCAGCGGCGTATTGCTTCTCCCCTCGGTCAAGGAAATCTCCAGCGGCGTATTGCTTTCACCTCGCTGCAAGCAAACTCCCAGCGGCGTATTGCTTTGCCTCCCTCGACTTCCAAGTGCCAGCGGCGTATTGCTTCGCCCCTCGGTCAAGGAAATCTCCAGCGGCGTATTGCTTTTGCCTCGCTGCAAGCCAACCCCCAGCGGCGTATTGCTTCGCCTCTCGGTCAAGGAAATCTCCAGCGGCGTATTGCTTTTGCCTCGCTGCAAGCAAACTCCCAGCGGCGTATTGTTTTGCCTCCGTCGACTTCCAAGTGCCAGCGGCGTATTGCTTCGCCCCTCGGTCAAGGAAATCGCCAGCGGCGTATTGCTTTCGCCTCGCTGCAAGCAAACTCCCAGCGGCGTATTGCTTTGCCTCCGTCGACTTCCAAGTGCCAGCGGCGTATTGCTTCGCCCCTCGGTCAAGGAAATCTCCAGCGGCGTATTGCTTTTGCCTCGCTGCAAGCAAACTCTCAACGGCGTATTGCTTTGCCTCCGTCGACTTCCAACTGCCAGCCGCGTATTGCTTCGCCCCTCGGTCAAGGAAATCGCCAGCGGCGTATTGCTTTCGCCTCGCTGCAAGCAAACTCCCAGCGGCGTATTGCTTTGCCTCCGTCGACTTCCAAGTGCCAGCGGCGTATTGCTTCTCCCCTCGGTCAAGGAAATCTCCAGCGGCGTATTGCTTTCGCCTCGCTGCAAGCAAACTCCCAGCGGCGTATTGCTTTGCCTCCGTCGACTTCCAAGTGCCAGCGGCGTATTGCTTCTCCCCTCGGTCAAGGAAATCGCCAGCGGCGTATTGCTTTCGCCTCGCTGCAAGCAAACTCCCAGCGGCGTATTGTTTTGCCTCCGTCGACTTCCAAGTGCCAGCGGCGTATTGCTTCGCCCCTCGGTCAAGGAAATCGCCAGCGGCGTATTGCTTTCGCCTCGCTGCAAGCAAACTCCCAGCGGCGTATTGCTTTGCCTCCGTCGACTTCCAAGTGCCAGCGGCGTATTGCTTCGCCCCTCGGTCAAGGAAATCTCCAGCTGCATATTGCTTTCGCCTCGCTGCAAGCAAACTCCCAGCGGCGTATTGCTTTCGCCTCGCAGCAAGCAAACTCCCAGCGGCGTATAGCTTTCGCCTCGCTGCAAGCAAACTCCCAGCGGCGTATTGCTTTGCCTCCGTCGACTTCCAAGTGCCAGCGGCGTATTGCTTCGGCCCTCGGTCAAGGAAATCTCCAGCGGCGTATTGCTTTCGCCTCGCTGCAAGCAAACTCCCAGCGGCGTATTGTTTTGCCTCCGTCGACTTCCAAGTGCCAGCGGCGTATTGCTTCGCCCCTCGGTCAAGGAAATCGCCAGCGGCGTATTGCTTCCGCCTCGCTGCAAGCAAACTCCCAGCGGCGTATTGCTTTGCCTCCGTCGACTTCCAAGTGCCAGCGGCGTATTGCTTTGCCTCCGTCGACTTCCAAGTGCCAGCGGCGTATTGCTTCGCCCCTCGGTCAAGGAAATCTCCAGCGGCGTATTGCTTTCACCTCGCTGCAAGCAAACTCCCAGCGGCGTATTGCTTTCACCTCGCTGCAAGCAAACTCCCAGCGGCGTATTGCTTTCACCTCGCTGCAAGCAAACTCCCAGCGGCGTATTGTTTTGCCTCCGTCGACTTCCAAGTGCCAGCGGCGTATTGCTTCTCCCCTCGGTCAAGGAAATCTCCAGCGGCGTATTGCTTTCACCTCGCTGCAAGCAAACTCCCAGCGGCGTATTGCTTTGCCTCCCTCGACTTCCAAGTGCCAGCGGCGTATTGCTTCGCCCCTCGGTCAAGGAAATCTCCAGCGGCGTATTGCTTTTGCCTCGCTGCAAGCCAACCCCCAGCGGCGTATTGCTTCGCCTCTCGGTCAAGGAAATCTCCAGCGGCGTATTGCTTTTGCCTCGCTGCAAGCAAACTCCCAGCGGCGTATTGTTTTGCCTCCGTCGACTTCCAAGTGCCAGCGGCGTATTGCTTCGCCCCTCGGTCAAGGAAATCGCCAGCGGCGTATTGCTTTCGCCTCGCTGCAAGCAAACTCCCAGCGGCGTATTGCTTTGCCTCCGTCGACTTCCAAGTGCCAGCGGCGTATTGCTTCGCCCCTCGGTCAAGGAAATCTCCAGCGGCGTATTGCTTTTGCCTCGCTGCAAGCAAACTCTCAACGGCGTATTGCTTTGCCTCCGTCGACTTCCAACTGCCAGCCGCGTATTGCTTCGCCCCTCGGTCAAGGAAATCGCCAGCGGCGTATTGCTTTCGCCTCGCTGCAAGCAAACTCCCAGCGGCGTATTGCTTTGCCTCCGTCGACTTCCAAGTGCCAGCGGCGTATTGCTTCGCCCCTCGGTCAAGGAAATCTCCAGCGGCGTATTGCTTTTGCCTCGCTGCAAGCAAACTCCCAGCGGCGTATTGTTTTGCCTCCGTCGACTTCCAAGTGCCAGCGGCGTATTGCTTCGCCCCTCGGTCAAGGAAATCGCCAGCGGCGTATTGCTTTCGCCTCGCTGCAAGCAAACTCCCAGCGGCGTATTGCTTTGCCTCCGTCGACTTCCAAGTGCCAGCGGCGTATTGCTTCGCCCCTCGGTCAAGGAAATCTCCAGCGGCGTATTGCTTTTGCCTCGCTGCAAGCAAACTCTCAACGGCGTATTGCTTTGCCTCCGTCGACTTCCAACTGCCAGCCGCGTATTGCTTCGCCCCTCGGTCAAGGAAATCGCCAGCGGCGTATTGCTTTCGCCTCGCTGCAAGCAAACTCCCAGCGGCGTATTGCTTTGCCTCCGTCGACTTCCAAGTGCCAGCGGCGTATTGCTTCTCCCCTCGGTCAAGGAAATCTCCAGCGGCGTATTGCTTTCGCCTCGCTGCAAGCAAACTCCCAGCGGCGTATTGCTTTGCCTCCGTCGACTTCCAAGTGCCAGCGGCGTATTGCTTCTCCCCTCGGTCAAGGAAATCTCCAGCGGCGTATTGCTTTCGCCTCGCTGCAAGCAAACTCCCAGCGGCGTATTGTTTTGCCTCCCTCGACTTCCAACTGCCAGCCGCGTATTGCTTCGCCCCTCGGTCAAGGAAATCTCCAGCGGCGTATTTCTTTCGCCTCGCTGCAAGCAAACTCCCAACGGCGTATTGCTTTGCCTCCGTCGACTTCCAAGTGCCAGCGGCGTATTGCTTCGCCCCTCGGTCAAGGAAATCTCCAGCGGCATATTGTTTTCGCCTCGCTGCAAGCAAACTCCCAGCGGCGTATTGCTTTGCCTCCGTCGACTTCCAAGTGCCAGCGGCGTATTGCTTCGCCCCTCGGTCAAGGAAATCTCCAGCAGCGTATTGCTTTCGCCTCGCTGCAAGCAAACTCCCAGCGGCGTATTGCTTCGCCTCTCGGTCAAGTTAATCTCCAGCGGCATATTGCTTTCGCCTCGCTGCAAGCAAACTCCCAACGGCGTATTGCTTTGCCTCCGTCGACTTCCAAGTGCCAGCGGCGTATTGCTTCGCCTCTCGGTCAAGGAAATCTCCAGCGGCGTATTGCTTTGCCTCCGTCGACTTCCAAGTGCCAGCGGCGTATTGCTTTCGCCTCGCTGCAAGCAAACTCCCAGCGGCGTGTTGTTTTGCCTCCGTCGACTTCCAAGTGCCAGCGGCGTATTGTTTCGCCCCTCGGTCAAGGAAATCTCCAGCGGCGTATTGCTTTTGCCTCGCTGCAAGCAAACTCTCAGCGGCGTATTGCTTTGCCTCCGTCGACTTCCAACTGCCAGCCGCGTATTGCTTCGCCCCTCGGTCAAGGAAATCTCCAGCGGCGTATTGCTTTTGCCTCGCTGCAAGCAAACTCCCAGCGGCGTATTGTTTTGCCTCCGTCGACTTGCAAGTGCCAGCGGCGTATTGCTTCGCCCCTCGGTCAAGGAAATCGCCAGCGGCGTATTGCTTTCGCCTCGCTGCAAGCAAACTCCCAGCGGCGTATTGCTTTGCCTCCGTCGACTTCCAAGTGCCAGCGGCGTATTGCTTCGCCCCTCGGTCAAGGAAATCTCCAGCGGCGTATTGCTTTCGCCTCGCTGCAAGCAAACTCCCAGCGGCGTATTGTTTTGCCTCCGTCGACTTCCAAGTGCCAGCGGCGTATTGCTTCGCCCCTCGGTCAAGGAAATCTCCAGCTGCATATTGCTTTCGCCTCGCTGCAAGCAAACTCCCAGCGGCGTATTGCTTCGCCCCTCGGTCAAGGTAATCTCCAGCGGCGTATTGCTTTCGCCTCGCTGCAAGCAAACTCCCAACGGCGTATTGCTTTGCCTCCGTCGACTTCCGAGTGCCAGCGGCGTATTGCTTGGCCCCTCGGTCAAGGAAATTAGCAGCGGCGTATTGCTTTCTCCTCGCTTCAAGCAAACTCCCAACGGCGTATTGCTTTGCCTCCGTCGACTTCCAAGTGCTAGCGGCGTATTGTTTCGCCCCTCGGTGAAGGAAATCTCCAGCGGCGTATTGCTTTCGCCTCGCTTCAAGCAAACTCCCAACGGCGTATTGCTTTGCCTCCGTCGACTTCCAAGTGCCAGCGGCGTATTGCTTCGCCTCTCGGTCAAGGAAATCTCCAGCGGCGTATTGCTTTCGCCTCGCAGCAAGCAAACTCCCAGCGGCGTATAGCTTTCGCCTCGCTGCAAGCAAACTCCCAGCGGCGTATTGCTTTGCCTCCGTCGACTTCCAAGTGCCAGCGGCGTATTGCTTCGGCCCTCGGTCAAGGAAATCTCCAGCGGCGTATTGCTTTCGCCTCGCTGCAAACAAACTCCCAGCGGCGTATTGTTTTGCCTCCGTCGACTTCCAAGTGCCAGCGGCGTATTGCTTCGCCCCTCGGTCAAGGAAATCGCCAGCGGCGTATTGCTTCCGCCTCGCTGCAAGCAAACTCCCAGCGGCGTATTGCTTTGCCTCCGTCGACTTCCAAGTGCCAGCGGCGTATTGCTTTGCCTCCGTCGACTTCCAAGTGCCAGCGGCGTATTGCTTCGCCCCTCGGTCAAGGAAATCTCCAGCGGCGTATTGCTTTCACCTCGCTGCAAGCAAACTCCCAGCGGCGTATTGCTTTCACCTCGCTGCAAGCAAACTCCCAGCGGCGTATTGTTTTGCCTCCGTCGACTTCCAAGTGCCAGCGGCGTATTGCTTCTCCCCTCGGTCAAGGAAATCTCCAGCGGCGTATTGCTTTCACCTCGCTGCAAGCAAACTCCCAGCGGCGTATTGCTTTGCCTCCCTCGACTTCCAAGTGCCAGCGGCGTATTGCTTCGCCCCTCGGTCAAGGAAATCTCCAGCGGCGTATTGCTTTTGCCTCGCTGCAAGCCAACCCCCAGCGGCGTATTGCTTCGCCTCTCGGTCAAGGAAATCTCCAGCGGCGTATTGCTTTTGCCTCGCTGCAAGCAAACTCCCAGCGGCGTATTGTTTTGCCTCCGTCGACTTCCAAGTGCCAGCGGCGTATTGCTTCGCCCCTCGGTCAAGGAAATCGCCAGCGGCGTATTGCTTTCGCCTCGCTGCAAGCAAACTCCCAGCGGCGTATTGCTTTGCCTCCGTCGACTTCCAAGTGCCAGCGGCGTATTGCTTCGCCCCTCGGTCAAGGAAATCTCCAGCGGCGTATTGCTTTTGCCTCGCTGCAAGCAAACTCTCAACGGCGTATTGCTTTGCCTCCGTCGACTTCCAACTGCCAGCCGCGTATTGCTTCGCCCCTCGGTCAAGGAAATCGCCAGCGGCGTATTGCTTTCGCCTCGCTGCAAGCAAACTCCCAGCGGCGTATTGCTTTGCCTCCGTCGACTTCCAAGTGCCAGCGGCGTATTGCTTCTCCCCTCGGTCAAGGAAATCTCCAGCGGCGTATTGCTTTCGCCTCGCTGCAAGCAAACTCCCAGCGGCGTATTGCTTTGCCTCCGTCGACTTCCAAGTGCCAGCGGCGTATTGCTTCTCCCCTCGGTCAAGGAAATCGCCAGCGGCGTATTGCTTTCGCCTCGCTGCAAGCAAACTCCCAGCGGCGTATTGCTTTGCCTCCGTCGACTTCCAAGTGCCAGCGGCGTATTGCTTCGCCCCTCGGTCAAGGAAATCTCCAGCGGCGTATTGCTTTCGCCTCGCTGCAAGCAAACTCCCAGCGGCGTATTGTTTTGCCTCCGTCGACTTCCAAGTGCCAGCGGCGTATTGCTTCGCCCCTCGGTCAAGGAAATCTCCAGCGGCGTATTGCTTTCGCCTCGCTGCAAGCAAACTCCCAGCGGCGTATTGTTTTGCCTCCCTCGACTTCCAAGTGCCAGCGGCGTATTGCTTCGCCCCTCGGTCAAGGAAATCTCCAGCGGCATAATGCTTTCGCCTCGCTGCAAGCAAACTCCCAGCGGCGTATTGCTTTGCCTCCGTCGACTTCCAAGTGCCAGCGGCGTATTGCTTCGCCCCTCGGTCAAGGAAATCTCCAGCGGCGTATTGCTTTTGCCTCGCTGCAAGCAAACTCTCAACGGCGTATTGCTTTGCCTCCGTCGACTTCCAACTGCCAGCGGCGTATTGCTTCGCCTCTCGGTCAAGGAAATCTCCAGCGGCGTATTGCTTTCGCCTCGCTGCAAGCAAACTCCCAGCGGCGTATTGTTTTGCCTCCGTCGACTTCCAAGTGCCAGCGGCGTATTGCTTCGCCCCTCGGTCAAGGAAATCTCCAGCTGCATATTGCTTTCGCCTCGCTGCAAGCAAACTCCCAGCGGCGTATTGCTTCGCCCCTCGGTCAAGGTAATCTCCAGCGGCGTATTGCTTTCGCCTCACTGCAAGCAAACTCCCAACGGCGTATTGCTTTGCCTCCGTCGACTTCCGAGTGCCAGCGGCGTATTGCTTGGCCCCTCGGTCAAGGAAATTAGCAGCGGCGTATTGCTTTCTCCTCGCTTCAAGCAAACTCCCAACGGCGTATTGCTTTGCCTCCGTCGACTTCCAAGTGCTAGCGGCGTATTGTTTCGCCCCTCGGTGAAGGAAATCTCCAGCGGCGTATTGCTTTCGCCTCGCTTCAAGCAAACTCCCAACGGCGTATTGCTTTGCCTCCGTCGACTTCCAAGTGCCAGCGGCGTATTGCTTCGCCTCTCGGTCAAGGAAATCTCCAGCGGCGTATTGCTTTCGCCTCGCAGCAAGCAAACTCCCAGCGGCGTATAGCTTTCGCCTCGCTGCAAGCAAACTCCCAGCGGCGTATTGCTTTGCCTCCGTCGACTTCCAAGTGCCAGCGGCGTATTGCTTCGGCCCTCGGTCAAGGAAATCTCCAGCGGCGTATTGCTTTCGCCTCGCTGCAAGCAAACTCCCAGCGGCGTATTGTTTTGCCTCCGTCGACTTCCAAGTGCCAGCGGCGTATTGCTTCGCCCCTCGGTCAAGGAAATCGCCAGCGGCGTATTGCTTCCGCCTCGCTGCAAGCAAACTCCCAGCGGCGTATTGCTTTGCCTCCGTCGACTTCCAAGTGCCAGCGGCGTATTGCTTTGCCTCCGTCGACTTCCAAGTGCCAGCGGCGTATTGCTTCGCCCCTCGGTCAAGGAAATCTCCAGCGGCGTATTGCTTTCACCTCGCTGCAAGCAAACTCCCAGCGGCGTATTGCTTTCACCTCGCTGCAAGCAAACTCCCAGCGGCGTATTGTTTTGCCTCCGTCGACTTCCAAGTGCCAGCGGCGTATTGCTTCTCCCCTCGGTCAAGGAAATCTCCAGCGGCGTATTGCTTTCACCTCGCTGCAAGCAAACTCCCAGCGGCGTATTGCTTTGCCTCCCTCGACTTCCAAGTGCCAGCGGCGTATTGCTTCGCCCCTCGGTCAAGGAAATCTCCAGCGGCGTATTGCTTTTGCCTCGCTGCAAGCCAACCCCCAGCGGCGTATTGCTTCGCCTCTCGGTCAAGGAAATCTCCAGCGGCGTATTGCTTTTGCCTCGCTGCAAGCAAACTCCCAGCGGCGTATTGTTTTGCCTCCGTCGACTTCCAAGTGCCAGCGGCGTATTGCTTCGCCCCTCGGTCAAG